>JAFEMH010000430.1:377500-782142 GCA_022495995.1 Adenophora triphylla var. japonica
GTGTAACTTAGTGTACACTAGGTATTTATCTAGTGTACACTAGCCAATTAAGATGCTACTTTACCTAAGTTTATTGACTGTTTTGAAGTTGTATACACTAGCTGTGTTGCTAGTTGTAAGTACCCCAATCTGGATCACCCCCTTTCAAACACACGGGAAACACCGCAGACTCATCCACGCAGTCTCGGAGACCTCTGGCACTCAAAACCCTCTCAAAACCCTCTCAAACCCCCAACCAAACCAAGGAAGGAGCCTTCCTGGGATAAAAAGGGACAAAAGGACCTTTTGGGAATTTTCAGGAAATCAGAAAAGCAATTAAGGTCCGTACGGACCTCTTTGTTTCAATGATTACTAAATCCCCTTAAAGTCCACAATATTCCCTCAAATCCCGGAAGAAATGATTACTTCCCTGCAGAGTTGGTCCGTACGGACCTCTTTGCATGCAAGATGGTCCGTACGGACCTTATTGCTCAGGGAACACCATCATTCCAGAATATTCTCCATCATTGCATTCCCTCAAATCGAGGAAATCCAAAATTCTGGATAACCAAGAAGGTCCGTACGGACCTCTTTGCTCCGAAATTTTTACTATAAATAGAGGGCTTCCCCTCCTCATTTTCACACACCTCCCTCTTCTCTCTTCCTCCCTTAGCCTTCTGGCTCCCCTCTAAGTCCTCTTGAGGCACTCCCGGCCCCTTTCGGATCCTTCCGAGGCCTTCCGAGCTCCCTTGTGGTGCTCCGAAGCCTCCCCGAGCGCTCCCGAGACGCTCCCGCGCTGCCCCGAGGCACTCTCGAGGTACTCTGAGGCCCCTCGTGGTACTCCCGAGGCCTTGCTCGGTCTTTCCACGGTGTCCAGGCTCTTTCCGAGTCAAACCGACGATCCCAAACCACGCCGAAACTCTGCCCGAGTGACTCCTGCCACCACAACGCACGCCGAACCTCTGCCCGAGTGATCCCGACGATCCCCACGCACGCCGAACCTCTGCCCGAACGCAGCCAGCAACCTCAACTCACGCCGAAACTCTGTCCGCGGACAACCGGCATCTCCCGAAGCAATCCCGATCCGTACCAGGAGCAGCTACTCCAGACCTCAAACACCATTCCCCAGCGGAAGACAGACACGAACCAACATTGGTAAGGCTTCCTTCCTATACTATTTCAATACATTTCCATACATAGCATACAATGTAGACATCCGATACAGCATGCATTTTTAAAAGCACACACACACACACAACATTTAAAGGATATTAGGGGTATCCGAAAGACTCGTTTTACGAGGCTACTCGGGTGAGCTCTAATATTCTAATATTCTCTTCCCGGGGAGTCATCTGACCTCCGAACTCAAAATCTCATCACACAAAAACGGTTTAAAATTATCTTTAAACCGATGCCCTTTTTCAATGTTTTGGGCTTAATAAAAACGGCGTGGCGACTCTACAAATGCGAAAACAAACGGCGAGACACCTCCAACGCGAAAGATGCCGGATGCGGGGCCGCGAGGCCTGCTGGATCCGGGTAATTTCGGTTGGCGACTCATTGGGGACATTTGTTTTAAAAACTTTTAAACAAAACAAAAGATTTTTAAAACGATGATGAGGGTCAAACTTTCATTTTACCCCTTCCTTTAAGCTGTTGTGTGTGTGTGCACGTGCTTCGTTTTTATTTTACAAAAAAAAAATAAAAATACAAAAAAAATGCATCAATATACATCTGTGCATACATTTAAAATTCTTCAAAAACTCCTGTTTTACTCGGAAAAAGAATTTTAGAGACCGCACACTACGCGCACTGAGGCCGCGGTTACACCGCACTCTACTCACACCGCCGCCTCGGTTACACCGCACACTATGCGCACTTTCTGCCTCGGATACACCGCACACTACAACCCTTAACCCGGAGTGGTCTCGGTTGCGATCCGTTTGGTCTTCCTAGGCCTCTTGGGCGCGCACGGGATCATTCCAAACATCCCATCCTAGCCAAGCGTCAACCCCGCACGTTTGAGTCTTGAGTCACACTCTGTCCGTACTCGGTTGGTTTTACCCGGTCAGGTGTCATACAAACTGATACATATACCATGCCGGCCATTTTCTCGGAAAGTCAAGGCTCGAACTCAAGATCCCTTGCGCAAGCAAAGCGATGAAAGGTCATGCTAAAATCTTGACACGATCTTGATTTCCAAGCTACACCTGCAGACGATGTTCCGTCCCGATATACATCCATGCTCGCATGACACCATGTCATCACGCCTTTGATACGTCGGCCATGACGATATGACCCACCAACGCCTAACGTCACAGATCCCTTGCGCAAGCAAGGGTAAAGAGAGGTCATGCCGAACTCTTGACTGATCTTGACTCGGTGGCCGGCTCGGTTCACTATTCACATGGCTAACGCATCAAAACGAACATGACAGCTCGGTCCTTAGGTTCGATTTTCTTTTAGGCCTGGGTGGAAACCGCTTGTACTATAGGACCCTCGCCCGGGCCGTCCACCCCGGATGCTCGAAATACAGTGCAAAACGAGGGGCTTATAGCCGCACGTATGGTCTCCATCGACCCGGGATCTAGCATAGTTGCGAAAAAGAAGAGCAATCTTTTCCAACCTACCTAGGATTACGAGAAAACATGTTTTAAGTAAATTAAAACAACAAAAAAATCAAAATCGAAAATAAAAGAAACGGAAACCGCATGCCACGTGAGCTTTCCCCTTTTATCCCGTTAGGCCATTCCCGTGTCTAAACCTTGCCCGTCACCCTCCAAATAACCGAGAGTGGTTGAGAATACCCGGAAGCCGCCTTTTCGCATCGAGGTCACAGGTCCGATAGCCCTTCCAGCTTCAACGGTCCGCACCGTCCGCTACTTCCCCATGACGGATCAACAGATAACAGTGAGGGAAACGGAACCCCGCCACTAAGGAGCCTCCAGCACAATGGAGGAGGTGCTGCGAGCCTTCGAAACCATCAAGAAGCGCCAAGAGGAACAAAGCAAGCTCCGGATCGTAGACACCTCGCGTCTTCGAGGAAATGTAATGCAGCTCCCCAACCTCGATGGAACCTTTGTTCTCATAGAAGACGAAGACATACCGGCTCCCCGGTTTCTCAAAGCTATCAAGCAGTCCCGCTCCGCCAAGCTACGAGATCCCAAAGAACGCAGCGCTCTCGCTCAAAGCTCCTCGGGCGCTGGGCCAAGCGGCTCCGACATGCCCGCCAAGACAGCTGGGCTTTGCCCGCACATCAAGCTCAAGAGCAACAAGACACATACGTGCCGCTCCGCTGCATCCCATGCATCTCGGTATCCCCTGTGATTCAATCCTTTGCCTCTATACGAGCCTCGCAACCACAATCAAAAGTCCCCATTCTTACCAGTGGACAGCATCCCGAGCGGATATCCCGACATCTCAAGTTTGCCACCGCAAGTACGCCAATTGGGGCTAGCGAATCGTTTCCCAGCTTCCCAAACACAACCCTTAGCGGACCTGTGCAATCACGCCTCAACTTCAACACCCCAGGGTATGGGTTGGTATACACTCAACTACCTCCCCAAGACTCCCGAATGGCGATCCCATCGCCCAATCCACCTCCATCTTCTCTGTCCGTCCCCGAAAACGGTAACCCACCTCGCATGCACCGATCCCTCACATGGCTCGCGTCGATTGAACAAATGAAAGACATGCAAGGCAAGCTAGCTAGTTCTCGGAAGGACTCCCTCCCGCCTACCGATCCGAACAAAGTGGTCCCTCTCCCTCCAAAGTTCAGATGCCTAAATGGAAAAGTTTGACGGAATGTAATGCCCAAAACCCACATCGACACCTACGTCCCGGGTATGAGAGCCAAAGGGGCAACCCTCAACAGATGGCGCATCATTTTCAGCATTCCCTCAAATCCACAAAGCACTAAGGTGGTTCCTCAACGTGAAGGCGTAAAACCGCTCCACGTGGGATCGTATCGGTGAAATCTTCCCGGAGAAGTACCGCGCCAATCTTGAATGGGAAACAAACCGCCATGACCCGCAAGCCACCGAACAAAAGGATGACGAACCAAAGGGGCGAATTCTACAAAAGATGGAACTCGGAAGCTAAGCGAGATAATGGATCCACTTTCCAAAGAAGAGCAAGATGGACATCTTCCATTCCCGCCTCAAGCCATCTTTGAGAACCTTGATCGCCCACCATTTCTACCCTGATCTCCGTGCCATGGTCAACGCCTGGGACAAAGTTTGAAAAGACTCGAGTCTTCAAAAGGCAACAAAGAACCCCGCCTCATCTTACCGCTATCGAACAAACTCGGCAACTTCAACTCCCGCCCAACCAAAGGAAAGGAAGCGGGAACAAAGGCACTACATTCGTAACGGAGCTCAAGTAAACCGCGATCAAGCAAACTCCCCAAAGAATAGCAACCCCCTCGCTTCCCACGCCCAAAGATTTTGATAACCTCGGAAATGCCCTCGGGTCAAGTATTTCAAGCTTTCGTGAAGCGAAATCTTCTCAAACCACTCGAGAATTTCCAACCGAAGACCCTCAAACCCAACATGGATATGAGCAAGCACCGCGCCTTCCATAACTACCCCTGCCACACCACCGACAATTGCTTCGTACTCAAGCAGTGTGGTCCAGGCTCATCGAGGAGGAAAATTGGAACGCCCCGTGGTCCCAATACCATCGGAAATCCATTCCCACGTAACGACAGTGGTAAACTCAATAGCCGTTGACGAAACTCCAAGCGAGAGCGGCACTCCCTTGCAATTTCCGAAACCGTCGCATGCCGTCCCGCTACGACCCCGGAGCGTGAAACCGTAGTCAAGAGATCTCGTGACCGAGAATTCCGACAAGAACGCCCAAGGGCAACCGTCTCCCTACGATCTTCGCCCCAGCCCAAGGCATACAAATGGATGGATCGAACGTTCCCGTAAGAGACCGAGTCCAAACGGTAGCACGGGAAGCGGTTTAGCCTTCACAGACGATGACTTGCCAATATGTGAGAATCGGCACAACGAAGCCCTCCTCATCCTCATAAAGATAGAGATGTTCTTCCTCCCGAACGTCTTGATTGATAACGGCTCCGCAGCCAACATCATCGCTTTGAGCACATTGAAACGACTCCGCATCGACCGTTCTCTCGATAAGGCCTTCACCTCGGGTAATCCGAGCCTACGACTCCACCGCACGACCAATCGTAGGAGTCATCAATTTGAGGATCCAATTCGACGCATAACCGGAGCTTCTGTAGAGTTCCAAGTCGTGGAAATCAAACCCACCTTCTCTCGCTTTGTTGGGACGGCCTTGGATACATCGATGAAAGCAAGATCATCTACTCTTCACCAATGCGTGAAATTCATCAATGCCATGGAGCGATCAAGTGATCCGCGGAAGCAAGCGTAATGGCAAGTGCTTGGCCGCAAGCTGCGACCCGTAAGAAGGTCCCGACATGACCGAATACTCTTCTCCGATGATTCTCCTACCCCGTCCCGCTACGGCGGATCCTCACATCCACGCTCTAAGCCGCGATGAGCCGGAAATTGAAGAACTCATGGGTCAGATGACAACTACGATATATGCGATCGTGAAGAATGCTTGAAAGAGGATCAAGAGATGGATGCTCTAATGGAGATTGATCGAGGAGTAGACCCTTACTTCGCCGAAAACCCTCTTGCAACCGGCTCATCACCGATCCCCGCACAAGACAACCCTCTAGCCAGACACTTTCTCGGATCTTACGGGACAGCCATCACAGCCTTAGTTCAATTCAACATTCCTGTCCGACCCGGACGAACAATGGCGCAACCTCCTCCAAGGCTTAATCGGTGGAAGGAGATATAGCATGTCCGCTCGAATCGTACATTGTAAACGTCGTCCAAGCAAAGATCCTGCATAAAGAAGCGCATTCTATGAAAGTGATCAACATCAAAGAAGAATCCACTCCGACCGCCGAATGCTTCGCCTCCTAGAAGTAGCCCTCGCCGACTTCTATCATCAAAAACCCCCAAGGACTCAAAGTGGCAACACTAATGGAGGGACATCATCGGGGGAGCAAACAAAACCTCCGCGATCCGGTTTGAAATCGAACCGCATGCAAGCTACTTTCCGGACTCATGCCAAGGGAAGATTGGCCACCGAACTCAAAGACACTCCCTCTGTAGCCACAAACCATCCGAGAGTAATGAAGCCTCGGTCCAATCCTCGTCGCCTATAGTCTAGCTTCGAGTCTTGTTGTCTGTCTATTCACATCTGAAGTCTGACGGCTTTACGCCCGACGATTGTGAATCTTTGATCAACAATGTACGCCTTCACGCTTTCAATAAAAGGTCCGACCTTCCTAAAAAAAAAAAAATCATTTCATTGCATCTTTAACAAATGATGATATTAACTAATCAAAACAAGTTAATAACAATTGCATCTATACAAAAGGCAAACACATTAATTAAATAAATGCATCAAGCAAACATTTAAGCATGTTGTCAAACGAGAGAAAACCGGGCCCAAGCCGCCGAGAAGGTTTTAATCACAACGATTTGCAAGATTGCCGAAGAGCCAAAGAGACGCAAGTCCGACGCCATTTCCAAAGACACACCGATTTTCCAATACCTCAAGAGCGGGAAACCACCTTCATGAACAAGGAAGACCCACACACGTAAGGGGTCAAAACCAAGAGCATCATGGCCCTAAAACGCCTCGCCTCTCACTTCGTCATCCTCGGGGACATGCTATACAAGAAACGCTACCACGGGCCACTCCTACGCCGCATCGCCCAAGAAGAAGCGCAAGTTCATGAACGAAGTCCACAATGGGGCTTGCGGTCCCCACATGAACGCCGTAGCCCCGATGCAAATCATTCTCGTGACGGGCTACTACCGGATCTCCATGGAGGCAGATTGCATCCACTTTGTCCGAAGCCGCGACAAGTGCCAACGGTTCTCCAACCTCAATCATCTACCACCCCACGATCTCTACCGCATGACTACACCTCGCCCTTTCGCCACTGGGAATTGACGTCATCGGGAAAATCGCTCCGCCAGCAAAGAACGGTCACGAGTTCATCTTAGTAGCCATCGACTACTTCACCAAATGGGTCGAAGCCAAGTCCTACAAGGTACTCACCTCCAAGAAGGTCGCACATTTCCTCAAAGAAAACATCATATGCCGATACGGTATCCCAAATGAGGTCATATCAGACAACGGCTCACACTTCGGCGGGAATTCGACGCATCACCGGGCCGAATTCAAGATCACACGTCACAAATCTTCTCCCTACCGGCCACAAACAAACGGCGCCGTGGAAGCAAAGAAACAAAACCCTCGAACGGATCATCCGAAAATGACCACCCGAGGACGAGATTGGCCCGAGAAGCCGCACCTTGCACTTTGGGGCTACCGCACACCGCCGTAATGTAGCCTACGGGAGAAACCCCATTTGCCCCGACCTACGGGATGGAAGCAAGCCCTTCCCATCGAGCTAGAAATTCCCTCACTCCGAGCGCCGAAAATGACATCAACGAAGTCGAATGGCTCCGGCCGACATGACGAATTGGCTCGCTAGACGAGCGACGACTAAAGGCCATGGAACACGTCCGAGCCTATCAAAGCAGTGATGGCTAGAGCTTTCGACAAGAAAGTCAAATCCCGAGACATCGTGGAAGGTGACCTTGTACTCAAAGAAAAGCCTCCCACTCGAACCAACCCACTGGGAAAATGGGAACCCACATGGATCGGCCCTTTCGTGGTTCAAAAGATCTTCTCCGAGGCGCCATGAAGCCGATGCACCTAGACGGCAATCCCTTCATGAATCCAAATAACTAAGCAAACTTCGCAGATACTTCGCCTAAAGAAGAACAACTGCATCTCTTGGCACTCCATGTAGCGTCAAACTACGCAGCACCGAGCCCTCTAGTCCTGGGGAACGTAGGCAACCTTAATTGGTCCGGCCTAAAAATACACAAAAAGTCAAAAGTTTGAATGTCAATCAAGACCTCCATCAAGCTCCGCACTTTTCAAGAACACGCCCTGCCAGCCACCTTGACCAAGTCAAACGACGGCGGCAACATCAAAGGACATCCGAGGGTCACTCAAAGATCAAACGACCGACTTCATGCTCCGCTTCTGCCAGGGCTTGTCTTCGCCCTCACGCGCTTCAAAAAAAAAAAAAAAAAAAAAAAAAAAAAAGAGCTCGAGCAAGGGCTCACAAAAAAAAAAAAAAAAAAAGAAAGCTCGAGCAAGGGCTCACAAAAAAGAGCTCGAGCAAGGGCTCACAAAAAAAAAAAAACAAAAGAAGCTCAAGCGTAAGCCGCGAAATTGAGGTCAAGAGCCCGACGCCAACAAGCGGCAAGGAAGCTACGAAAAGACCGTCAAAACGACTTGTCAAGTGGAGCATTCAACCTCTCACCCAAGCACAAGGCCTCAGAGTGGATTGCCTGCCAGGCCTGCATCGCCTCGGGGCCCGCGGATGCAATGTAAAAGTCCAAAGATGGACGCCGACAAAGCGCACAAATGTAAGCAAAGGCAAACAAGAGATCTTGCGTCTCGACAAAGCTTTAAAAGTAAATCACAAATCACTAACGGTTACAACATTTCTTGATGAGTTCAAGCACGGTCTACTCTCAAGTTCACAACATGCTAAAAGACAGCTTTTAATACATTTAACTAATAATGTGTTTGCAATGCAATGAATGGATACCTAGAGGTCATTCCGCGCCATCTCGCGCTTGTCCTCGCCATTCTTTCCTTTCTTCCTCGTCCCCGGCGAGTCTTCTTTCGCTCCACGTGAACCAACTCGCGTCTCTCGCTCCGAGATCCGGGGTCCTCCCCGTAGAGTCAAATAATCCAAGAGCTCGTGGCTTCATTCGCCCGTGCTTCGGCTCGGATCTCCTCCCCGCGAGTCCGTAAAGAGGACCTCTCCCCGTCGCCGGTCAACTCTAGTCTCGTAGTCAAACAAAGCGTCTCCCGTCACATCCAAAGGGTCGACTGTGCTTCGGCACTCCTAAGGCAATAGCTACTACGGCAACCGGGTCCTGCACCGCTACACGCCTCGCTTCTCCAAGACCACTTGGGATCGCCCAACACGCCGCTCATACCAAAGCCGTATACCGAGTCGTCAATACAACGCTCCCCGACGTCTAAGGAGTACCACAGAGGGAAAGCGGAATACTTCCATACCTCGTACAATACAAGAAGGCACCCGGAGCCGCCATACAAAGAGGAACTACTTCCGCAGCAGCAAGGTCATCCTGCACCAACAAAGGCTCCCGCTTCATCCCAAACCGCCGGAAACAAGCGACGGAATATAGAAGGAGGACCAAGACAAACCCGGAACTCGACAACGTAGGACCCTTCCCGCAAGATCCTCCCGGTCTCAATCCTCCAAAGGGAACCCACCAAATAATCTCGATGCGTACCTAAGCCGTGCCATCCATCTCTCCCAAAGTGACCGATCCATATCCAACACAAGAGGTCGCTGAGCAAATGACCACGGCTAAACGACGTCTGAGCCTCTGCATGGCTCGAAGTCTCTCTCGCAGCCACAAGGTGAGCAAAGCGGGGCTTCCCCTCTCATAAAACGATCCCCGCCGCGACGGTCGATACCATGAAGAGTCTCCCCAAGACCAACGGGACAATATCCTCTCCACTCCGCAGGCCCTACCACATCTAGCAAAGCGCCATCACAAATGCCAAGTGGAACCGACTGCAAAAAAGCGTCGCCATCACGCACAAGGCAAATACATCCCAAGAGACGTCACTCATCATCAACCATGAACCGCTCCTAGCCTCGTAAATGTCGATATGACCCGAATCAAGGATCATGCCCCGCACTTCTTCCAACGAAGTACGAAGAAAGTCTCGCAAGCTTCACGCTCACCAAGAAGACCACCAATCAAAGGAAGCGAGATGGCCTCCACCTCCTGGGCCCTCCAATCAAAGCCCGAAAATCCTCAAAAGTGGGCACCATTTCATTGTAGGAGAAACAAAGACACGTGCCTCCTAACATCCTGTAACTTCGCGGCACTCGCAACAAATCCCAATCAGAACCAACTCCTTAAAAGACCAAACCGAGCAAAGACGAAACCTTACCTCGAAAGCCCGTCTCGATGCCTCATACGGCGCCGCATCCACGTTTTCAACCGCTCAAGGAAGTGTGCTTGCCTCTCCCGCGAAAGCCTCGGCAAAATTCTAGGGACGTACGAAGAATCCATGGCAAAAATGGAGGTTCCTAGAGAAAATGGGGAAGAAAGCTCGAAATGGCCGCAAATGGGGAAATGAGGAAGAACTGTGCACCGGAAAGCATTTATGTCCTTCCCAAAGCAAGGTTGGTCCGTACGACCTCTTTGCATGCTAAGTATGTCCGTACGACCTCCTTGCAAATGTAACTCCATTTCCTCAAAGAACAAGCATAAAACCACCGTCCTCTCAAGAAACCTTGCTCCAAACCGCCCAAACACCGGCCAAAGCCATTCCCGCAAACCAACACTACCCACAAACACACTCTCAAATTTCACGTGGCATGTACAAAAATAAAAATAATAATAGCAACAATTTCTAGAACAAATCCCGAATCACAAAAATGACATTACATCTTAAAATAAAATACTGTTTGCCATGCAAATACATGTGTTTTATTAAGTGTACCCAAAATGTCTCTGCTAAACAAAAAAAAAAGGAGGGATATGAAAAGAGGGAAAGCAAATGAATACTAATCGAATCCTCAAGCATCATCATCCTCACCGAGGTCCTCCAAAGAAAAGTCGGGCATCCCAAATAACTCGCCCGTCACATCCTCGCTGCCGAATACCGAGCACCCGCCGAGGCTCCCACGAAAAGTACTCAAGGATCAAATCCGGCGAAAGGATCAAAGAAGGAAGGCTCGAGGAACCCTCACCCCGCGCGCCATGCGGAGGCATGAACCGATAAAAGGGCCGCTCCTCGAAGGCCCCGCAGCCTCCCGAAGATGTCCCGCATCCATGCTATGCCGCCTCAAAGGTCCCTCCCGCCGCGGCTCCGGCCGGCTCTAGGCGGAGGAACGTCTGCACGTGCCTCGAAGGCATAGGCTCGTACGCCGGCACACGTCGCGAAGACCGGCAAGATATCTTCGACGCCATCTTCTTCGCAACGACCGCACGCCACGTAACGGCGAAGTCAAGATATCATAGGCTCTCCCCGACTCCGCACCAACAAGAAGCCAAGGAAACGCTCATCAAATGCGCTATACTCAACAACAAAAAGAGAAAATGCGTAAAAGATGCCAAGATGGAAAAGAGTCGCACACTCACCGATCTATCTGGGATCCACTCAGATGCAAGCAGAGCTCAAGCCCGAACGGCATGCACACCCTCCTCTCGATCCGTCCCCGCGGACGTACGTGAAATCCGGTCCCGCATCGGAACCTCGGGAGCCTCGCGGGCGCCTCTCTCTCCCGCGCCAAGACTCGGCGGCGTCCTCGCCTTCCTCCTCACGAAGGCCCCGTACTCCTCTCCATATAAAATGAACTCCTGCACCGACACCGCCAAGGTACCTCTCGAAGTCAAGCACATCCATATCCCGGAGTCAAGCATCCCAAAGTGGAGGGTCCCTGAGCCACGGGAAGCACACCGGCCATGCCGCGTAAGACCCGCTCCCTGTGCACATGACATCACAAGTCAAGCCCCGCAAAGATCTTCCGCCGCATTGTCACTCCTGAGCCCTCAAACTCATCTCCTCATACCGAGCCCACGGAACAAGACAAACCCCTCACGGCTATCTCTCTCCAGACGCTCCCGCACATCCTCCGTAGGCGATGGTGAAGCTTCCCCGCCGGGGTCCTCTCTTCCTCGCCGTACGAGCCCAAATTTCCTAGATAAAAGGGTACGCAAAGAATGCCCCCCTGGATCTCTATCCCACTGGAAGCACTGGAAAACCTCATAAAACCACACCTCGTGACAAAACAGAGAAGGCTCAGCAAAAGACAACGGAGAAAAGACAAGTTGCTAAATCAAAAACAAAGAATAAACTCATACCTCCAAAGCAAAGTCAAAACAGCCAACGAATCACACCCCCGCTAAACCTGGTCCAAGGAGAAGTAGAGCTCAGCCAAGCCTCGCTCGCCCCAAGCAATATCACAGACTCCTATCCAGATCGGGCCAAGCTCTCCAACAAAGCGAAGGGAGCCGCGGTCGCGTGGTTCGAGAACAAAGTCTCTGACAGCATACCACAAGAAGGAGCGCGCCAACCGCTCCATTGCCACTCGGCCGGTACCCCCGGATGTAGGCCCCACACCGGCCGTGATCCTCATCTCCACGTCGCCATACAAAGATCCCTGTGCCCCTCGCGAGGACGAGGCTCAAAGCCCAGCAGCTCGGCCAACACATCATCGCCTATCATGTCTCCACCTCACAGCCCTCCTTTCAAGGAGAGCCCGCATAGCAAAGCAAAATCGCTGGCGCCACCGCTCACCTCGCCCCCCAAAGTGGAAGGTGTGGGTGGTATCCCACCAATACTGGATAAACCCAGGAAGACACTCTTGTTCTTCCTCGTGTCTGACACTCCACCTGTGTTCTCAACGAACACACCTAGGCCGAAGCATAAACCAGCCTTCCGGACTCGGCCTACCGTCCACGGAAATATCGGCATCCGTCGCCATAGCTCCACAAATGCCTCGAGCGATCCCCGAGTCTTCATCCTCTTGGCCTTCCCGCCATAAGCTCCCGCATCCCGCAGTAAACACAAAGAAAGGTACGTCAATCACAGTACTTAATATAAAGGCACATGTAACCCGTCACAAAACACGGCACACAATGCACATATTTCTCACATATAATGCACATATAATGCACATAATTTTCACATATATCATGCATATAATTTTTCCCATGCAGTCCGTCACAAAAACACGGCACACACTGTACACATTTTCTCAAAAGAAAAAAAGGGGGGGGGATTAAACCCTACACGACACATTTTCAAAAGAAAATCCATCCCAACACAAAGACATATTGCACATATTTTCCCCACGTAGTCCGTCACCCAAAAACACGGCACGACACATATGCATAACACACAAAAAAAAAAATCCGTCCCTACACGGCACACACTTTCACATATAACCCGTCACAAAACACGGCACATGTCACATTTTTTCACAAAAATTATCACTACACGATAATTTTTCTCACAATGTACATACATAAATAGCATTAGGTACAAAACACCAAAGCATGCAATTCACTAGATAGGCACTTTATTTTCACAAATAAAAGCTAATCTACACATTTCTGCACAAAATACACATACCCACAATTTTTACATGTCCATTTTCGACAATTCATCAAGAATTTCACAAAAGGCATAAAATAATAACAAAAATTCAAAAATGCGAAAAACTAAAACCTAGTTCTAGCATTCAAAAATTCGAGCAGAAATCAAAACGGAATGCATTTCTTACCTCCCGACGTTCATGGAGCGACGATTGTGCACCTCCGGATTCGGATACAAAACATCCGGTTCTTCGAAGATGGAACGAACGAGATCCAATTTCTTTGAAGCTCCATTCGCCGCTCAACCACTTCCCGATCAAGGCTGACGACGACTCCTTCGAGATCCCTCCGCCATTGCAAGCAATTCAAGCTAAGAAAATGGAAGATTTTGGACAAAAATGGAGTTTTCTCTTTCTCTCTCGCCGGTTCACGCACCGGAAGAAGAAGAAATGAAGGGGGCCTCTGGTCATTTAAACCCCGGTCAAAACTGAACCGTAAACCAAAGTGGTCCGTACGGACCTCTTTGCAACCAGGTTGGTCCGTACGGACCTCTTTGCAAGGGGTGGCCAAATTACTTTCCCGCCCTTATAATCTTTGCCCCCGGCCGTCCTAAGGCCTTTTCCAAAGAAATCCAAGTGCAGTAATGGTCCCTAACCCTTCAATTCAACCACCGCCGTCAAGCGTAAGACCGGTCTCGCCACTTCAACGGCAATTCAACCCCGCGTCGGGCCAGTAAGACCGGTCTCGCCACTTCAACGGGCAATTCAACCACGGCCGTCAAGCGTAAGACCGGACTCGCCACTTCAACGGCAATTCAATCCCCACGGCCGTCAAGCGTAAGACCGGACTCGCCACTTCAACGGCAATTCAATCCCCGCCGTCAAGCGTAAGACCGGACCTCGCCCACTTCAACGGCAATCAACCACCGCCGTCAAGCGTAAGACCGGACCTCGCCCACTTCAACGGCAATTCAACCCCGCCGTCAAGCGTAAGACCGGACTCGCCCACTTCAACGGCAATTCAACCACCGACCGTCAAGCGTAAGACCGGACTCGCCCACTTCAACGGCAATTCAACCACCGCCGCCGGGCCGTAAGACCGGTCCTCGCCCACTTCAACGGCAATTCAACCACCGGCCGTCAAGCGTAAGACCGGACTCCGCCACTTCAACGGCACTTCAATCCCCTGGCTGCCAAGCGTAAGACCGACTCTCGCCCACTCCAACGGCACTAATCCCCGCCGTCAAGCGTAAGACCGGTCCTCGCCCACTTCAACGGCAATTCAACCACCGGCCGTCACTGTAAGACCGGTCCTCGCCCACTTCAACGGCAATTCAATCCACCGGCCACAGCGTAAGACCGGACTCTCGCCCACTTCAACGGCAATTCAACCCCGGCCCAAGCGTAAGACCGGCCTCGCCCACTTCAACGGCAATTCAATCCACCGCCGTCAAGCGTAAGACCGGACTCCTCGCCCACTCCAACGGCAATTCAATCCTGGCCTAGCCGTAAGACCGGACCTCGCCCACTTCAACGGCAATTCAATCTCACGGCCGTCAAGCGTAAGACCGACTCTCGCCCACTTCAACGGCAATTCAACCACCGCCCGCTCAACGGCAATTCAAGAAGGAGCCAACACCCTCCAAAGACGAATCCGCACGAGATGCCTCCAAGACGCCCGACGGCAATTCAAGAAGGAGCCAACACCTCCCAAAGACGTAATATCAAGGCACAAGACGCCTCCAAACGCTCAACGACAACTCAACCACCGCCATCAAAGTAAGCCCGAAGTCATCTTCCCAATGCAGAAAGTGGCCCCTACAAGGTCACGCATCCCCAACAATTCAAGCACCGGCAATGATGTAAGCCCGAACTTCGCCCACTTCAACGGCAACAAGCACCGCCATCAAAGTAAGCCCGAGCTCCTCCCCAACAAGTCGAAAGGGAAGTCATACAAGACCGCATATCCTCAAAGACCGCCATCATCCTTGCCCACTCAACGGCAAAACAAGCACAAGAAGGAGCCAACACCTCCGAGTACAAGTCCCAAGGCACGAAGCGCCTCCAAAATGCCAAATGGGAAGCAATCACCGGCCGTCATCCTCGCCCACTTCAACGGCAACGCAAGCACCTAGCCATCGTAAGTCCAACCTTTCTACTCAACATGCAAAACACAAAGGCATCTACGCTCTCGGCACAAGGCAACCATGCCTCCACAAATGCGGCTAGAAGACGATTCAAAGTCTCGCGCATTACATCAAATGCGGCTAGAAGACGATTCAAAGTCTCGCGCATTACATCAATCAAGGCTAGAAGACGATTCAAAGTCTCGCGCATTACATCAAATCGCGGCTGAAGACGATTCAAAGTCCTCGCGCATTACATCAAATGCCGCAAGACGATTCAAAGTCCTCAGGCACCAACCGCCGCCGTAAGACGATTCAAAGTCCTCTGGCACCAACCGCCGCTGAATGACGATTCAAAGTCCTCCAACAGGCACCAACCGCCGCTTAAGACGATTCAAAGTCCTCCAGCCGTGGCACCAACCGCAATCGTAAGACGATTCAAGTCCTCACTTCTATCTCCGCCCGAAGGCCTTAAACCACCCGATTAGGAAAATCGTAAAATTTCCATCCCAGACACCACCATGTCTCACAATTGACCTCGCGGTCACCACATCTTAGACACCACCACGTCCTTACCACTGACCTCGGCGGTCACACAACACTTCAGGCACCACCACGCCCACATGCACTCACAAATTCACGACCTCCGAACTACGACTGTGCTTGATTCCCCGCCAGTGGATACGTAGGAATCCTATCACAGGTCCAGCCCATCGACCTATACTGGCCACCTAGACACCACCACGTCCTCCACATCGACCTATGCGGTCACCTGCAGACACCACCACGTCCTCACCACCGACCTCGGCGGTCACACGACACTTCAGTGGCACCACCACGCCCGCATTCACAAAACACTCACCCCACACCCGAACTACGACTGTGCTTGATTCCCGCCAGGGATACGTAGGGAATCCTATCACAGGTCCAAACTTATCGACTCTAAACGGTCACACAAAAGGACACCACCACGTCCTAACACATTGACCCTCACTGGCCACTTCCTCTCCCAAAGACGCGATCCGCATTAGGACCCTTATCTTATCGGCGACCCCACTTCTTTCATAAGTGACGCCGCCGAGGGGCTTCGTAAGTACCCCAACTGGATCACCCCTTTCAAACACACGGGAAACACCGCAGACTCATCCACGCAGCCTCCGAGACCTCCTCACTCAAAACCCTCTCAAAACCCTCTCAAACCCCCAACCAAACCAAGTGGAGGAGCCTTTCTCGGGATAAAAGGGACAAAAGGACCTTTGGGATCATTTTCAGAAATGAGCAATTAAGGTCCGTACGGACCTCTTTGTTTCAATGATTACTAAATCCCCTTAAAGTCCACAATATTCCTCAAATCCCGAAGAAATGATTACTTCCTCGTTGCAGAGTTGGTCCGTACGACCTCTTTGCATGCAAGATGGTCCGTACGGACCTTATTGCTCGTGGAACACCATCATTCCGTAATATTCTCCATCATTGCATTCCCTCAAATCGAGGAAATCCAAAATTCTCGGATAACCAAGAAGGTCCGTGACGGACCTCTTTGCTCCGAAATTTTTACTATAAATAGAGGGCTCCCCTCCTCATTTTCACACACCTCCCTCTTCTCTCTTCCTCCCTTAGCCTTCTCGGCTCCCCTCTAAGTCCTCTCGAGGCACTCCCGCCCCTTTCGGATCCTTCCGAGGCCTTCCGAGCTCCCTCGTGGTGCTCCGAAGCCTCCCCGAGCGCTCCCGAGACGCTCCCGCGCTGCCCCGAGGCACTCGAGGTACTCGAGGCCCCTCGTGGTACTCCGAGGCCTCGTCGGTCTTTCCACGGTGTCCCGGCTCTTTCCGAGTCAAACCGACGATCCCAAACCACGCCGAAATCCCCGCCCGAGTGACTCGCCACCACAACGCACGCCGAACCTCTCGCCCGAGTGATCCCGACGATCCCCACGCACGCCGAACCTCTCGCCCGAACGCAGCCTACAACCTCAACTCACGCCGAAACTCGTCCGCGGACAACCGGCATCTCCCGAAGCAATCCCGATCCGCACGAACGCTACTCCGACCTCAAACACTATTCCCAATGGAAGACAGACACGAACCAACATTGGTAAGGCTTCCTTTCTATACTATTTCAATACATTTCCATACATAGCATACAATGTAGACATCCGATACAAAGCATGCATTTTTAAAAGCACACACACACACACACAACATTTAAAGGATATTAGGGGTATCCGAAAGACTCGTTTACGAGGCTACTCGGTGAGCTCTAATATTCTAATATTCTCTTCCCGGGAGTCATCTCGACCTCCGAACTCAAAATCTCATCACACAAAAAACAGTTTAAAATTATCTTTAAACTGATGCCCTTTTTCAATGTTTTGGGCTTAATAAAAACGGCGTGGCGACTCTACAAAACAAAAACGGCGAGACACATCGCTCCAACGCGAAAGATTGCCAGATGCCGGGGCGCGATTGCGCTGCCTCTCGGATCCGGGCTATTTCAGATACCTTCATCAGCTTTTTCATCAAATTTACCTCGGCGCTCTTTACCGTTGTAAAGTACGTAGCATTTGCAGCCGAAGATCTTGAAGAAACCAATGTTAGGGATTCTGCCACGCCATAGCTCATAAGGGGTCTTGTTATGAAACTTGTTGACCAAGGATCTATTCTGGGTGAAGCAGCAAGATGGATAGCTTCGGCCCAAAAATACTTGGGAAGCCTAGCTTCGGATATCATTGTTTTTCCAAATTTCGATCAAGGTCCTCGTTCTTTCTCTCAACCGCACCATTTTGTTGCGCAGTGTACCAAAGAAATGAGAAATTATGATCTATTCCATGATCATCACAAGATCGAGCAATTCCAAGATTTTTGAATTCGGTTCCATTATCTCGATCTCATACCGATGATGTCACACTCTTTTTGGGCTCATGAGACGGAATAATCCGGTGGCTACTTCATATGTATCATCTTTTGAAGCAAACATCTCCACCTGTGTATATCTTGAGAAGTCGTCTACAACAACCAAAGCATATATGCTACCCCTAAACCGGCAAGAGTTGTGGGGCCAAACAGATCCATATGTAGCAATTGGAGGCACCTAGAAGTGGACATGCAGTGGCTTACCGCTGAAAGATTCTTTATGCCGTTTTCCCAATTGGTAGGCTCTACATTTCCTTCCATGATCGCCAGACACTGAGGTAAGCCGGCGACAAGATTTTTATTGGCCACTTGGATAGATATTTGAAGTTCAAGTGATCGAGTCTCTTGTGCCATAGCCAGAATTCTCACCGATGTTCTTAGCTACAAACAAACATTAGTAACATTCGAGACATTTGTTTAAATCTATAGAGTATACGTTACCTTTTCTATATCCAAATGAGAAGTGTTTCACCCGTAGCAATGTCTTTCACATAGCGCTTGGAAGAATTGAAAACACAATGCATACCTTTGTCACAAAATTGTGAAATAGAGAGAAGGTTGTGTTTTAGACCATCCACCAAAGATACCTTCTGTACAATTACTGTACCTCTTTTGATGGATCCTCGACCGATAATTTTACCCTTTGCGTTGTCACCAAAGACAACTGGAGGACCAGATGCTTCTTCCAGATCGGTTAGGAGATCGGCATGACCAGTCATATGCCTAGAGCATCCACTGTCCATAATCCAAACATCCTTACCAAGCATCGGCTGAGGCCATTAAGCATTCCCGAAATAAAACAAGAAGCTTACGGTCCCCCTTATTCTTTGGGTCCAAAGAGTTAGTTCCTCTTTGGCAGCCATACCTGGCCACCACCTGAGCTTTTAGACTCAGTGGGTCCAGATAGGTGCTTCAAGAGGCATTCATAAGCCTTGTGACCAATAAAACCACAATTTATACATTTGTTAGATAATGGCTAAGGGGGCTTAGATGATTGAATGTTCAATATAGCCTTTGCTTCAGAAGAGTTCACCGCTTGAGCGTAAATGCATCCTTTGGGGACGAAGGTAATGGATTTAGCTTTGTTGACCGGTTGCATTGGTTTGGAAGATCTATTACCGGCTTGGGGAGCTCCTCACCGGTTGGTTGACCGGTGACAGCTTGTCCGACCGGTTGGTCCCTTACCGGTGATGGCTTCCTTACCGGTTGTAGTTTCCTTACCTCGCAACCTCGGTTAGCAATTTTAATTCCACCTTTGCTTTTACCATCACCGAGTGGAACATATTGTCCTAGCTCAGATCGCCTACCTCGGTCCATCGGGATTTGTTTTTGCTCAAATAAGCTTTCATCCTGCTCCCTTCCCTTGGGATAGTTGTGTGGAACATTTTGAAAGGTTTAGTTAACTCTCTCTTAATCAATTTGGATTAAGCATCATCAAATTTACCCATCAAGTTCTCGGAGACAGACTTGGCAGCCGTTTGTCATTGTCAGTCTTTTCCTTACCGCCGGAGGTAAAACTTATTCCAGCTTGTAACATCTCGGTTTGGAGATATCTCGATCTTGTATGATAGTCTCCATAGCAAATGGATTTTGTGAAAGTGTCAATAGTTTTAGAAAGAGAATTATTTCTTGACACAAGATCAGCAATTTGACAAACGTAAATGTTCGCCTCTCGCGAGTTCTTGATTGTCCTTTTTAACCGAATCGACTCTAGCTTGCTTTCTTTCAAATCTTTTATTTCAGCTTTCAAAGAGTCATTTTCAAGAGAGATTATTTTGAAATTATCGCCCATAATTTTGTGAGCTTCATTTAATTTTTCAAAATCGGAGAAGAGCTCATTCATCACCTCTCGCCATTTCGTACTTTGACATATCGGGCATGTGGTCAACAAGAGGTCGAGGGAAGAGGATGATGGTTCAAAATTGGGATCAAAATTTGGTAGTGATGATATCGGTTCAGTGGTTAGGCTCGGTTAGAGGCTTTAAGTGAATCGGTCGGTTCTCAAGCATCGGTTGATAAGAAGCGATCGGTAAGGCTTCGAGCTTGATAGGTCGGTTGAATTGGTTGCATCGTCGGTCCGAGAGTGGGCATGGTTTTGGACTAACCATAGAGGGATCCACCTATGTTTTGAATTTTGAAGTTATATGGATTACCCGCATCTACCTTGGGAGTTGGAATGGGTTCATCAAAGTATGTCAAGGGAGATCTCATAGGTGGAGTCTCGGTCAACATAGGATGATTGTTCATTGGAGTCAGTGTCTAAAGACAGGAGTTTGTAGGGAGATGGGTTTATCATAAGTTCCATCCATAGCAACAAAACCGACATCGCATCTTCATCGAGTCGGCATAGTCGCCTTCCTCATTCTCGCAGTCGGTCTCAAACCAAACAGTAAAGCCTTTTCGCTGCATCCTCCGCAACTAAACTCTTAGATCTAGGAAATTTCTTGAACGGTTTCTTCCTCGTAAATTCATATTTCGGTTGAGGGCATTTGGAGGCAAAATGGCCGGGTTTTCTACAGCTTGTAACACACAAGCTCACCTTGGGCATTTTTACCATCGGTTGAGGCCGAGGTTTGGCCTTTTCTTTGATAGTTTCCGCATCTATGGAAAGATGAGGATTTGGGTTGGAATGATTTGCTTTGTGGGATTTCTTAAAATCCTTAAACCTTTTGTAATTTCTAGCAAATGCAAGCAAATTCATCCTCTACCTCAAGAGGTGTACTAGTTGAGGTATTGGCTTGAGTTGGTTGAGGCCGAGATATTGAGGGAGAGTTAACGGTAGTAGTTTGGCTGGTAAGCATAGAAGAACCGGGAAGATCTCAGCCGAGCCGGCAGAGATAAATTTTTAAATTGTTTTTGCACTCCACTCGCCCGGTTGAGATCTTCCTCATATAAGAACAAAGTAGACACAATGTTCGGATATGAGTAACATTCAAGTCACGGCACTCTTTCAAAATAGCGACCTTCACATGCCACAAGTCTCCAAGAGAATTGAGGAATCTCATGTTTAGGTCTTTCATGGTATAGACTCTACCTAAAGATGCACAAGAGTTACTCACCTCGCAGAATCGGCCGTACGTTTCCTTCATTGTCTCATTTGGATTCTTCTTGAAGGACTCAAACTCGGAACACTTTTGTAGAGTCTCGTTGTCCTTGGCCACTTGATCTCCTTCAAAGTATCTCGAGTAGACTCGCCACACTTGTTGAGCGGTCTCATAGCATTGTACTTGTTTGTACAGTCCGTCATCAAGTCCCGAGGTTATGATGTGCAAAGCTTTTTCGTCCAAGGAGTCACACAGCTTGTCATCCTCACCCATTCTTCTCGTGGTTTTGGCACATAAGTTTCATAAACCTCAAAATCTTGTTCGTACTCTCTATCTGCATGATCCATGAGAGGAGTTTTGGGTGCTCTGGTTGCAAGATTGATTTTCAAGGGTGTCATGGGACCATCTCTGACTACAGTAGTTAACCTATCATCTATTGAATCCAAGTACCGCATGATTCTGTTTTTCCATACTGGAAATTCGTTATCGTTCAACATGGGAACGGATGTCAAGTTGTATGTTTGCATGATTTTTCCTGCCATTTTGGAATTGGCAATTCAAGCGGTTAAGCTTGAAAAAAATGATTTTCGAAAATTGTAAGCTCTGATACCAATTGTTAGGTCCCAAATGGTAGGAATCAGGCTAGAGGGGGGGGTGAATAGCCTGTCAATAACTTTTTACTAAAACTTCTTTTGAAAAACTTTAGCTCACCGGTAAGTGATTTTGCACAGCGGAAATTAAGTTTTCAGTTTAGAGAAAAAGGCAAACCGGTAAGACAAAATATCATGCAAGTTAAGACAAAAATTATTTCCAAGTAAGACAAACAAAATGAGCAGTAAGTGAAGTCAATAGGTTGTGACCAGTTGAGAGATTATCAACTGATTACAACTACACAACAGAAAACAAGCAAAGCAATAAATGACACATTGTTTGAAGAGGTTCACAAAGTGTTAAATAATCGCTACGTCCTCTACCAAGTTTGGTCGAACTTGGATTTGTGAAGGTGCACTACTTTATTAATGGATTCTACCTATTACAAGTTGCAAGCCAATGATTGAAAGGCCGCCAAACTAGAGGTGACCACTAATGGGTCGTGCTACAACAAAGACCTCCGGTGTTTTCTAGAGATGTGCTCACAAGCCGAGCCGATTTCTCTAGGGTGTTGTGTGTGAATCAATCAATGTGTTCCATAAGTAGTCTAATGGAGGAACACTACAGTAATTGATTGAGGTGCCAAAGGTATAAGTCCTAACAGAGATGTCTAGTGAATAAAGGGACTTGCTTTGAATGCCTTGAACTAGAGAATGTGCGGGTTGGTAGTTCAAAGCAACTCACTCTCAAGAATCATAAATGCACCAACCTTCTTCAATGCTCCAGAAAGCTATATATAGTGAACTTTGAAAAGGAGCCGTTGTCTTTGAAGAGGTTGCAATGATGACTTGGGTAGCGGGCATTAAATGGGAAGATCCTTGCATTAAATGCCCGAGATTTGGATAGAGAGGATTTCCAGAGATAGATGGGGCTCGCGAGTACCGGTTACTTGACATTCTCAAAGAAGGTACCGATTTCCAGCAGAGATGTCATGTCGAAGCATGCTTGCTTTACCAACTTTAGCTAAAGTTGATGGCTTGGTGGTTGGAAGCAATTAATGCACCGGCAAGCTGCTAACAATCTTGAGGAGTAAGCTATAACCGGTTACTTGACCGGTAACTCAACCGGTAAGATAGGTAAACCGGTAAAGGGACTTTGACCGGTAAATGACTTCAACCGGTAACTCACACATTGCTGAAGGAAATCCTCTGGTCTTCAAGTCTTCAAATCTTGAGAACAATACATAACAAAAACACTGGGCACTAGCACTAAGGGATCCTATGGTACATAGAAAAATTCTATTTTGATCTAACTAAATTAGGGGTCCTCATTAATGCTTGTTATGATTGGGATTAAGCAATTCTAAGCCAAAGCATATATTTGACTAACACTCTTAATAGCCTCCATAAGGCTATTCAGCTGTGCTTCCTGTCGCAATCTCATCTGTTCTGCTAACTGATTCCACTGCTGTTCTGTCTGAGGGGTCCCGGGAGGCGGAGTGACGTTGTCCCCATCATTACCAGCTGATGCAGACATTCTAAAACCCGGAGTCGGAACAAACGGTGAAGCTGACGACGCGCTTGATTCTTCCCAACTGATCAAACGGTGACCCGGTGCCCGAAACCAAGCTTTGTGAGGAGCTGCGGGGGAAAAGGCACGAGGGTTCAGATGTCTGGGGATAGAAGGAGGGTAGGTGTTTGGGCTTTTGGACTCATGCAACATGCAGTTATTTGTTCTTGTTTACTTAAAACATGTTTTATTAACCTAATCGGTTGGAAAAGATTGCTCTTCTTTTTCGCAAACTACTCTGGATCCTGGATCAGTGGGCCCCGTCACTACGTCTATAAGCCCCTCGTATTCCACCTGTATTTCGACCTCCCAGGGTGGACAGCCCCGGGCGAGGGTCCTATAGGGCAAGCGGGTCCCACCGACCGAAAGAAAAACGATCCTAAAAGTCTGGCGGGTAATCGAGTCTTAACGAGCATTCGATGTAAATTACGGACAAAGCTGACGTCAAAGTCAAGATCATGTCCGAGGGCTCGACAAAAAGTCGGCATGATTCGGACTGATAAATGTCCACAATCGATCTTGACTTGTCGTCAATTAGGCCGTAATTAGGCATGGAATACTCATTAATCCTTGATGACTCAGTGTCATGCTGGAAGTCAGTGTATAATTTGTGCCAGTCAGAGTCAAAGTCAAGGCGCCAGTCAATATCTGGTCAAAGCCCGTGACGGAAAACCGGCAGGACTTCGACTGATTAGGGTCCCGAAAGATATTAACTTGGTATGCCGACTAAGACTTGAAAGGAAAGGTCTATACACGTACTGGGGCATGACACGGACTGCACTAAAAACCAACCGGGTCTCGGACAAAGTGTGTCACGGACAAGTGCATGGTCGACACGAGGCTCCATGGGATGTTTGGGTAGTCCTGTGCTTGCACCGAGAGGCGTAATAAGACCAAACGGGCCGCGACAGGGATTTCCCCGGGTTAGGGACGTAGTGTGCAGTGTAAGGTCACGTGCGCGTAGTGTGCAAGCAGTCTATCTTCTTTTCTGAGTAAAATAGAAATTTTTCATGTGTCTTAAAAAGTATGATGCATGCACAAAATGATTTTTGATTTTTTTTTTTGGAAATCTTTTTTTTTTTGAAATTCTTTTTTTTTTGAAAATCTTTTTTTTTTTAAAGCAAATAACACATAAGCACATAATTCAAAATTCAAGGCAACGGGTCCGATAGTCAAAATTTTGACTTTTCCGAGGCGGCCAAAACAACACGAAAATGTGAAAATCAACACACACACAACAAATGATTTTAAATGCCGGGACGGAAGCTTGACCCTCAAAAGCTTTTTTTTTTTTTAAACAATGATACCGGTACGTGGGATTGTTAAACCACAATTTATCCCCGACTCGTGTTAGGAGGCGATAACGGGAAGTTTAATGTTTTCACCAATATACCAAATATCATTTTTTTTTTTTTAGATAAAGCTTGTTTTATTCCCCAGCAGAGTCGCCACTGTGATGTACCCGATTTTTTGAAATCAAACGGAGTCGCCACGCCATTTTTATTTTAAGGGCCAAAACTTTGAAAAATGCCCGAGATTAGAAATTTGGGTTCGGAGGTCACGTTACACGCCGGGAAGAACGTTAGTGTTCACCCGGAATGCCTCGTAAAACGAGTCTTCCAAGCATTAAAAACCATTTGTGTGTGTGTGTGTGTGTGTTTTGGCCAAAATAAGTTCAAACTGAAAAGTAAAAAATTGGGAACTCTTTATTAGACTTTAAACAAGTCCCATGATTTTTGGTATGATTTTTGGGTTGAGTTTTGGTACTCAAAAGATTTTTTGAAGTTGAAAAACATTTCTGCCAGAATGAAAAAAGGCAGTGGGCACTTGATTTTAAAATGGGTTTAATGGCTTTAAAACTTCAAAATCTGGGGAAAGTCCGAGAATGAAAGTTGTTCAAAACACCTTAAATAAGGTTTCTGTAAAATAACTTTCCCATTTTGAGATGATTTGGTGGACCAAAACCTTCTGGAAATCTCAGATATGAAATCTGGATTTCCAGAGACTGAGGAACTGACTTTTAAAAGAAAATTTTAAAAAGGGAGTTTTACTCACGAAAAAAATAAAGTAAAAATATGTCTGGAAAGCTCTGGATGTTGGCTACAAAAAGTGTTTTGTAGTCAACACCAAATTCCAAATTTCTGTATGTCCAAAAAATTAGACCATGGACAGAGGTCTTAGAGAAAGGCTACTGGACACAGCAACTTCCTCTTGAAGAAAAACATGATTTTAAAGGGGGTTTGGCATCCATGCTTGTCCCCATCTCCTTAGGCTTTGATTATTAGTCACTATACATTTTAGTGGTGATCTACTATATCAAGCCATCCTTAGGGTACATTAGGACTTAAGCATTTCATTTGCTTGGGAAGGGGAATTTTATCCTTTGAAATCAAGATTTGATGTATGAAAATGATTTTTAGGGTTTTGAAAATGTGTTTGCAAGTAAGTAAATACAATTTGAAAGTATTGTTGATCCTTGTAGAGGATCATCCATGGAGATGAACTTCCATGGTGATCCTCTTGGATCTAGAGCAAGAAGATGAACAAACTACATTTTGGAGTTTGAAAGTGCATGCATGGATGAGAGAGATTTAGGGTAGGGAGAGGGAGGTTATACCTATCTTCCCTTGTGTTTGTGTTTGAATGGATTCAAGGCTTGAATGTGTTTAGGGTTTGAATGTGTTTAGGGCTTGTGATTAGAGTTGGTCAAAGAGAAAACAAGTAGATAACAATTAAGTCCTCTATGTTTTCTCTCTAATCCTCCTCTTAAGGGGTGATTGAAGCTTGGGCTTGTGTATGAATGGGAGTGATTTGAGAGTATTTGGAGTGAGTGGGATTTGGGAAAGATTCAAGAGAAAATGGTGGCAATCTAAGGATTCCCACTGTTTTCTCTTTATTTTTCGCCAGAGTGCTGTTGCTGTGAGTGAATTGTCTTGTGTAAACTGAGAGAGGAGGGTTCAATTTATAGGCCACTGTGAGATGCAATAGGATCCGCGCGGACATGTCTGAGGCGTGCACTGTTCATTAAATGCTGCTCCAGGCTTTGGACAGGAAGAATATTTTTCAAATTATTCCAGCAGTTTGTTGACTGCAGCTTCCCATTTCGGGTTTTTACAATTCTTTTGCTTTTGTAAGATTCTTTTCCATGCTTAACTCTAAATGGCAATCCCTAATTTATCCTTGTCTTGTTAGAAATGTTAGGAATTGTTAGAAATGTTAGAAATATTAAAACTTTCGTTAATTTTCTAACGAAAATACTAACAACTCAAATTGGAGCACTTACAGGAGCACAGATCCTGTAGAGCATGTGTTGCTATACCAAGAATTAATGGACATTATCAGCATTCCTTCTATCTTCAAAGAAGCCTATCTTTGTAGGGGCTTTGGTTCCACTTTGTCTGGACCAGCTTTGAAATGGCTAACCAGCCTATCTCTAAACTCTATATCATCTTATTCTCAATTAGTCAATATGTTTGTGAATCAATTTTCATGTAATAGAGCTTTTGAGAAACTAACTAGTGACCTCTACAGGGTGGTGCAACGACCTGACGAAAGCTTGAAAGACTATTTGAACAGGTTCAACAAAGAGGCAGTGACTATCCCCAACTTGAACATGTCCACAGCCATCGAGGCATTCAGATTGGGCTTGAAGAAGGGATCATCTTATTATGACGAATTGATCATGACTCCATGCAAGAGACTCGAAGATGTCAGGACGAGAGCTGTTAAATTCATCAGACTGGAAGAAGATAAGCTCATAGTCCTAAAATAACCACAATGAGGCTGACAAAATAAGGAAAAGATGACCACCTATCTTCAACATGTCAAAATGTTAGCAAAACAGTACCTCAAGTTGTATTCCATGTAAGTTGTCATTTTTTCATAAAAGCAAACTCCAAAAACAGGTATGTTTTAAATTTTGTCAAGTCATTTATTTATGTTTGTCAATTCTTTTGTTATGCTAAAAATCCTTACTGACTTAAGCATCGGAGGGGTGTTAGCTAAGCTAACACCCAATCCTAACATGAATTTGTTTTGCAAGGTATACAACTTGAACAAGCGGAGTAGGCTCAACATGTTAACACGCCAGTACGGCTCCGACATGTTGAGACCTAAGATGGATCAGGTTAAGCATGTTAACACGCCAGTACGGCTCCGACATGTTTGACCTGAGATAAAGAAGTTCAACATGTTAACACGCCAGTACGGCTCAAACATGTTGAAACTTTAGCTGGAGAGGGATGGAACATGTTGACACGCCAGGACGGCTGATACTTGTTCTATTCCTTCAAACGACTTACCTTGATCAAAGGTACATTTTACTTATGGTTAAAAGATTATACATCTTTTCTAAAGAATTAAGGTTTTGACACCTTCGCCTGGGCGCACGATTTCAAACTTATTCAAGTTGTGACCATAACATTAACATGTTACCAATATGAACACCCGAAAAGATGAAATCATCTTCCAATCAACTAAGGAGTGAAGATTAACATCTTCACCGAAAATCAAGTTCAACACACAAAAGTAAGTCATGTCAACACAAACATGACTCACACGATCCAAAGTAAACATGTCAAACAAAGACATGCCAAATCAAATATAAAATTGTTTGAGGACCAACCCTCATCTAACATACCAAATTTCAAACATCTAAACTAATGTTTCTTAAAGCTTTATCTTGGTATGTTGCCAAGTTGTTACCATCCTGGTTTCCATCAAGGACTTAGAAGCATCATTCAAGGCATTCGACAACTCTTTGGCGTAATCAACCGCTTCCTTAATGTCGATGAGGGGAGTAGCAGTTTTAAAATTCCTTGACTCTCCAAGTTTTCTCCGATTCAAGAAATTTTGGGGGCAATTGTTGGGGATGGAATTTTTAATGTATGTATATGATCGACATCTTAAGCAGGTCAATATGTCAAGACGCCTTACATCTTGGTCTCAGCATCTTAGTCTCTGCATTTTTCCCAACATGTTGACCTCCACATGTTGACTTTTTCCCAACATGTTGACCTCCACATGTTGACTTTTTCCCAACATGTTGACTTTACATGTTGAGTTCACATCTTGGACCGACATCTTGGCTCGACGTCTTCATCAACATCTTGAAGCTGGACCAACTTGGGAGCAGTTTTGCGATTGCTATTTTTTAGGAGCCATATGCGCATACCAGTTCAACCACGACTCTCCACCAACTGCCGAGTTTCTCTCAACAACAACAACCTTACCGAAATCTTAGGGATTGATCTTATCTTGTATTTAGCCTTAGTAAAATTTTTGGTCAAGGTAGGTCTTTCAAAACCTCCCGAGGTTTTATGCCGGCGAACAAGTTGTTCAAGGGCTTTCCTCGTCAAAATTCCTTTGTTCGTTGATTATCACATACACAAATCTATATTCCATTGCACCCAATTCTTTTCTTGAAATATTTGGTTATTTACAATCACTTGTCGAAATTTGACCAAAACACTAGTAATACAAATGAATTTCTACAACTGAAGCGGGGTGTTATGAAACAGTAACTATCAGTAAATCCAGGGACGGAGGAAGTACTTGTTTCTGTCACAAATGAAAGATGTAAAGGAGAATCAGAACGCCGCATGACGTTTTAGTACAACAGATACAGTATTTACACATTCAACCCAACAATCTGTACAAGGTCACAAAGTTAAGTTCCTCGTAAGTCTGTAACTGATTAGAGTCCAGAGGAAGCAGATAAACCAAACGAGGGCTCAGGGGTTGGAAGGTAGGATAGGCATTAGGAGGAAAACGCGTAATAATAAATAAAAAATTGTACAGTGAAGGCAACGTGCTTCCACGCCAAAACAATCTGGTAACTTAAGAAAGTTAGAAACCCAAACACAGAAACAGAATAAATATCCACAGTAATCACGTATGATTGTTTAATGAAGTGATAAATAGAAAATCAGGAATGTCGCTGGTTTTTCTTTGCAGTAGCTTGGCAAGCAGGTAAAGGGGACCCACATAATCCTGGATTATTTGCATAGTCCGCTGCACTGATATTCGCATTGGGAAAACGCGGAACTGGCCCAGTCAAACGATTATTCGAAACGCTAAATGTCTTCATTCGGCCAAGTAAGCCCAATTCAGCAGGAATTTGACCTGTCAGCTGATTATTGTCGAGTCGAAGAACATTAAGATAGGAACAATTTGATAGGCTTACAGGGATCTCCCCTGATAAATTATTGGATGAAAGATCAAGAGATGTCACAAACTCAACCAATTTAGAAATGTCAGATGGAATAGAGCCATAAAGCTTGTTGCTTGAAAGATCTAACCCTGTCATGGAAGTACAATTTTTAACACCACGTGGAAACTCTCCCCTGAGTCCCATGTCTGAAAGACGGATATTTAAAACCCTATTCTCATCGGGATGCCAGCAATCCACGCCAATAAATCTACAAATAAAGCCTTCGGTGGTGTTGTTAAAATTCCATGAAGAGCTCAAGACATTAAGTGGATCTTCTAAAGAATCTTTTATCGCTCTCAAGCAGCTGATATCACTCTCAGAACCATAGCTGAAACTACCATAAAAGAGCAACCAAACAAAACTTCCAGTACTTAAGGCAAGAGCCCTGCTACTCAGTGTCGACATCACAAAGAGACCAGCCTTATCCGTAATCAAAACTCAGATGATACGACGAAACCTAAGACCTCATCAGAACAAACCTGAAAAGATAACAAAATCAACAAGCCAAATTCAGTAACATTTATAAAATCCATTACACATTGACTTTATTCAAGAACAAAAAATAAGAGGATGAGAACACCTTTTACAAAGAAAAAATAACTAAGGAGCCCAAGAAGAAGAAATTTATCCATTTCAGACAAAACATTACTGAAAATGGTCAGAAATGAAACCTTGAGTATTATATAGCACCTAGAAAATTTCAACACAGTTTTGCTGATGTACTGAGAATAAATTTGATAATGACAAGGTACTTGGAAGATTGTGAAAAGGGGAAAACTGAAAAGACTATCACCCATTTGTTGCCACTTGAAAAAAGAATTAAACTATTGACTTGGATATGGAACGTTAAGTTATCAGGTTTGACATTGGACATCAGAACAGAAGACTTGTATGAACATGTATCTATAAACAGCGTGTTGGAGAGACAGAAACCAGAAGAGAAGTTCATTCACAACCGATCTTACTCAGCTAGTAAGCTAAATACAAAATTAACAAAATAAACAAGCACGAAAACCTCAAGAGAAGAAAGGTATTTCTAAACCATACAAACAGCTACTCAATGAACAATCAAGCAAGCTACAAGTTATCAAATAAAATAAAAAAAGCCTGGCAAAACAACATTCCAAATTTGACTAAATTTCAAGAGCATTAAAGCATACAAAAGTACTTCAATTGCTCCATCTTTCATCGCCATCACAGCACAACAAATTTAAAAACTCCTAGGGCCGGCCCTCAGTAAAGGCAGGTGAGGCCTGGGCCTCAGGCCCCCTAATTTTGTCAATTTTTTGGGGCCCCAAAATTTAGGGGCTTAGTGGTAATATACCGGAAGTGAGGGGCCTCATTGTAAAAAAATTAATTATACCCCGAAAATACACAAAACCCCCTCAAAATATATAAAAACACACCTATATAATGTTCTTAAATTGCAAAAATCAGCACTCAAAGAACACATTTACACACCTCACCCCTCCTGGTCCGATTCGCCCGCAATTCGCCGCTCGAAGACGCCGCACGAAGGTCACAGGCTCACGGCGTCGGTCACAGCGCGTAGGCGCTCCTTCTCCGTTCCGGGCCTTCCGGCGTTCGATCGTCGATACTCTTTCTCTCCGTTCAGCCGTTCAGGCGCTCCGGAGCTTCTCCCTCTCCGTTCACACTTCACGGCGTCTGCCCTGTTCGCACTTTTCCCATCTGGGTTCTCCTCAATCGACAATTTTAATCAAGCGTAAGTCCCCCTTTTCAATTGATTGATGTCGAAGTTTGCAATGGGTCTCCTTTTTTTTTTTTTTTTTTTTAATTTGGGTTCTTTTTGTTTTATTTTGTGTGAGATTATTTTAGATATGCATTTTGGTGAATCGTTAATGGTGACTTTGTATCTCTTCTCGCAATGCAAATTTTATGAGCTAATTTTAGTTTCTGCTTGTGGGTTTTGGGTTTTACTTTGATTTAGGGTTGAATAATTTATTTTATTCTAGATTAGGGTTAGGGCTTTTGATTTAGGGTAAAATTAAATTTATTGAATGTGTTCTTGGGTTTGGTTTGGATTACATAGATGGTTTATTTTTATTTTTGATTTGTTTGCTTAATTTATTAGGCAGGATGATGATTTAGGATATTTAACCCTCTAATTATATTTTGAATTATTATAGGTAGACAAAATGTCATCACGAAAGTATCTTTGTGGAAATGAAAAAAAAAGAAGAGGCGGCAAAAACAAGAACAATTAACGCAAGCTTTAAGTGGTTCTCTTAACAAATATTTTACTTCTAGTAAGTTGGGTGAAAGTGAAAGTATTCCCGTTAAAAATTTGGTGTGCGAAGAAGCGGTCAATGATAATCATAATGATTTACGTTAATATTAAGCCGATCAGGGGAAGGTCCAAAAAGAGAAGGGACTGATAGTGACATTCCTCCAGCTCAAGAAGACTATGGAGAACCTTTAGACATTTATGATTCAAATAATTGGAAGTCAATTGATCATAATCTCAGAGACTTGTTGGTGGAAAAAGGGCCAATAAGAGTTGAAATGGAAGAATCTGAATATCCGAGGGATGATTCAGATAAGAAGCGACATTTTTCAAATGTTCATTATACTCGCCGCTTGCCGAATGGAGAGAAACAAGATAGAAAATGGCATGTGTATTCAAAATCCTCGGATAAATTGTTTTGCTTTTGTTGTAAGCTTTTCAAGGATAAAGTGATAGATTCTCATTTAACTAGTATCGGGTTTAGAGATTGGCACAATGTTGAAAACAGACTCAAACAACATGATTCAAACAATGAACACATAGTTTGCATGCAAAAATGGATTGAATTGGAGACGAGACTGAGGCGTAATCAGACAATTGATAAAAGTGTGCAAGAACAAATTATGAGAGAGAAAGAACACAATCGACAAGTTTTCATACGAGTGATGGCTGTTGTTAAAAGTCTTGCAAAAAATAATTTGGCATTTAGGAAAAATAAGGAAAAGGTTTATGAGGAGGGTAATGGAAATTTCTTGAGTATGATTGAAATGATTGCAGAGTTTGATCCTGTAATGCAAGGCACTTACGGCGTTTTCAAAACAAGGAAATTCAATATCACTACCTTAGCCACAAAATTCAAAATGAATTGATTCAGTTGTTTGCTGATGAGGTGAAAAGTGCAATAATTGAAAAGATAAAAAAGGCAAAGTACTTCTCAGTTATACTTGATTGTACACCTGATGTAAGTCATGAGGTACAAATGTCTTTAGTCATTCGTTGTGTAAATGACACTGATTTTCCCGTTAAAGTTGCAGAGTATTTTTTAGGATTTATAAAAGTTGATGATACAACGGGAATGGGGCTCTTTTCAGAACTTGAAAATACTTTATCTCTTTTGGGATTGAACATTGAAGACATACGAGGGCAGGGTTATGATAATGGTGCTAATATAAAAGGGCATCGTAAAGGTGTACAAAGTAGATTGCTTAGCATCAATCCTAGTGCAATTTACACACCTTGTGGTTGTCATAGTTTGAATCTTGCATTGTGTGACATGGCAAACTCATCTCCTAAGGTTAGAAGTTATTTGGTGTGGTTCAAAGCATTTATACACTTTTCTCATCTTCAACAAAGCGGTGGGATATATTGAAAAGGCATGTGAATGGTCTTACACTTAAACCTTTGTCTCAAACTCGTTGGGAGAGCCACATTGAAAGTGTTAAACCAATCAAATATAATGCCTTGAAAATCAGGGAGGCTTTGTTTGATTTAGCAAGTTCTAGTGAAGATCCCAAGACATCTAGTGAAGCATAATCATTAGCCATACATGAAGTTGGGAGCTTTGAGTTCTTAGTTAGCACGATGATTTGGTACGAAGTTCTGTGCGCTGTCAACATTGTGAGTAAGACTTTTCAAAGTGTGAACATGCATATTGATGTTGCGATAGATAAGTTGAAGGGTCTTATTGCTCGCTTTCATGAATACAGAGAGCATGGTTTCAATGATGCTTTAAGAGAAGCAAAAGAACTTGCTGGAGAAATGGATATTGAGCCCCTTTTTCATGAGAAAAGGCAGATTCATAGAAAAAGACGTTTTGATGAGGCTTCAAGTGAAGAGGCCAGGTTTTCTCCACAAGAGAGTTTCAGATTAGAGTACTTCTTGTATATTGTTGACAAAGCTCTCACCTCACTTGATGAAAAATTCAAGCAATTTCGTGAGTATGAAAGAAATTTTGGTTTATTGATTGATTTGAAGAAATGCACAGATGATACAAGTTTGAAAAATTCTTGCAAAAATCTTTCAAATATTTTGACACATAACGGACAAGTTGATGTGGATGAGGATGACTTTTTTTAAGGAGTTGCAGCTTCCTAAACATATTTTGCCTTTAGAATTAGGAGGACCTATCCAAGTATTGAATTATTTGAAACAGAATAACAGTTGTTTTCCAAACACGGAAATTGCTTACCGAATCCTGTTGACTATTCCGGTTACAGTTGCGTCAGGGGAAAGAAGTTTTTCGAAGTTGAAGTTGATAAAGAACTATCTTCGAAGCACAATGTCTTAAGAACGTTTGAATGGGTTAGCTATGATATCTATTGAGAAGAACATAGTTGAAAAAGTTGATTATTCTACTTTGATTACTGATTTTGCTTCTAAATGTGCTAGAAGAGTGACGTTTATGCAATACTTAATTTGTAATATATCGTATGTTACGTCCATGATTTTGTTAAACATATTTTGTCAAAAAGTTGAGTATTAATCTGTTTGCTTGTTAATTATATATCTATAAATACTTAGTTGTGCAAACTGAAATTATTGTTATCAGAACAGTGAAGGCCCCATCTAAGTTGCCGGCCTAGGGCCCCGAATATCACAGGGCCGGCCCTGAAAACTCCCATAAGGGGAAAACATAAATTTCTATAAAAGTTCAAAACTTTACCTGACGTTTCACAAACCCTAGGAACAAAACCCACTAAACATCACTTCAATTAACAACAAAGCATCAATAAACCCACAAACTTTACAATCATAACTTTGAGAAAAACCCCATCAAAAGATACGCCCACGATTGGAATCACAAAGATATGTACTTCAAAGAACTACAAGTACATAAATTAAATTCAAAGAAATCAAAAGCATGTAAAAGAAGGTGAGAAATTCAGACGCTGAGGAGAGATTTACAGTGTAAACTTGTGCAGATCTTCAAGCTGAGAGAGAGGCTTTGAATGGATTGGGGGAAGTGTTAATGGGGAGAGGGGAAGTTGACGTTCCGGTCAAAGAAGGAGCGGCCATCTCTCTCTCTCTTTCCTGTTTTTTTCCCAGCTGTGCGACGACTGGACTGCATAAAGAGGAGCGACGACTAATTGCTTGACTAGCGCTGTGTGTGTGTGTTGTAGCATTCCACTTTCACACTTTGGAGAAAGGGTCACACCCTAATTATTTGGAAAAGGATATTCCTCCGTATCTATTACTAGAATAAGCCTGTGTTTGTATTTGAGGACACGTAATTTTTTTTTATTATTTTTTTAATTAAGTCCATGTCTGAGGACACTTTTTTTTTTAAATTTAAAAAAAAAAAATTTAAGGGCAAAATTTAATTAAAAAAAAAATTTAAGGGCAAAATGGAAAATGAACAAAATAGTGAGGGCAAAATGAGAATTTAGGCGATTGAAACTATTCGTAGAACTATTCATTCGGTGAGGTGGACAACCCTTATTTATACTATAGATTTTAAAAAGATAATTACTCTAAAGCCCCTAAATTTAACATCGATAATGTATAAAGGTGAAATATTTTTTACATTTCTCTAAAGCACCTAGAACAAAATTACTCAGATAGCCTCATTTACGCGCACCCTCTAGGGAAGCACCTCCACATTTGATGATGCAGGAAATCGTTCGGGATCAGCTATCGAAGTCCAGCAGTAATATAGGCTGTGATTATGGAGACCTGCACACCACAAGAAATGAACCGTGAACTGCGCCGGGGTTTGTCCGACAAGGCCCTCCGACGTGAGAATCAGTGTGGGCTGGAGAAGGTGTTAAAAATATGGAGAAAACGTGTGGGTGTGTGTATGCGTGAATAGTGACGAGTCATTACCTTAGCCCAAGACACTATTCATGTATTTATAGTGGATGAGGGGATCTAGGGTTTCCATCTGGACCGTTGAATTTGATTGTTGTCAACCGTTGGATTGGTTTTGTCCCCACGCGTGTCCACGCGTGGCGTCACGATTGCTTCGTGCGAGCAAGGACACTGCCGCAATCGCTATTGATAGTGGATTGCCTTTAATGGAATGTTTCACCTTCACAATGCGGTGCCACTGCTAGTTATGTGGAGACATGTGCAGAGTGGGCCAGTGGCAGGTTTGGCTTTATCAGAGGATGGCTTGTTGAGCAAGCCATATAAGATGCGACACAGAGCCGTATGTCAGTTGGGACCAGAGTCGCTTGATAGATGAACCGACAATCGAGTACCTGGGTGAGATATCCCGTCATGGGATGGGCTTGGTCGCTCAATGGCGACGACGTCCATCCATCGTCCGACGGGCTACGACCCAACTCTTGCGTCGATCCTTCGGGCTTGATTCCTGGGTGGGCTTGTTAAGCCCACTTTATGAGGGAATGGTTTGGGCTTGGCCCATCATAATTTATTCCGTTCAGTGGCCCCCAACTCTTGGGTCGCCTTGACGGGCCAGGAGTTATGAAACCCTAGCCCGTTGAACGGCCGTCAATTTGAAATTTGAAAAGAAGAGGCGATGTGACCATTGATGACGTGGGCGGCTAGGATTTGACTGCGCTGATTTTTATCCCTCATTAAATGACACGCGTCCCCTGAGAGGATATTCTCCTTGGAAACTACAAATTGCATTTAATGCTCCTTATGATTGTGTTGGGTATTTGGCGTTGGTTTTTAGATAAACCCTTTCCCCTTCAACTATAAATACCTCCCCCTTTCCTCCATTTCACACTTTTACAATTCTGAGATTTTTGAAAGCACAGACCAAGAAAGACGATTTTGACCACCAAAATACAGACTCCGGCGACAAAAGGTTCTGGCTTCTCCACCCCTGCGTGACCCGAGGGCTTGGATAAGAGATTTCTTTGACTTGCCTTTGGATTCTCCTTCAACAGGTAAATCTTTTTCTCTGTACTTCAACTTTCTGGGTTTTGAGGGTGTAGAAACTCCATTAATGGCCCTAAGGTCTATTAGCTTTGAGCGCTGGGCATGATTCGTTTTTGGACCCAACCAGAGAGTGTATAAGAGTATTAGGGGTCTTTGGAGAGAGATTCCTTTGAGTGAATGTTCTTCGATTTTGACAAAATTTGGTTTCGAAAATGAGGGTTTGAAACTCCCAACCGGTGATGCTCTTGGTGATTTTGAAGAAGATGACCCAAAGGTTGTCCTTTTAGATCCATGAACGACCTTCCAAATCATATCCAATTACTTTATTCCTTAGACCATCATGATTCACTTAGGGATTTTGCTTCAGGGGAATCTAGGTCGTCCCTAGCTAGGTCGTCGTCTACTGATGCTAGGACTGATTCCCTTGCTCTTTCCAACTCTTTTGTAGATATGGATCACGACGGTCGTCCCCAACAAACAACTCTGGAAGTGAACGAGGCTAGTACAAGCGCTGGTGGCCCTCGTATAGTCGACACTTTTCATACGAATGTACGGGCTGACCGAAATGAACGAGGCTTCGGCGGTGGAGAGGAAGGCCGGTGGGCCATAACCAAGATCAATACCAGGAAGAAAGATATCAAGACTCAAATGATCAATGCACTACGAGATTCTTACAGAGTCCAGGCCTCCACGTACAAACTTGAGTATCTTCATATCAATGATTTTGAGCCTCGTCGAGAAGCCATTCTACAAAGCAAAAAGAAAGTTGCCTTCTTTTACAAGCAATTCGAGCTGGGTTTGAGGTTACCCTTGGATCCTTTTATCAACGAGTTTCTGGAAGACTCGGCTTGTGTGCCTATGGAGTTGAGTGCCAACGCAGTTAGGATCCTATCCTCCTTCATCATAGTTTGTGAGCACCCCAACCCGGAACCTAACGCGTGTCCCGAGCTGGAGAGGCTCAATCTAAGAAAACCATCTTAGTTTTTAAAACATTTATTTGCCTTTAAAAGAATACCACTTTTCAAACTTCCAAATTAAAATCAATTGATAATATCCCTACTTAAAGGAAATCCAACTACAACTTTAATAAATCGAAATCTGATCAATTACACAAAAACCCTGATTAACATTGTTTAACAAAAGTGTTTCCATACAAATTATAAAAGTGGAATACTTAATAAATACTCCTAATAACCAACTCCTATACTTAACCTGACAAGCCCCAAAAGCAAAAGTCCACAATGATATCCCCGCCCCACCGGTTCGGGTCAATTGCCTCGAAATCTAAAACATTAAAGGGAGAGGGGTGAGAATAAATCTCAAAGAAGCTATTATGAATGCAAGCAATATGCCAAGTAAGATGCAACACATAGCATGGTTTCACATAGCACATTATTAAAGCGGTAAACACCTTACGTTACCTCATTTTACCTTTCCCCTCCGAACAATAAGTCGTACAACGTGGGAGTAAAACTCCACTCTTTCGGGGTGAATTGCCCCCATTGCACATTCACCGCTTATAGGTCTCATACCCCGTAGATCCATATAAGAAAATGGGATACATATATGACCCTTAAATTAGAGTATCATATACTATCATCGCTTACCGTAAAGCTTAGCTTCATACAGAGCATTCCACCTAATCACCAAATCGCAGCAGTATGTAAGGGCTCCTTATTGCTCAATACAGTAGCTTGCACAGCCCCACTCTGTGGCCACAGAGGGGGAAGGGTCACCGGTATGATGAACCTTCAATCACTTATAGAACAAATCAATAATTGATTGAATTCCATCATACCCACCCGAATATAAACACGTTCAAGCACATAATAGATACTTGAAATAAATCCACAAAACGGGATAATAATATAACAACATGGTAAAGTATACTCATGCTAAAACAATACCATAGTGCAACAACCATTTAATACACTATGCATAAAATCACCAATGAATATGAAGTTCAATTAAGGTAGCAATATAACCACATAATCCACACCGGATACAATGAATTCAACGTGTCAGATAATCCACAAGTGGGATACAATATAACAATAGGCCAAATAGTCCATCCTTGAAACGTCAAAGTATTCACATAATCAATAATTCCACAATTGGGATAACCATGCTACAATGATACATATACACTTAACACAATAGTGTAGCCTATAGTTTTTAACATTATTCAAGCTAACTACCAAGGGTAATGGGAGCAAGTAAAGTCACCAAGTACCATAAACCAATCCTACGAAGTCATTACTCAACCTTGAAAAATCTTAATAAAAGTGCAAGACCTACTTCCCAAGTTTGGACCATTCTCCGAACCATATTTAACTACTCCCACAATTCCATTTTGACCAAATAAGAAGTCATGGCCTAGCCAAGGTATCCCACTCTAACCTAGGTTAAAAAGGATTAATTTATATCCGGGTTGGGTTAGGTTCTACTAATATAAATGGTTGGGAGTTATGCCACGAGGTTATTGGTAAAATCAGCAAGAACGGAAACTGGGAAGGTTCAGGGGTCATGGGCGACCGCCCAAGTGGGTTTTCAAGGGGATATGGGTTTCTGTCACGATGGGCGACCGCCACACCACTGGGCGACCGCCCAAGTGGATTTCCAAAGCCTTAGAGAGTCACCGCCCAGGATGGGCGGCCGCTCAAGCCCCTACGGGCGACCGCCCAAGCCTCCTTCCACCCCAAATTCGATTTTAATCCATTTTGAACCTAGTTTTCCTTTCCTTCTACCATTGCTTAACACATGAACATCAAAGGATATATTAGCTCAACCAAGTCTTACCTAAAACATGTAAACCCAAAACAAGGTAACCCTAGCTTATTTATCATTACAAATTCCACCCATTTCAAACCTTTTTGATTATCTTCATTGAACCCTAACTTCAACAAATGTCATTTTCTAATCATCCAACTTCCATTAAGGTTTCCAAAGCAAGAAATCAACATCATAAGGACAAGAACAACATTTAAAGAACTTATGAACAAGTAGAAGAAGGGAATCATAACAACTCACCTTAGGTTTTTAGAATAGAATGTAGATCTTCTTAGCTTGGTTTGATCCCCTAGATGATCCCAACTCAAAAATACCCTTAGACTTGAATTTGGTGGAGGAATGGTTTGGCTTCAAAGCTTGGTGTTGGGAGCTTCCATGGAGTTCAAATGTTTTCTCTAGATGAAGTATGAGAAATGATGGAGAAGGGAGGAGGAAGTAAGAGGAGGGGATGGAGGGTGACACTTGGAAAGAGGGGAGGGAAGAGCAAGACATTTTGGCCCTCCAACAAATATCTAACTAAGGCTTTCACATAAATAATACAACCATTCCCCCTAATTATTTATTCTACCCATTTTAACCTCCTCAAATATTTATCTATTTATTAAATTTTCATTTTTATTATTTCCCCAAATTTTTTTATTTAATAACCAATAAATTCTCAAAAGATTCTAAATTCACTTCTCACTCAATTTATCTTAAATTAAGAATTTAAAGACATAATTGAACACATAAAGCTAACATAAATATTAAAAGCATATAATTTAATATTTAAAATGAGTGCCTAGGGTTGGGGTCGTCACACTCACTCCCCCTTAAAGAAAATTCGTCCCGAATTTGACTGTCACCTTCCTAAAGGATCAAATAGCAAAGGTTACCTTCCACACATTCTAACTTAATAATTTCAATTAGATTTCTTAATGGCATGATTCTACTATACATTTTCACAACCCGAATACTCTAAGACTTCAATTCTCAATTAGTCTCATCAATGCTATGATTATTTCCAAGATTTCTAATTTCAATAATAATACGATATTACAACTTAGTATTGCAAGAATACCATACAATTATCACTAACCCGAATTTTCACGACCTCAAAGAAAGTATAATTAAATAAAAAAAAGTACTACAACTTATGTCACCAGATACATTACGATATTACATTTAAAACTTCAAATACTCTATAAGCTGCTCCAAGTCGGTCTATAAGTCAAATCACCAACCTTTTCTAAAACTTCACATGGATTAACAAACTTTGGCGCTAAATTACCTTAGGCCTTGCTTCACTAACCTCACCCCAACAACTTGGAGATCGATATTTTCTTCCCGAACCACGCCTCATACGGTTTTACCTCAATGCTAGAATGATAACTGCTATTATACGCAAACTCGCTAAGGTTAATTAAACTTCTCAAGTCGAAGGGAAATCCGTAACACAACACAACCCATTCTTCCAGAATCTGGATAGTCTTCAAATCTCTTCCTTTCGACTAACTAAATCCTCCAACTCTTAGGGTCGGTAACTAACCCCAAAAAGGGAGCTTCCAAAAGATAAGATTCCATTTAAATCACACAAACCATTGTAACCACTCTCGATAAATGATAAGAAAATTCCGCTCTATCAAAATTAACTCCCTCGAAACATACGCTATCACTTTCCCACTTTGCATAACACTACACCCTAATCTTCCTTTAGTACACACTTAAAATTTCACAAGATCCTCACATCCACAAGGTAAGGTAAGGATCGGGTCTATAACTAATCGATTATCCATTTCTATTAATATGATTCATCCCTATTACATCCTACACCAATTATGCGTCTTTTAGAGTCAACCAAAGCAACGACTTTACAATTCTTAAGAGTTCCTTAAATTTCTTCGGTAGCACTTGCTAACTCAAAGATCACGGACTCAATCCTCACAAGATCCTTGGTAACATCCGAGTTTAAGACTATAGAACCCAAATTTTGGAATCCTCTCGAGCCAACTCACACTAGCTAAACTTTGCATACAAGGACTCCTCACAAGGAATAATTAACCCAACTCTCAAATGATTTTCATGATCTTCCCGAAACTTTATTTAACAAGGAGATCATCAATTCTAATTACCCTAAAGTCATTAAAATAAGGGTTTAAAATTTTGCTTATCATACTCAGAACCAACACATGAAATATATCGACGGGAGCACATTTACCATTTACTCACAACTAGCACATAAAATTTTGAAAAGACTTCTTATGCAAGTCTAACATATACTAATTACCCTTCACATCTTAATTCAAAATTTTCACCTTGAATACCCATATATAACAAGAATTTCACATTAAGGTTTACCTATATCAAATACCAATATAAGCAATTTAGGCATAAAAAAAGGAGACTCACTTATTATGATAGTCTACCATTACACAACAACTACTTAACCCTCCAGGTCATGTACATCTAAAAATCATAAATTAATAATCATACCAAATCAACTGGCAATACATGCTCAGCCATAACCACATCACCATCGTGGTAAACCACAGGAGGTTCGAGGTATTCTCTCATAAGAGCAGAATCCTTTAACAATAAAATAAAATCTCAAGCAATGTATGGCACATAGAAGCAAAATGCTATGCCACACATAATGATATGAAACAGGATCTATAAAATATGACCCTTAAATTCTGAGACAGGGAATATACCTCTAGGGACCTCTGGGGGATCTATCTCTCTTGGACCCGAAACACATACTTGACCTTGGACCTTCTCTATTGGTTTCCCTTCCTTATCTCTTTTGGTACCACCTCTTTGCCCCCTTTGACCGGCACCCGAAGCTAACCTCTGACGAAATACAGGACAATTTTTCCTGTAGTGCCCGATTTCTCCACAATTCAAGCATTTTCCTTGCTTACTCCAACACCTGTCTTCAGAATGACCCATCTTCTTGCAATATTTACAAATCATCCCATACCGTTTGGGTATTGGCCTAGACAGAAGAAGCTACCACAAGTTCCTCTCTCACACTTCCTGAAGTCAAAGCCCTTGGCTGATCTCTAATGATTTTGGATCCTTGTCCTAGATACTTTGGCTTATCTCCAATCCCACCTTCCGATTTTCCACTATTTTCCTCAATGCTATTCTCGATCTTATAAGCTCTCTCTAAGACTGTCTCGATAATTGGTGCAAACTATCAATCACTAATTTCTTCCTAAACTCAATCCTCAAACCTTTCATAAACCTATGAACTCTTTTCGCCTCATACGATACCAAATGAGGGCAACTTCTAGCTAATTCCTCAAACCTGATTACATACTGATTCACCGTCATGATCCCTTGTTCTAGTCCTAAGAATTCGATCTCCTTCTTGTCCCTTGTAACCATCGAAATGAAATAATCCTCGAACTGTTTGGTGAAATTATCCCAAGTCTGAGGCGTATGATCCCGCCCCCAATTTCCTTTCAAATTCCGCCACCACCGATCACTGGACCTTCAAGTTTGAAAACGGCATACCTAACTTTCTCTTCGTTGGGACTTCCTATAACCTCAAAAATCCTATTCATTTCTGCTAACCATTTTTCTGCCTTTAACGGATTCGGATCTCCGTTAAAGCTCGGTGGGTTCATCTTCACAAATCTTTCCAATCCATCACTTTGACATCCCTCTGGTTGATTCGGAACTAATCCTCTAGTCTCCATATTCTGTACAAACATCCCGAATAATTTCACCATCTCTTCATTCCGAATTCCACCTATACCCATATCTCCTTCTTTTTCTAGAACCTTTCGCCGATCATCCTTGCTTCCGGCCATTAGAACAAACTCCCGCATTAAACACTCGGCGTCAATTTCCACACATTCCCCTTAGTTTAGACATCTACCCTTGACCTCTAAACTAAGCTCGATACTCAACTGTGAGCACCCCAACCCGAACCTAACGCGTGTCCCGAGCCGGGAGAGGCTCAATCTAAGAAAACCATCTTAGTTTTTAAAACATTTATTTGCCTTTAAAAGAATACCACTTTTCAAACTTCCAAATTAAAATCAATTGATAATATCCCTACTTAAAGGAAATCCAACTACAACTTTAATAAACCGAAATCTGATCAATTACACAAAACCCCTGATTAACATTGTTTAACAAAAGTGTTTCCATACAAATTATAAAAGTGGAATACTTAATAAATACTCCTAATAACCAACTCCTATACTTAACCTGACAAGCCCCAAAAGCAAAAGTCCACAATGATATCCCCGGCCTCACTGGTTCGGGTCACCTGTCTCGAAATCTAAAACATTAAAGGGAGAGGGGTGAGAATAAATCTCAAAGAAGCTATTATGAATGCAGCAATATGCCAAGTAAGATGCAACACATAGCATGGTTTCACATAGCACATTATTAAAGCGGTAAACACCTTACGTTACCTCATTTTACCTTTCCCGTCTGAACAATAAGTCGTACAATGTGGGAGTAAAACTCCACTCTTTGGTGAATTGCCCCCATGCACATTCACCGCTTATAGGTCTCATACCCAAGATCCATATAAGAAAATGGGATACATATATGACCCTTAAATTAGAGTATCATATACTATCATCGCTACTGTAAAGCTTAGCTTCATACAGAGCATTCCACCTAATCACCAAATCGCAGCAAAGATGTAAGGGCTCCTTATTGCTCAATACAAGAGCTTGCATGCCCCACTCTGTGGCCACAGAGGGGGAAGGGTCACCGGTATGATTGAACCTTCAATCACTTATAGAACAAATCAATAATTGATTGAATTCCATCATACCCACCCGAATATAAACACGTTCAAGCACATAATAGATACTTGAAATAAATCCACAAAACGGGATAATAATATAACAACATGGTAAAGTATACTCATGCTAAAACAATACCATAGTGCAACAACCATTTAATATACTATGCATAAAATCACCAATGAATATGAGTTCAATTAAGGTAGCAATATAACCACATAATCCACACCGGGATACAATGAATTCAACGTGTCAGATAATCCACAAGTGGGATACAATATAACAATAGGCCAAATAGTCCATCCTTGAAACGTCAAAGTATTCACATAATCAATAATTCCACAATTGGGATAACCATGCTACAATGATACATATACACTTAACACAATAGTGTAGCCTATAGTTTTTAACATTATTCAAGCTAACTACCAAGGGTATGGGAGCAAGTAAAGTCACCAAGTACCATAAACCAATCCTACGAAGTCATTACTCAACCTTGAAAAATCTTAATAAAAGTGCAAGACCTACTTCCCAAGTTTGGACCATTCTCCGAACCATATTTAACTACTCCCACAATTCCATTTTGACCAAATAAGAAGTCATGGCCTAGCCAAGGTATCCCACTCTAACCTAGGTTAAAAAGGATTAATTTATATCCGGGTTGGGTTAGGTTCTACTAATATAAATGGTTGGGAGTTATGCCACGAGGTTATTGGTAAAATCAGCAAGAACGGAAACTGGGAAGGTTCAGTGGGTCAGCGGGCGATCGCTTCATACCACTTGGGCGACCGCCCAAGTGGGTTTTCAAGGGGATATGGGTTTCTGTCACGATGGGCGACCGCCCACACCACTGGGCGACCGCCCAAGTGGATTTCCAAAGCCTTAGAGAGTCACCGCCAGATGGGCGGCCGCTCAAGCCCCCACGGGCGACCGCCCAAGCCTCCTTCCACCCCAAATTCGATTTTAATCCATTTTGAACCTAGTTTTCCTTTCCTTCTACCATTGCTTAACACATGAACATCAAAGGATATATTAGCTCAACCAAGTCTTACCTAAAACATGTAAACCCAAAACAAGGTAACCCTAGCTTATTTATCATTACAAATTCCACCCATTTCAAACCTTTTTGATTATCTTCATTGAACCCTAACTTCAACAAATGTCATTTTCTAATCATCCAACTTCCATTAAGGTTTCCAAAGCAAGAAATCAACATCATAAGGACAAGAACAACATTTAAAGAACTTATGAACAAGTAGAAGAAGTGGAATCATAACAACTCACCTTAGGTTTTTAGAATAGAATGTAGATCTTCTTAGCTTGGTTTGATCCCCTAGATGATCCCAACTCAAAAATACCCTTAGACTTGAATTTGGTGGAGGAATGGTTTGGCTTCAAAGCTTGGTGTTGGGAGCTTCCATGGAGTTCAAATGTTTTCTCTAGATGAAGTATGAGAAATGATGGAGAAGGGAGGAGGAAGTAAGAGGAGGGGATGGAGGGTGACACTTGGCAAGAGGAGGGAAGAGCAAGACATTTTGGCCCCCCTCCAACAAATATCTAACTAAGGCTTTCACATAAATAATACAACCATTCCCCCTAATTATTTATTCTACCCATTTTAACCTCCTCAAATATTTATCTATTTATTAAATTTTCATTTTTATTATTTCCCCAAATTTCTTTATTTAATAACCAATAAATTCTCAAAAGATTCTAAATTCACTTCTCACCCAATTTATCTTAAATTAAGAATTTAAAGACATAATTGAACACATAAAGCTAACATAAATATTAAAAGCATATAATTTAATATTTAAAATGAGTGCCTAGGGTTGGGGTCGTCACATAGTTTGTAGATTCTTAGGCCATGAGCCTTGCAATAAAGTTTTCAGAGCGTATTGCAAGACGACGAGGTCGACTGTTCCCGAAAAATCAGTGGTAAGTGTGTCGTCGATCAGGAATGTGCAGGGATTATTTTTGGATGTTCAGAACAAGGTCTATGGATGGGAGAACCATATGATCCGGGTTGAGAGCAAATTGGATGGCAATTTCCCTTCCCAGAGGCGACCGTGATGGTCCCAGACGAGCGAGTATGGTCAGCTCCGTGGGCCGACGAGCTATAGGGAAAAATTGATGCCTTGCTGAGAATAGGATGGGTGAGCTATAAGGACATTGAGGCCTCCCATTGGAGGTATATAAGGGCGGGAATGATATCTAGCCCATCAATTGGCCCTCCACCCCTCATTCGAATCAACCTGGACTATCATTATCCCACATGGATCGTCCATGATGACTTGGTTTGGGAGGAGAACTATGTCAATTGTCTAGGGGCACATGGTAGCCATCCCGAAGAGCGTTGTGCCAACTTAGAGATGACGGGGGGTAAAGTCTTGATAACTTGTCTTTTTGTTGTATACAGACTTGTCTTTTAGTCTCGTCGAAAATGACTTAACTCTTTCCATTTTTGTCTCTTTTGCAGTTATCTCTCAGCAAGATATTGACCGGATTGAGACAAAAATCATGAAAAATACAATCAGAGCTCAGGACCGAAGAACTGCAAGAAGAATAGGGCCTCGTCCAATGCTATATTCAACCGTCAAGAAAATATGACGACGAGAAACGAGGCTCTCCCAAAAGAAGGTTCCGCCGCCATCCCCTTGATTGAGAAGGAGAATATTGAAGAGCCCAATGCTGGAGGTCCTCTCTTGCATTTCTTTGAATGACCCACAATTCTAACTCTTGAATCATCTCGCCAACCAGTGAGTGATATTTCTGCAAAGTTGAATCGACGACCGCATAATCTCCTCGGATTTGGTTGACGATCAACTGGGAATCACAATAAGGCACAATTTTTGTTGCTCCAAAACACTTGGCATATTCTATTGCTGCAATGAGTGCCTCGTATTCCGCCTGATTGTTCGAGGCTTGAAACTTGAACCTCAAAACTTCCTCAAAAACAATTTCACTTTCTGGTTCCACCAACACAATTCCGGCCCCACTAAGATCTCTAGTCGCCGACCCATCTGAAAAAAATTCCAACATCCAACAGGCAAAGTTGGTTGCTCTGGTTGATCATCGACTTGCTTGCCCTTGATAGCTTTCTGGGGTGGCATTCTTTGATCGTCATCAGAGCTGAACGATGTCTCGATCAAGAAATCTGCTAGGGCTTGGGCTTGCAAAGTCTTTCATGCCCAATATTGAATGTCAAACTCCGTCAATTCAATGCTCCAGTTCAGCAGACGACCAGAGCTTTCAGGTCGATGTAGGATCTTCCTTAGTGCGGCGTTGGTGTAAACAACGATAGAGTGGGCTGAGAAATATGCTTGTAGCTTTCGTGCTGCAATGACGAGAGCATAAGCAATTTTCTCTGCATTAAAGTAACGGGTCTCAATATCAGAAAGAGCCTTGCTCATATAGTATACTGGCTTCTGTATTCCATCCTCTTCTCTAACCATTAAGGCTGCAACGGCCTTGTCTCCCACCGAGAGATAAACATACAAGTCCTCCCCGGCTACGGGGCTACTGAGGAGAGGTAGAGAGCCAAGATACTCTTTGAGCTGGCTGAATGATTGGGAGTTCTTCCGTCCATTCAAAATTCTTTGCACCATGAAGAGCCTTGAAGAAAGGCAAAGATCTTTCCGCTGATTTCGAAATAAAGCGACCTAGGGCCGCTACTCATCCATTCAATCGTTGGACCTCCTTGATACACGTCGGCTCGGCCATATCCATCAATGCCTTGATTTTTTCAGGGTTAGCTTCAATCCCTCTTTGAGAAAGCATAAACCCTAAAAATTTGCCAGATGCAACACCGAATACACATTTTGCTGGATTGAGGACCATGCTATTGGCTCGTAGGTTGGCGAAGGTCTATTGCAGGTCGTCAACATGCTTCCTTTTCCTTGACTTGACGACCATATAGTCTATGTAAGCCTCCAGATTGTCACCCAACTGACCCTTGAAAACTTTGTTAATCATTCTCTGATAAGTTGCCCCGGCGTTCTTCAACCCAAAAGGCATCTTCGTATAATAATAAGTGCCACCCGTAGCTTGGAAGGTTGTCTTTGGAATATCTTCCTCGGCCATCTTGATTTGATGATAGCTGAAATATGCGTCCAAGAAACTGAGGGTCGTATGCCCAGCTACTGAATCGACGAGCTAGTCAATTCAGGGTAGGGGGTAACTATCTTTAGGGCACGCCAGGTTAAGGTCCATGAAATCCACACACAATCTCCATTTTTCGTTGGGCTTTTTGACGAGCACAATATTTTCCAACCACGTCGTAAATCCAACATCCACAATGATTCCTGCACTAAGCAACTTGTCAATCTCTTGTTTTATTGCTACCTCCTTTTCAGTGGAAAAAAAATCTCAACCTCTGCTCTTTGAACTTCATTGTTGGATTCACCTCAAGCCTATGAACAACAACATCCTCCCTTATCCCCTTCATATCTTCGACCCTCCAAGCAAAGATATCGAGGTTATGTTTGAGTAGGGTAATTATCTCATCCCTCTCCTCAGTTTTTAGCTGAGACCCCAGTTTAATCTTTTGCTCAGTGTAATTTGGGTGGATGTCTAATTCAATCAGCTCGTCGGCAGGCTTGAGCTCAGCTGCCTCGTCACTGAAATCCATAGATTCAATTACAACCTCCATGATTTTCTTTTTGGCCTCAGAAGTAAGGTCAGGTACTTCGTCCTCAATTAGCTTATCCAGCTCTGCCCTCGAGTCCTGGTTGACCAAAAGCTGCGTAGCTGTTGTTTGGTCGTCCAGGAATATCTCGTCTATAAAACTCTCAGGACCGTCCAATCTTATAACTGGCTCGTCAACACATTTAATCGTCGAGACATTGGAGCATGAGGTTGTGGTTTGCTTAATCGATTTTGAAAACTTCACAATATGCTTAGGGTCATCAATTTCAATGGTCTGTTTTCTCTTCAACACATGCTCAAGGAATTATGGGGTCGTCCCCAATACACATCCTACTCCCGAGCGTGTTGGGAATTTGATTCTCTGGTGAGGGACTGAAGCAACGATCCCTAGAGCAGCCTGTCCAGGTTGGCCAAGTATGGCATGGTAATCACTCACAACATCGATCACAATGAAAGTTACAGTTTGAATTATTCTCAACGGATGGTCCCCAATATCGATGGGTAAGTCAATTTGTCCTTTAGCGTCTACTCAGTGGTTGGTGAATCCCTCAAGACGACCTAAGTAGGGACTTAGCCGACTATCAGGTAGACCCATTTTTTGGTAGACGTTGTAGAACAAAATGTCCTTTGCTGCCCCTGTATCAATGAGTATCCTTCTTGATTTACAGTTGTAGATGAAACCTGGAACAATCAAAGTCTGTTGACGAGCTATTGCATTGGTTGACAACTCATACGGGTAAAAATTGATTATATCATTTGGAACATCTGCTTTTGGAGGAACATGGGGGGCTTTCTTCAAATGGTATATAGCACTTTTGATTTGGTTCTTGCTTGATTCCTCAGAAATAACTAAGACCAATCTTGGCTGTCTCTCAGGTGGGTCGTTATTAGCGGCTCGATTGTTGGCTTCTGGATGATCCCTCTTTACATACTGGTCGAAGCGACCGTCGTCTATCCACCATTGTATTATCTTTTTCAAGTTAAAACACTCCTTCGTGTCATGCCCCCTGTCCCAGTGGTACTCACAATACTTGTTCATATTTTTCTTCCCCTTTGCATTGGGGTTCATCTTTGGTGCTGGTCCAAAATCAACATTGATCAAAATTTCTGCACGGGATACTGTCAATGGAGTGTACGACTCAGGTACCTTCTCAGCTTTCTCCGACTTGTTTTTTCCCTTATCTCCGTCCTTTTCTTTCTTAGATTTTGCTGGCTCGTCATTGACGACAACCTTTCCATCGCGTTGCAATTTCCTCTCTTCAGCTTCGGCCACTGCATATGCATTGGCGTAGAGGTCCTTTCTTGACTTGGCCGAATGGACTTGAAGCTCGTAGTCCAAGGTCGAAGAGATGATCCCATGCCTAAAACAATTTATAATTTCATGATCTGTTAAGTCCTCGTCGATCTGGTTGACCAATTTCTTTCATCTTTTGAAATAACTCATTGAGCTTTCATTTGCTCCTTGGGTGATATTGCTTAGGTCGTTCACTGTCTTGCGACGATCTCCAGCGGTCACGAACCTACCCAAAAACTTCTTACGCATGTGCTTCCATGAATCGATGCTTCCCTTTGGAAGGCTTCTAAACCATCTCAGAGCTGCTTCAGTCAAAGTACTAGTGAGAGCTTTACACATTACATCGTCTTGCCTTGAATACCTTAACACCAGCATCATTTGAGCCTCAAGGTGCTGCATATGGTCTAGAGCACTTGTTGAGCCTTCGTATTGCTTTAAATCAGGTAGTTTGAATCCTGGTTCTGGTGGTCCCAATTCAAGCATCCATGGTGCCAAAGGTTTCAATATGCCAACATCATCCTCCGAGTCATCACTATCAGATTTGTTCTTTCTTGCTGTTAACTCCTCAACCTTATGCTTGAGTCTGAGCACTTCACGCATGTCAATACCCTCTTCTCTGTCGGCGAAGGAGCTCTATAATGACGATGCCCTTGGGAGACCGTGTTCGAGCGTTGCCTCTCAGTGACCGCAGGTTGTCGGGAAACCGTTCTCTCTCTTCTATTACCTCTAGGAGGGGATGGCCTGTAAGACCTAGATTGTTCCCATCCGCGAGGATGAGAGGGAGTACGGGTCCTTTCCATGTAGCTCAGAGCTCGTTTATTATGCATTGAGGGGGTCATTTATCGACCTCGATTACGTTGGCTTGGGTTTTGCTCAAGATTGTCATTTGCAGCAGGAGATCTTTGAAGCTCTCTGTCCACCTCTTCCCGTCGTCGCTGAGATGAGTGTCCTTCACTGCGATGACGGTTAAGATGATCTCTGAGGTCTTGCGATGGCACTTGACGATCATTCCCGGCAGCAGCATCTTCACGATGACCATAAGCCCCTCTCTCGTTCTTTCGTCTTCCGGATGTGACCGTATTATGGGACTCCTTAGCAGGTCGGTCCTCGGCCATTTGGATAAGTTCATTTTGGATCTGCAGGAGGCCGTGAAGGGTGTTTGCCCTTTCGACGAGAAGAGCGGTTCTGTCGAGAAGTAGGTTGGATGGGCCTCCCAAATTTCATACAGTAGCTCCTTCTGTCCTTCTTCCTGTTGGGGGTCGTCGTTGCCGTTGATCTTGAGCAGGCCTTTTCTCTCTTCTTCTTGCATCTGGAAGTCCAGTGTCATCCATAACACCATGTGACCTGGTAACCCTCAGATTAGGGTTCCTAGGTTGAGGTGATGGAGGCCTGGGGTTTTCTTGGTGGCCTTGCTCAGGTGAAGGTGGCCGGCCATTATTTTCCATTGACATGCTTGCTGTGTGTCCGTCTGACACCATCTCCAGGTTTTTTCCGGCGAGTTTCTATGCTTGGCTGAAGTCTTCGACGAACGATTCCCGGCAATGGAACCACTCTGATGATGTAGGAAATCATCCGGGATCAGCTATCGAAGTCCAGCAGTAATATAGGCTGACTATGGAGACCTGCACACCACAAGAAATGAACCGTGAACTGCGCCGGGGCTTATCCGGCAAGGCCCTCCGACGTGAGAATTAGTGTGGATGGAGAAGGTGGTAAAAATATGGAGAAAACGTGTGGGTGTGTGTATGCGTGAATAGTGAAGAGTCATTACCTTAGCCCAAGACACTGTTCATGTATTTATAGTGGATGAGGGGATCTAGGGTTTCCATCTGGACCGTTGGATTTGATTGTTGTCAACCGTTGGATTGGTTTTGTCCCCATGTGTCCACGTGGCATCCTGTGATTGCTTCGTACGAGCAAGGACACTGCTGCAACTGTCACTGATAGTGGATTGCCTATACTCTCATCCAAAAAAAAATGGGTTGAAATAAATTTGAGAGTCATATCACATATCAAATTTTATATTTATAGAAAGACCTATACTCTCATCCAAAATGCCTATACCAGGCCCGAGCCCTCTCCCCCCTCTAAAAAAATGTGTAAAATTGCAAGTTCCCAAGGCATCAGTGGGGTGGAAATATTACTCCATTTGTTTCATAAATATATAGCATTTTCATTTTTGTTAATGATAATGCAGGAAACGATCAAGATCGGTCTTAGTCCAGTAGTAGGTTGATCTCCAGCAGCTATGACCTGAAACCACGAACAAACGACTAGCCGGGGTGGTCTCCGACTAAGACCCTCTGACGTGATGATGAGATGTGGTGTTATAGTTTGTATAAACTGTATGGAAAATAATGTAATCTCAAAATAGCCAATAAAATATTACCTTTTTATGTTGGATGTAGTCTGATATATATAGGAGCTCCATGTGATAATAGGGAATCCCTTAAATCGTGGAGATAATGTAGGCGTAGCGATATCCGTGATTGTAGGAGATGGTTACAGATATAGTCGTGGATAGACGCACGCGTTTGTAGGTCGAGGTCGCCCATATATTCGAGGTCGATCTGACTTTGTGCCTTGGTTTTATATATTGATTAAATGAGTGGTCGTATGTCGGACGAAGCTAGGTCGGGATCAAGGATGGTCGGACAATGAGCTAGGTCGACTGAACTTATATTGGTGGGTCGTAGGCGTAGTAGCAACTAGATTGGCCCAATTAATAATTGCGTCTGTGTAATGCATGGGATGTTGGGCTTTAATCACTAGGCCTAACCCGTCACTTTTATTCTGTTCAGTGGCCCCCAACTTTCTGTGTTGACGCTGTCGACCAGAAAGTTATGAAAAATTTGTGTGATGGCTTACGTGGCTCGTTGTTGAAAGGTCGACTGAGTAGACGTAGGTAGCTCTCGACCATTGACTTCTCGCAGTTGGATACGCTGTTTAATGCGCCATAATTTTTGTCATAATGGTACGGTTCTGGCGATTGGACAACTATCTTGGAAACCGCTATGGAGCATTAACTAATAAATCTGAATGGTTATGACCCCCACCCTTTCCAATATAGGTAAGGAAAAGGAGGCGTATAAAAGGAAGAATCCCTTTCCTTTTCAAACTTTACAATCCCCTAGCAAATAAATACTCCAGCAAGAACAAAAGCAAGGAATTTGATTTTCCGGCGTAGTCGAGCTTTTCGCTTCGTTTTTGAGTTCCATCTTCCTCAAATCAAACAAGTTACCCCTTAATTTCTCTGTATTAGGTTTAATTTCAAGTCTCTCCCCTTATTCCGACATGGCTAGTACCTTTGACTTCGACCTAGGTGTTAGGTATGGGTATAACTCCATAAACCTTAGAATTTATAAGAGGCTAGAGGGTTCATGGAGGGAGCTGACCAGAGAGGAGTGCATTACCATTCTAGATAGGTGGAGCTTATTCTATGGTGAGGTAGGGTTCCCAGCGGGTGAGAGTATGGGGGAGTTGGAGGCAGATGATCCACGAATTATTCATTTCTGTCTCTTCAATAAATTGATAGACCACTTCATAGTATTCTATATCAAGTCCAATAAACCCCCTTCCCTAGAGAGAGGTTAGCATTCCCAGGAGAATCTAGGTCGCCCTTAGATAGTTCGGAACATACTTCAACTAAGTCTGATTCCCCTGTTTTCTGTGTCTTTTGTAGATATGGCAGCTCAACAATCTTCCGTTTCTACTTCATAGAGCTCCTCTCCAGGCAACATCGTGGACAAATTATGCTCGACCGTGGTTCCAGGTCACAACGAGAGGGGATATGTTGCCCCCAAGCCAGTCATAGGGAGGAAGAATGCTGAATCCCGCATAAAAATCCTTCACGACTTCTTTGAGGTCCCCATAGATGACTTCCACCTCACCCATTTCACGGAGAGGCAAAGGAAGGCTTAGTCTTGGATGTCATGGGGTTTGAGTTCCACTAGGGTATCCTTCTATTACGTCCAGTTTGAGGCCGGGCTATGATGTCCCCTCAATTCTTTTATTTGCAAGTTTTTGGAGTGCATTGTCGATGTCCCCATGCAATTGGGTGCCAACACCTTGAGGGTGTTGGTTTGTTTTGCTATGGTCTGCAAGTTCGTGGGGTACGAAACCTGTATGCACGTGTTTAGGAGGTTCTTCAAGGTAGTGCAAAATGAGAAGACCTTCGAAATAAGTACCCCGGCCAAAGCTAAGGCCCCTAAACTGTTCACCAACTTGCCCAACAAAGTTTCAGGGTGGAATAGCCACATGATTCCTGTGGAAAGTAGGAATGGATGGGAGTTCCGCTTGCCTGAGGCTAATACACCTCCCATAAAAGAGGAGGATTACTAGGTCCCAAAGTGGAGTGGGGAGCTCACTCATAGGTTGACATTGGTGACTCGGAGGAGTACCATAAGTTGGGCCACTCTTAGCTCGGATAAAGATTTCTTCATTCAGGCCGGAATGATGCTAGGAGGAGATGGGGAGGTAGACCCTTTAGTGCCTATAATTTGTAGCCTTAGGTATCCATATTGGGTTATCCATAAGTGAGAAAGGTTTGAGTCTCAGTGCTACTACTGCAAGAGGAAACCCGGCCATTGCAGAAGCCTGTTTCACTATGGCGGTTAAGTATTTAACTTGTAGTTGACCTCAGTGATAGGAGGAGAAACAAGAAGGCACATGTAAATTACGTGATTAAAAGTTTATTTAGCCACGAAAATTTCCATAGGTAAGTTTTTATATAAAAATAACTGGCGCCCAGACCTAGTTTTATTTTTCGTTTCTCTCTCTACGATTTACAATTTCTCTCTCTCTCTCCTTGGCGGCGACGATTGACGATCTCTCTCTACTCACTGCGATGGCGGCGAGGCACTTTGATTTCACAGCCATATCCTCTCCCAAGTCGGCGGCCTCCATTCCTTACACCAGATCTATCACTCTGGCGCCCATTCGAATCTCCTCTCTCCCTTCTAGCCACCTCCGCAGTTCTACTTTATTAGTTGAGGTAGAAATTGATATAATAAAGTATTCTTTTAATCTATGTATATTTATTTTGGAACTAGGACTTTGATGGCTACTGTCTTTGTGTTGTGAGTTGAGTGTGTTAGGGGTGTCAATGGTTCGACTCAAACCGCGGTTTGAGACCGAATCAAATCAAGCCATACGGTTTGGCTTGGTTTTTAAATATAAGTGGTTTAACTCGGTTTGAAAAGTAACAAACCGTGATGTTCAATTTGGCTTACGGTCTGGGGGTATTATATAATACACGGGGTAACAGTCAAACTAGTTTATTACTTCCTTCGTCCATGCATGCATGGAGGTCAAAAAGGGTTTCAAATTTGTTCTTGATCGATAGTAAATTTGGAATATTTCTCGATATTCATTTAGGGACAGTCGGACGGAGGGAGTATAAGGCTCCGTTTGTTTCGCGTAAAAATGATTTCCTGTAAAATGTTTTCCGAAAAATGAGATAAACATGTTTTCGGCTGTTCGGTAAGGAAAATGTTTTCCAGGAAAAATTTCATGAGTTCAATGAAAATATTTTTCGATAAAAACACAATTTAGATAAGTTGAGTGAGGTGGGGGGACAGGGGTGGTGGTGGTGAGTGGAGTGGGGTGGGGTGGGGGCAGGGGTTGAGGGCAGGGTGGGGGGCAAGATTGGTGGTGGTGAGTGGAATGGAGTGGGGTAGGGAGTTGTTAAAAATAAATTTTAAATGATTAATTTTTTTTGACCCGACGGTGGGGGGGGGCAGGGGGTGGTGGTGAGTGGAGTAGGGGGGTTGTTAAAAATAAATTTTAAATGTTTAAATTTTTTTGACCCTATGGGGTGCAGGGGTTAGGTGGTGGTGGTGAGTGGGATTGTTAGGCCCAATTGGTAGGAAAATAGGCTAGGGGGTGAATAGCCTTTTTGCAGTTTAAAAGAAAACACTTTGAAAATCAAAGTCACTAATCGGTAGAGCATACAATGATCAGTAAGTGCAGCGGAAAAGATGTGACTTAGTTTTGAACTCACACAAAATTGGTAAGAAAATGTTTAGAGCTTGATTTTGAGCACAAAAGTATTTCTTAAAAACTTTATGCAGTTGCAAGTGGTTTGGTATAAGAAAAAACTAATAAAACCAGAAAGATGAACAAGTTGTCGGTGATAGAGTTCAATTGGCAAGATAAAAATAAGCAAGGGAAAACAATGACAGAGACAAGGTATTTGGAGAGGTTCGCCGCTTAAATGTTGCTACGTCCTCTACCAAGTTTGGTCAGAACTTGGATTTGAGTAAAGTTCACTATCAGTTTATCCTAGTCTATTACAAGAGCAGCTTTGCCGGTTACAAAGATTTATGTCTAGAATCTACTAATGAATCTTAAGACAAAAACTGACCAAGTGTTTTTAAGTGGCAAGTTCAAGGACTCATCTCACTTAGGTGTGTGTGAATCTCAATCAATGCACTCCAAGAATAATCTTGTTGGGGAATGCTTACAGTTTTGATTTAGTTGTGCACGAGTGTATGTCCTAATAAATGTCTAATGATTTTCTGGACTTGAATGCTTGAGCTTCATTGAATGCTTTAGGCTATTTCTCTTTAATACAACAACCAACCCTCTTCAATGCTCTGAGGTCTTCTATTTACACTAGGAAGGAGTAGAGCGAGTTGACTTTGAAGGGGGTAGATGGGAATTTGAATCTCAAGGCGGGTAGGTGAGGATCAATAAATGTCATATCTTTTGCATTTAATGAAGGAGATACGAGGTAAGGGCATCTCTGCATAGTCCAGCGGGTAAAGACCCCTTTGTCCCAATCGGTCATCAGCCAAAGTAGACAAAGGACAAAGTCGAGCTAAAAATAGCTCCTGTATCAGAACTAGCAGAATGGAAGTAGCAGAAAGATATAACTAATTTCAGCAAACAAGTACGATCAAGAGATAGGTATATGACCGTTGCCACTGGTAGATCGTCTTTGGAAGAATGTCTCTGAGAGTACTCTGGATGAGATATTCATGCTGATGAAGAACTTCTTCTGCTGGTTACCATATTGATCTCACCAGCAAGTTTCCAACCTGGAAAATTTGATACACTGGCACAAAGGCATCAGCAAGAGAACTAGAAATAAAATCTAATTAAATTAGGGGTCTCTTACTAGCCACATGATTGGGATTAAGCAATTCTAAGTCTTTACATATATTTGACCTAACAATCTCCTCCTAATTGCTTAAGTCCAATCACCCTAAACAGAATCATCTTCTTAGCCTAGAAAAGTGAAAGTGTTGAGGATTTAGATTTTATTTATCATCTCCTAAGCTAAGTGACAACTGATGACTGTAAAGGTAAAAATTTTAGAAAAGAAAGAAAATAGATAAGAGAATTTGCCCAAGTCTTCACATCGGCAAGGAGGAAGTACCTGTAAGAAGATTAGATTTGCAGATATATGAACACAATGTGGATAAGAAAAAGACAAATAATAGAGAGACAAAACAAAATGTTAGCATAGGATATATTCTTTGAAGCTTCAAGAGAGGATATCTATATCATCGGTTACGAGACTAGAGATCAGCAGGGTCTACAACACTAGCACCAGCATCAGTCTTGGACTTCTTCACCTTCTTTGATTCTATTTTCTTTGCCTTCCTCTTCTTGATGGATTTATACCATTCTACCAGCACTTCATTCTTTCCTTCAAGTTTAGCTATCCTCAGATTGGCCTCAACAAGCTTGGCCTCAGCAGCAGCGGCCCTTTCTTCAGCAGATTTAAGTTTGAGTTCTAGCCTCTGAATACAATATTCTTGTCTTTCATTTACATTGGCTATCAACTGCTGATTCTTGAGGGTGTTGTCTACTAAATCACTTAGCTTCTCAAATCTCTCTTCATTGTTCATTGAACCGCCAGATAGATCTCTGGCAGAGATTCTTTTGGCTTTGGCGGTGATTCTGTTGGCTTTGTCCTCCTCCTGAATGGACTTAAGCACAACATTTTTAAGATCATCAAGCCGATCACGGAAATACAGGCCTAGATCTCCAATGTCATCCCGAAGAACAGGTTCATAAGCTTCAGAAAGATGACCAAACTGATTTGCAAAGTAGCCATACATAGTGTTGATAGGAACAAGCTTGGACAGATCAGCATCTGAATCTTCATCAGTAACCATGACAAAATCAGCAGAAGGAACCAGGAGAGGGTCAGCATCATCAGCAGAAGACAGGAAGCCAGCAGGAATGGTAGTGTTAACCACCAAAGGAGCATCAGCAAATAGAGGAGTAGGAGGAATGACCAGCAGAGGAAAATCAGGATGAACCACAATAGATCTATCGGTAGAAAGAGTGGGATCAAAGAACATCTGACCATTGTTCTCTAGGGATAGATAGAGCGCCAAAAAGAGATTCAGGAAAACTCTTCCATTGATCAGAATACGCATGAACCCTAGGCGCATCATTCTGCCAGTGTCCATTGCATGTTCTTGCCGATTAGGTCTAGAAGCATAATGAGGTAAAGTGATGGCAAGAGCATGCTGGTAAACAGTCTTCAGAAGGCCAGCAATGGAGAGAGGAGTGATCTCAAGGATGTCTGTCAGTAAATCATTTATCATCATGCATCTCCTCTTGATACCACCTGAATAAATACACACTTCCTTGGGAGATTCACCATGAAGGGATGTATCCCCACAAATCCTGAGAGGGCCAGGCTGATTAACAGATGGGGGAATGACTTGATATCCTTGTCCCATTTCATCCAGAAGGGCTCCATGTTAGTTGAGCCTTGCAGGAATTTAGCATTCTTGAATGGGAATTTGATGTTCCTAGATCCTGACCACCACCTTAGCCTTTGATGAGGAGGGAAGAGAATATTACCAGCAGCATCTTTTGGAATAGACCTCAGGGTTGTGTACCAGTTGGAGCAGTACATCAATCGCCAATCATCTCTTAAAGAATCATACCAGGCAGGTGGAGTGGTATCTTCCTCAACTTTAGCAGGAATTTCATCATAATCATCCGAATCTATCTCATCAGGGCACTCTCCATCATAATCAACAGAAAGATTAGGAACATAAATGGAATCAGCAATAGCTTATTGGAACTGGACTTAACAAGAAAAGACTCAGTAAAAGCATTTTCAAATTCTTCAACTTGAAGCCCAACAGCTATATCAGCATCAGTAACTGCTCCTCCTCCTAAATCAGCATCCAAAATAATATAATTAGAAGTAGAATCCATCTCAATCAATTTTGGCTTAGGAACATCAACAGGCACAACTTCTTTTCCTTCATTGGCAGGTTGAGTGACAACAGTTTCCTCAAACACTGCAGGAGCTTTTTCATCAGCAGGTTTAACTGGCAAGACTCCTCCTGAAATGGTTACCGGTACAAACTGGATAGGGCTTGCAGGGCTTTCTTTGTGAGCACAAGTCAAGTGAATAGACACATTCTTCTTAAGAATAATGCTGATAGGCTTGTCATCATCTTCATCATCATCGTCAGTTACAGTCCTGCTTGAATCGGTACTTCCACTTGAATCCTCATTATCTGCTGGTTCATCAGCAACTTTATCCGAACTTTTATCTGTAGAGTCATCCTTCTTCTCATCTGAAGAGCTAGCATTTCTTCTCTTTAAGGCCTCTTCAGAATAAGAGATAAGCTTATAAGTCATCTTCAAAACATTCTCAACTAGCTGATCAGCAAGAGGACCACGAGTGAGAGTTTCAGCATCTGAGTACTTGAATCCCCAATCCTCATCATTTTCAGCTCTTCCTTGCTGATAAGGGTCTTCTTCAAGGAAATCAAACTGAGTTTTAAACAAAGAAGCATAAGCAATCCAATGGATATTACCATGAGATCCTGCCTGATTCGGTCTTGAAACAAGTAGACCTGATTCCACAGTAAGGGCAATAAATCAAAGTATCTGCCAAAGTTCAGTTGAAGCTCTTTCTTGCCAAGATTTTGATATGGGGACAAAGGAGGGTACTTTTCAGCAAAGGTTTCAGTCAAGCTCAGTTTATACCCGTCAACATAATTACTTATGTTACCAGCTGGCACAGACTCTTTCCTCTCTTCATGGAACTGAAGCAATCTTCTGATGAAAGGCTGTAGATGGTCAATTGGGAAAACCCAATTGCTGGGAGCAATCTTGTTGATTAGAGACCAGGGATTTTTAAAGAAGATGTGGAAGGAAGGATTCTTGATGGGTGCACATTTTCTGACTTTGGGTTCAGAACCACACCAGTAGAAGCAGTGTGCTGGAAATCAGGCAAGCTAGTGTAGGTCAACAGAAAGGTTTGCAATGGAATCCTCCTCCTCAAGTCTTGCTCTATTAATCTTCTTCTTTTAGCAGCTTCTCTGCTGACTTCTTCATCAGAACGAGCAATCCTTCTTGAGGTAGGCTCAGAAATCAGTGAGGCATCATCAAGCAGAGCCTCAGAAAATAGAACCTTTTTGGCTCTAGGATCAGTAGATAGAATGGGGAAGGATTCAACCACTTTACTAGTAACAGTCTTGGTCTTCTTTTCAAGTTTATCAGCAGCCTTAATCAACCTCTTCCTTTTAGGAGTTGAAGAGAGATCAGCAGGAAGGGATTCAGCAGCTGTTTTCTTGGCTCTTATCACAGGGCCAGCTAGGATAGGAGTTGAGATAACAGGGGCTGGAGCAGTAAAAGGGTCAGAAATAACAAGAGTAGGAGTTGGTTTCTTGACTTTCCTCTTCTTGGCAGCTGCTGGTGCAATTGCTTCATCGGCAGCAGGGGCAGGAACTTCACTGGTAGCAAGAGGTGCTACGTCAGCAAGAGGAGGTGCATCACCAGCAGCAGCTTGCCTACTGATTCTCTTCCAATCAGCATCACTGTGATGCTTTAGCTTTGTCTTGGAAATGCTGGTGGCATTAGGATCAGCAGTAATAACAGCAGGATTTCTTCTGATGATTCTGCTGAGCAACCAATTGTGGCACCCTTTTCCTGGATGTGCCAAGCCTTTCTGTCTATCAGCAGCATACTTCTTTACTGCGAGAGCTATAACCCTGAATAAGAATCTACACCAATTGAACTTTTTCTGGAGCACTATGGCAGTAAACCCTTCAAATTGCAAGTCTGTGACATGACTGTGAGATTCTGATCAACAAATTAGACATCTATCAATGATTTCAATTAGGGCAAAGTATCTCCTGATGTTGTGAATCTTGAAGTGCTTGTCACCACTTAGCCTAGGACCAGCACCTTTGGTTAATCTCCAGGCTTCGTCCAAAAGATTATTATCAACAGTATAGGGACCAGAATTTCCCAGAGTAGGAAAAATAGAAGAGATAATAGCTGGAGTGACGGAGACAGGAACACCGCCAACAGAAGAGTTAATGGAGGAGAAGGAGTCTAGGTCATTCTTATCTGAATATTCAACTACGGCGTGGGCAAAGAATTCCCTTTACATAATCAACAAAGACTTCTGAGTCATCTTCAGGGGCTACAAAAGGAAGAAACAAGGCTTCAGAAAGAAGAACTTGTAGGAACTGCCCATCATCTTTATCATTGAAGAAGCTTGAGTCAATATAACCTCCATAGATATCCTTCTCATTACTCATGATTATCTGCAAAACTCAACAGAACCAACAAATTCAAGAACAATAAAACAATGTTAGAAACAATAGTTGATTGAACAAATTAATCATACTAGATAGAGATAAAAAGTAGAGAGGTATGAGTTGTATGATGAGAAGACTTTGCGAGAGAGTAAGACAGAAATCAATGGATTATTTTCAGAGAGATAATTCGAAAATATTTGAGGAAGAGGTGTCTTTGCTTAAATATGGTATGAGAGAGGAGGGAAAAGGTTTTTGCATTGGAAAAGCATTTTCAAAAATTTCAGCTGTTTTGAAGAAAATATCGGAATACGTGCTCACACAATGCGTTTAATGTGCCGTTTTGGAGAAGTTGAATCGTAAGAAAGGTAAATATTTAAGATTTAAATTTGATACTGTTTACCTTAGATTTATCACAAAATTTATTAGGATAACTCTTTGACACGATTTGGGTAAGTGGCAGCACGCACACGTGTCAGGGAGGAGGTGTGATCGATGGTCCTTTGATTTGATTTGCTTGTCAGAGAATCCAACCTTATCTTCAATGAAGGGGCTTGCTGATGAAAGTCTTGAATAGCTGGCAGGCATAAACTAGAGCACCAGCAAAAAGATAGATATCGACAAGCAGTCGGCAAGGCAGGAATCGACAGGAGGATAACCAGCAGGAAAATATCGGCACACAACATGGATAGATTGACAAGATGAGCAATCCCAGCAAGATGAATACAAGCATCAACAAGAGTAATCAATGACACCTAAATCACTCCTTAGGAATTCAAATCTCTTCTGATCTAGGGATTTTGTCAGTATGTCAGCTCTTTGAAAGTTAGTATGAACTTTCAGCAAGATAACATTACCCTTTTCAACATGATCCTTGAGGAAGTGATATTTGATGTCAATATGCTTTGTCTTGGAATGCATCACAGGATTGTTTGAGACTAAAATGGTAGATTGATTTTCACAGTAGATAGAACAGACTTGAGATGGAATCTCATAGTCTACCAGTTGTTGCTTCATCCAAAGAATTTGAGAGCAGCAGCTACTGGCGGCAATATATTCAGCTTCAGTGGTGGAAGTAGAGATAGCTGTTTGCTTCTTGCATGACCAAGAAACTAGCCTCTCACCAAGAAATTGGCAAGTTCCACTGGTACTCTTCCTTGTGACTCGACAAGCTGCATAATCAGCATCTGAATAACCAATAAGATTGAAAGAAGAGTCTCTGGCATACCATAAGCCAAGATTAGCAGTTCCACTTAGATATTTAATAATTCTCTTCATAGCTTGCAGATGAGATTCCCTTGGATTAGCTTGAAATCTTGCACAGACACAAATGACAAACATTATATCTGGTCTGCTGGCTGTCAAATAGAGAAGTGAACCAATCATTCCTCTGTAAAGAGTCACGTCCACTTTCTTGCCAGCTTTTTCTTTGTCAAGATGAGTGTTTGTAGCCATGGGAGTGCTTTGAGGATGAGCATTATCAAAGCTAAACTTCCTGATCAACTCCTTGGTATATTTGGCTTGATTTATGAATATTCCTTCATTAGTTTGCTTAACTTGTAGACCAAGGAAATAGGTTAGCTCACCCATCATACTCATCTCAAACATGCTTTGCATAAGCTTTTCAAATCTTTTACAGAGGTCTTCATTAGTGGACCCAAAGATGATGTCGTCCACATATATTTGAACAAACAATGAATGGCCCTTGTGCTTAGCAACAAATAAAGTTGTGTCAATCTTCCCTCTGGTAAACCCCAAACCATCACTGAGTAGGAACTTGGATAATGTTTCATACCAAGCCCTAAGAGCTTGCTTCAATCCATAAAGAGCTTTCTTCAATCGGTAGACATGATTGGGCTTCTTAGAGTCCTCAAAGCCTGATGGTTGTTCAACATAAACTAGCTCTTAGAGTTCTCCATTTGGGAAATCACTTTTCACATCCATTTGATATAGCTTGAATTCTTTGAAGGCATCATAGGCAAGAAAAAGTCTGATCGCCTCTAATCTTGCTACTGGTGCAAAAGTTTGATCATAATCAATCGCTTCTTCTTGTCTGTATCCTTTGGCCACCAATCTAGCTTTATTCCTTGTAATCTTTCCAGCTTCATCCAACTTGTTTCTAAATACCCATTAAGTTCCAATAACTTGCTGAGAGGAAGGTCTAGGTACAAGTTCCCAGACATTACATCTTTCAAACTGGCTCAATTATTCTTGCATAGCTTCCACCCAGCTTGGATCAGCAAGGGCTTCTTCAGTCTTTTGAGGTTCAATGTTAGACACCATTGCCGATGAGGAAAGGTTTTCATCAAAGGCTTTGCTAAGGTTTCTGGTCACTCTTGGTACATAGACATCACCATTGACATTTTCAAGAGGATGGTCACGATGAGGTCTCACTTCTCTTGGTAGGTCTTGTCTTACTTATTCTTGTCTTAAAGATTTTAGAGGAGGCTCAGAATCAGCAGAGGGTTTAGAAGAATTATGAAAAGTGGATAGGTTAAAAGGAATGGGAGAGATAGGATTATTTGAACTTTGAGTGACTTGAGGAGTTGACTGAGGAATATTTGGTAAAGAGGGATGAATGATAGAAATTGGATTTGGGCTAGAATTGATTGGCACAGACTGACCATCGACAAAGGAATTCTGAGGATTATCGGTAGGAAATTTTCTTGCCGATGATGGAAAGTAGGGATTGTCTGCTGGTTCTTATGCTACAATAACAGGATCTTGCACATTATCTAGAGAAGGGTTAAAATTACTGGATTCACCTGTATCAAGACCACTAGATTTATTAGTACTATTTGGAGCCTGGTCAGACTCTAACGAATCAAATTCATCAAAAGTAACATGAACAAATTCAACAATTTTAAAAAGTTTCTTATTAAAAACTCAAAAGGCCTTACCATGTTTTGAGTAGCCAACAAAGATACCTTCATCAACTTTTTCATCAAATTTGCCTCTATACTCTCTTCCATTGTAAAGCACATATCATTTGCAGCCGAAAATTTTGAAGAAACCAATGTTGGGTACTCTGCTTCTCCAGAGTGCATAAGAAGTCTTGTTATGGAATTTGTTGATGTGAGATATGTTCTGAGTGAAACAGGCAGTATGAATGGCTTTAGCCCAAAAATACTTTGGTAACCTAGCTTCAGAGATCATGGTTTTACCATCTTCAATCAAAGTCCTATTCTTTCTCTAAACTACACCATTTTGTTGTGGTGTACCAGCAGCTGTACGAATCCTGTCCAAAATGCGAATGGAAACTGCATTCGGATTCGATCACGTACTACGCGCTCGCTTCGGAAAACAACGGGAGTCGCCACGCCGGTTTTGAGGAAAACCTTTGAAAAACCAAAATATGAGATTCGAGGGGTTCGAGGGTCAGGTTACGTGTCGGGAAGAGTCCATTGAAGGGCCTCACCCGACATGCCTCGCTCGCGAGACTTTCTACCACGTCAATGATACAATTCAACAATAAACGTAATTGAGCAATTGAGAAGGAAACAAACATGAAATGTAAATTTTATTAATCATTTGAGTCATTACAAACTGTAGAAAATGATCGAAATACGAACGAGTATCACAACTGAAATGGGATTACAAAAGAACACCAGCAAAAAAACCCGTCTACTGTGAACCATGAACTAACAAAGAATATTAGCAATGAACAAACAGCAACCTGCAAACCAAACACCCAGCTACTGTAAAACAAAGTAAACTAAACGTAAATGTATAAACTATGAATAAATGAAGTAAACCAATCCGACCACGGAGGTAGACTGAATCCATCGATCTGGGATGGGCATTTGATCAAATACTTTAAATCACCCAATCATTGACCAATTTCATATTTCAATCTTCGTGTCCAGATCGATCAACTTGAATTAAATTGGAAATGAAGCGTAAATTAGAAGGTATGGAGGGGAATTCCACCCCTCCTCTAATCAACACCCAGCTACATCTAACAACAGCGAGATGAACAGAGGGAGAGAGAACCGAGTAGATTAAGAAGAGATTAGATGAAGAAGATTACCAATCGTCGTCCACGAATTCAATACACTGATGAGTGTTTGAATCCTTCAATTCAGCAACAAACGAGACGAGTATTCGAATCGGATCGAATACGAGAGATGGTGACGATCGGTCGATTGATTAATTGAGAATTTGTTGGTGAATCGGACTGGGTTTGTGGTGGTGATAGCGTCTGGTGGTGAAGTGGATTATCGGCCGGAGAAGGGGAAGCTTGAGGGACGACAATGGAGATCTCTTCTCGTATAGAGAGAGAGAAGAGAGAGAAAGTAGTTTTTTTGCGGATGGAGAGAGAAGGAGAGAGTATCTGTGTGTATTGTGAATGCCCCCCCTTTACAAATGAAATGAAATCCTTTATTTAACGTAATTTGGGAATGAAATGATATGTCGCACGACTTATTAAAAATAACTGCCATTCTTCTAGAAACACTGCCAGGTGGCGAAATCTGGACCATTCCTCGAGTAATTCCTGAAAGGTCCAAACTGCATTTATTCCTTTTAGGTCCTTTTGTCCGGGAAAAATACTAAAACATACTTCCTTCGCGAGAAACTTATAAAATGTTTCCGGAAGTCTCGGAACGGACCGGGAATTTACCAAAACGCCCCTTAGTACAATTTTATCATTTAAAATGCACCTAAAAAGGGATCGTGAATTGGATTGGCGTACTCACAGAGCCCCTCGGCAACGTCACTTATGGAAGAAGTGAGGTTGTCGATAAAAAGGACCCAATCCCAATGAGCAGCTGGGGATATGACGGACGGTGGGAAATATGATTGATGAGATCGGATGGCTGGACCTTTGGAGAAAGGATTCCTACGTATCCCGGGGAGGGAATCAAGCCAAATCGTAGTTCGGAACAAGTGAGAACGCAAGATTAAAGATTGACTATTTGAGGGGGTCACCCCAGAAATCGACTATTTGAGGGAGTCACCCCAAAAGATGACTATTAGAGGGAGTCACCCCAAATAATCGACTATTTGAGGGAGTCACCCCAAAAGCTGACTATTAGAGGGAGTCACCCCAAAGATGACTATTAGAGGGAGTCACCCCAAAAGATGACTATTAGAGGGAGTCACCCCAAAAGATGACTATTAGAGGGAGTCACCCCAAAGATGACTATTAGAGGGAGTCACCCCAAAAGCTGACTATTAGAGGGAGTCACTCCAAAGATGACTATTAGAGGGAGTCACCCCAAAGATGACTATTAGAGGGAGTCACCCCAAAAGATGACTATTAGAGGGAGTCACCCCAAAGATGACTATTAGAGGGAGTCACCCCAAAAGATGACTATTAGAGGGAGTCACCCCAAAGATGACTATTAGAGGGAGTCACCCCAAAGATGACTATTAGAGGGAGTCACCCCAAAGGATTGAAAGTTTAGGAGATTGAGATTGAACGAAAGATGACCATGAGGTCGGATGGGCGCTTGTACCCGAAAAGAAAGTGATGACTGCTCGGGGGGTTACCCCAAAAATAAAAGACAGTAGAGAGTGAGTATGATAAAAGTGTTCATACCTTTGTTGTGCTTACCTGCGGACTTTGCATGTCGAGGCATCGCTGACAGTCGAGGCATGAATTGTTTGATTGTGATTGCTTGAGCTTGAGCATAAGGGAAAATGTTGATGACGAGCTGAGGCGGAGGGCTTATTGTGCTTCTCTTACTCTTGTAGTTGAGCTCGAGGAAAATCATGGTGCTGGGGCAACAGCGGAGAAGATCATGATGCAGGGGTAGCAGTGACTCTTCGGATAGCTTGGAGCTGGAGCAAGACTGGGCTACTAAGGATTGTGGGGCATTCCCTGTTATATCATTTTTGAGGGAAAGGAAAACAGAAAAGAATACACACACACAACACGATGCAATGCATGCTTCTTCTTTCAACTAGCGCCTAATGCTAAGGCAAACAATTCTAGACGAGACAGCCTAGCAAAGCATCGAGTCCGTCTCAGGGAGAACGAGGTATGTAAATGTGAGTGCGGATGCGCACGGGTGCACCTTTGAGTAGTGCTCAATTATGTAATTGTTGTGCTGTTTGGGGAATGTTAGCTCTCTCCCGTGCACTGAGAAGTGATGAATGTGAGTGTAAGTGCTTTGTGAAAGAGGAAAGTCATTTGTAAGTTGAAGAAGGAATAGCTCGAGCAAGTGTCGGGACATGCTCCTAACTGATTAAGCATCTTGAAATTGATAACCGTCGTGTGGTAGCAGCAAGGGAAACGGGGGCAGCTTCGCAGCGTCATAGTTCAAAGCAAATCACAAGCCCCAAATCATGCCTCTCTTATCCTGGAATCATTCGGTCGACTCAAGACAAAGAGAAAAAGAAAATTGAAAAGACATCGCAGGGGCGTAATGAAAAGGGAAAGCATTTTGTGTTTGGCTCTCTGTGAGAGCGAGAAGTGTATGTAAGGGAAATATATGTGGGAAGCCCCTGCTTGACAGAAGTAGTGTTTGGCTCTTCCTAGAATGTAGAAAAGAAGACTTGTCGAGACAACTGAAAGTTGAAATCATTCAAAATTATCATTTGATTGCTCGAGGAAAGACCTCACTGATTGATTTGTCAAAATTTTAGTTATTTGAACAAGTAATCTCAAAATCGTGAACGCTTGCGGTTCGAATGTGAAGACCGGTTGAGAAGTGGTGAAACCGGATTTAGAAGCGGTGTGAAGCATCATTGTCGCTCGTCGCTCGAGAGTACTCGATGGGCTGTCTTTATGCTGATTGCCGCTGCGAGGAGAGAAAGAAAAATAGAGAACGAACGAAAGATGGAGTAGAAAGGAGTGGACTTGACCGAATGGAGTAGAAAGAAGTGGACTTGAACGCTGAGTAGCCCCTTCTATTTTACTTTCCTCCTCGCAGGCACGCGTCACCTGGCTCTTACCGGAGTGCCGCTGGGAGGCACGGATGTGAAGCCCCAGTGAGACTGTCGCGAACTGTGTGTAAAGAGTAGAAAGAAAAATAATCATGCAAGAATGGGACGAGTTCCCATCTCAGAGAGGGTATGTAATATGCTCACAATGGGATAGCAAAAGACTCGAGAAATTGAACATGCAAGTCTGAAAATAATCTCGTATCCCAGAAACACATTGAGTGCAAGAGATAGAAGAAAGCTAATTAAAATAGAACCTTGGCGCTGTGCTAAGGTGATGAAACGCTTTGATTTGAGCGATCGGAGAATGGTCCACGGGGCGCATCTTCTTCTTCTTCTTCTTCTTCTTCTTCTTCTTCTTCTTCTTCTTCTTCTTCTTCTTCTTCTTCTTCTTCTTTTTTTTTTTTTTTGTGAGAGAGAGAGATGAAAAAAACTTTATACGCTAACTTGTGGCAGCCCCTAGCTTGGACTTGGTTGCGCGCCATCCTCTTTGAGCGAGGATATGAAATGTAAGGGAGCCCCTAGCACGGGCGTCGTCCTTTGATGATGGACCTCAACGTTAAGCATTCTCAATGTGTCGAGAAAGAAAAGCATGTTCATTTACCGACTGAAAATATGAAGGAGAAATGTATGTTGACCAGAAAAAAGATATGTGAGCATATTTAATGAAAGCTTATCGATCAAATGGAAAAGCCGAGGAGACGCGAGATTGGGGAAATGATGAGTCCCTTGCTGATCTTCACGTTGTTCACGCGAGAAAAGAACAGCCCCTTGCCGAATCACGCGACGACGAGCAACAACGGTTCATTGTGAGTGAAAGAGAGTGTGCTTTGAGAGGGTGCAATTGGGAGAGCACGAGAGAATGTGTACATTTGTAGAAAGTGCACAAGAATCTCGCATATAGAGGATGCGGAAGAAATATATGAGAGTGTGTGAATGAATGTGCGTGAGAAAGATTTGTTCTCCCAATCTAAGCATTCGCGATCCCGAAATCACTTGTTCAAATTAATAAAACGTGAGATTAATAAGTGAGGGTAGCAATCAAATAATAACGACAAATAAAACAACAATCATTAAGGATAAGCAATATAATGTCTCAAGTCTAGCAAGAAAAGAAATGAAAGACACTTTTAAACTGGAAGTAATAAAAAGATAAATGTTCGAGGCAAACGAAAGATTAAAAGACTAGACCCTACGAGGAACGAATGATTCCCCTAGCACTTGTCACCATGCTGAGGTAGAGGATTGGTAACTGTGTTGGGGCCGGGAAGACCTGTAATTTTGCCCGCATCGATCAAACCTCGAATGATCTTCTTAAGCGTGAAACAGTTGTTAGTAGTATGGCCGGGACACTGATGGAAACGGCAATACAAATTCATGTTCATAGCAGGATTGGGAGGAACCTGGTAGTTCTCAAGAGGCTTAACTAACCCGGTTTGCAACAAACCATTGAACGCTTCTTCAACCGTCATGCCCAAATCATCAATATTCACATCCTGGCGAAGCGGAGGCTTCTCTTTGTTCTGATTAGCCCCTTTGTTTCCAGCTTGAATGCTATTGACCGTACCAGAATTGGCTACGTCTTTCCCTTTTGTAGCTGCCGGGGCTGAGGAAGGTGCTCGGTAACGGAAATTTGAACCATTGCCATCGTTCGAGTAATTGTTTGAGGTCGAATTGCGGATCGGAATAGCATTGTAAATCAAATTTTCGCTCCTAGCCCCTTTGCTAACCATTTCTCGGATATTAGGGTAGTAACCAGTCCCGATGGCATCCCGGATTGCCGGTTTCACGCAAGAAAGGAAAATGTCTTTCTCGTCCTGTTCAGTAATGGGATGGGCAAGCTCATTTAGTTTCCAATTCCAGCGTTTGTAAAAATCAGTAACGGATTCATCGTCTCGTTGAATGGTCCCAATCAAGTCACAACGAGTAGTATGCCACTCCACATTACCACGGTATTTTTCCAAGAAAGCCTCACTGATCTGGACCCAAGTAGTACGTGCCTCAGATTTAAGGCTTAAGAACCATCTCAAGGCAGATCCTTTGAGAGAAAGATGAAAATGCTGAGCCATGTTCTCGGGCGTGCAACCTTTGGCACCCATAGACATCACATAGCTGTCGATGTGAGTTCTCAGGCAAGACATACCTTCGAACTTGTCCATTTCTGGCATTTAAACTTGTAAGGGAGAGCATGAACGTCTCGCGGATCAACTGAACGGACCCCACTAGAGCCAATGGTAAGCTTGTTCACTTGCTCTTTCATAACTCTTAACTCTTCCATTAGAGCAGCCATTTCGGGAGATGTGGCCGGGGATGGAGAAACAGGTGGAGGAATTGTAGGAGATACCATTGTCGCCGTCACAGTGTAGTCCATTGGAGAAGACATGTGAAACTGAGGATGCTGCAAGAAGTGAGACTGAAAGTTGGAGTAATCGATAGGCAAAGCGGTAGAAGGTAGAGGCGATGTGGCTGGCGCATACCCCTGATATTGCGAAGAAGACAAAACCGGCCCAAGTGGACTGGACAACTGAGGATTACCCGGAAGGCGGCTCGATCCCGAAATTGTGCTCTGGAGGCGAGGAGAATAAGTGAGCTGAGAAGGACCACCATATTGAGAGGTTCCAAAAGCGATTTGAAACTGGTGGAGAAGCGGTCAAACCCGAGAATACCCGAAAGAAGTCCGAGTCCTCCCAAAACTACCTTCTTTGGGCAAGCGAGTCTTTGTCACAGGCGAGCATGAGAGAAGGGTTGATACTGAGGCCCCAGAGAAGACGGGACCACCGTGTGCTGGGAGTAGGCAGCAAGGGAAACCATAGGAGAGGATGCGGGCATCAGAGGAGATTCAGAGATGCCATAAGAAGCAGGAGGTGGCATATTGTGGCAAGTGGTCGGAGGGGCAGAGAAGCTGGCATCACCATTCATATTGGGTTCATCCTCAATCTCATCATAGGTACCATCGGGTTGGCGAATCACGGCCACACCTTTCAGGTGCATAGACTCAACATAGCGGGAGTAGGTGAGCTCTTCCCTAGCCCTAGCGGCTTCCTCTCGGCGCAAAGCATTTGCGAGAGTCAAACGTAATTCCTCGACGGATTGGTCTACCATAGCTTGGCTGACAACTTGACCCATAACCGGGCTGCCCGAAACATTCTCAACATTCTCCATCTCAAAGCTTGAAGGATCAACTGAAACCGAAGCTGAAACTGTCCCACTTGCTGAAGAAACCCGAACTAACCGCTTGCCCGGACTACGAACCCAACACTTGCTCGCTGAAAGGGGAGAGAGCTGGTTTAGGGGTGAGGAGAAGGATAGGTTTAAAAGGGGATGAGACGGACTCATGCAATGCACTTATTAATGTTCAAGTAGAAAACCACCTTTTATTAGTCCTACACAATGGTTGGAAAAGGGGGAAGACCTTTTTTTTTGCAGTCTACCTTAATATGCACTAGAGCGGACCTAAAGGGACATAATCGTCAAAACAAGTCAAACTCGGTTTCCAAAAGTCAAAGTTGAAGTCAACATTTGAGACAAAAATTCAGCATGATTTCTCGTCCCTTCACGGCGAAAATCCGGCATGACCTCTCGTCGGTACACGGCGGAAAAGCGACATGTCCTCTCGTAAATACATGTCGATAATTTGACGTGACTTCTTGCGAAGACGTGCCAAGAAATCGGCATGTATTTTCGTCGAGGCAATGTCGTAAATCCGACATGTACGTTTGTGAGGTCACATCGAGAATTCGACGTGAAGTTGGAGAGGTAAAACGGGATTTTTGTGCAAAGTTTGACTTTAACTTTAAAGGAAAATTTTGGAAAAAGAGTTTATCGAGTTTTGAAAAATATGTTTTCCCGAAAAACCAACCGGTCACGGTAGAAATGTGTGTCACAGACAAGTGTGGTTTCTACGCACTTAGAGGCTAGGAGGGCTTTGGGCGCTCAAACGTAGGCGAATATTATCACCGTCCGCGATGCCGTCCGTACACTCCAAGGGTTCTAGAAAACTATGTGCGGGTCGTGTGCGAGTAGTGTGAGGTAATTTCTAAAATTCACTTTTTGAGAGAAAATAGAAATTTTTATCAAATGTGTCTTAAAAAGTATGAACTCACACACGCACACAACAAAAAACAAATAATACAATGGCTTCATGGGGTATGCCCCACCAATAAATATCAAAAAATAATAATAAACGTCCTCAAAATTTAATCGAGGATTGCCCCAATTAAAACTCTGCTCCAAGCATGGAATGTGACATTAAAATGTCACTGCTCTGTCACTGCTACTGTTGCTGGATATCACAAACTGCCCCTGGCCACTTGTGTCGCGCGACCCAGGACGATGGGGCAACATTGGTCCCGCGACTCAAGTTGCCATACCGCCAGATTTTTAATACACCTGCAATGCAAACTGGCAGTACCCAAATACCAAACAAACAAAACCAAGACCAGCACAAAAGTAAACAGAGCAAGGCATAACAGCAAACAAGCCTAATCAAGCCAAAAATCAAGCACAAAATATCTCAAAATGCTCAAAAACATGAAAAGATCAAAAACATGGTAAATTGAAAGTTTGACCCACTAGTTTATTAAAAATAAAACGTCCCCAGCGGAGTCGCCACTGTACGAATCCCGTCCAAAATGCGAATGGAAATCGCATTCGGATTCGATCACGTACTACGCGCTCGCTTCGGAAAACAACGGGAGTCGCCACGCCGGTTTTGAGGAAAACCTTTGAAAAACCGAAATATGAGATTCGAGGGGTTCGGGGGTCAGGTTACGTGTCGGGAAGAGTCCATTGAAGGGCCTCACCCGACATGCCTCGCTCGCGAGACTTTCTACCACGTCAATGATACAATTCAACAATAAACGTAATTGAGCAATTGAGAAGGAAGCAAACATGAAATGTAAATTTTATTAATCATTTGAGTCATTACAAACTGTAGAAAATGTCCGAAATATGAACGAGTATCACAACTAAAATGGGATTAGAAAAGAACACCAGCAAAAAAACCCGTCTACTGTGAACCATGAACTAACAAAGAATATTAGCAATGAACAAACAGCAACCTGCGAACCAAACATCCAGCTACTGTAAAACAAAGTAAACTAAACGTAAATGTATAAACTATGAATAAATGAAGTAAACCAATCCGACCACGGAGGTAGACTGAATCCATCGATCTGGGATGGGCATTTGATCAAATACTTTAGATCACCCAATCATTGACCAATTTCATATTTCAATCTTCGTGTCCAGATCGATCAACTTGAATTAAATTGGAAATGAAGCGTAAATTAAAAGATATGGAGGGGAATTCCACCCCTCCTCTAATCAACACCCAGCTACATCTAACAACAGCGAGATGAACAGAGGGAGAGAGAACTGAGTAGATTAAGAAGAGATTAGATGAAGAAGATTACCAATCGTCGTCCACGAATTCAATACACTGATGAGTGTTTGAATCCTTCAATTCAGCAACAAACGAGACGAGTATTCGAATCGGATCGAATACGAGAGATGGTGACGATCGGTCAATTGATTAATTGAGAATTTGTTGGTGAATCGGACTGGGTTTGTGGTGGTGATAGCGTCTGGTGGTGAAGTGGATTATCAGCCGGAGAAGGGGAAGCTTGAGGGACAACAATGGAGATCTCTTCTCGTATAGAGAGAGAGAAGAGAGATAAAGTGGTTTTTTGCGGATGGAGAGAGAAGGAGAGAGTATCTGTGTGTATTATGAATGCCCCCCTTACAAATGAAATGAAATCCTTTATTTAACGTAATTTGGGAATGAAATGATATGTCGCACGACTTATTAAAAATAACTGCCATTCTTCTAGAAACACTGTCAGGTGGCAAAATCTGGACCATTCCTCGAGTAATTCCTGAAAGGTCCAAACTGCATTTATTCCTTTTAGGTCCTTTAGTCCGGGAAAAATACTAAAACATACTTCCTTCGCGAGAAACTTATAAAATATTTCCGGAAGTCTCGGAACGGACCGGGAATTTACTAAAACGCCCCTTAGTACAATTTTATCATTTAAAATGCACCTAAAAAGGGATCGCGAATTGGATTGGCGTACTCACAGCAACAGAGAAATTATGGTCTATACCATGATCATCACAATATTGAGCAATACCATTACTTGTGAATTCAGTCCCATTGTCTGATCTCATGCTAATGATATCACTTTCTTTCTGGGTTTGTAGTAGTCTGAATAGCTTGGTGGCAATCCTGTAAGTATCATATTTGCTGCTGAAAGCTTCCACCCAAGTATATCTTGAATAGTCATCTACTATAACCAAGGTGTATCTACTTCCCCCAAGGCTGGCAGTGGTTGTGGGGCCAAATAGATCCATATGTAGCATTTCTAGGCACTTAGATGTCGATATGCAAGGCTTGTTTCCAAAAGAAGATTTGTGCTGTTTTCCCAACCGGCAAGCTTTGCACTTCTTTCCATGATCAGCAGACACTTGAGGAAGACCAGTTGCCAATCCTGAACTAGCAAGCTTAGAGATAGATTTGAAGTTCAAGTGACTGAGTCTCTTGTGTCATAGCCATGAGTTCTCCATGATGTTCTTAGCTACAAAACAGATATTAGTAACACCAGTAATAGCACTTAGGTCTACTGCATAAATGTTACCTTTCCTTTTGGCAGTGAGAAGAGTTTCATTTGAAGCAATGTTTTTCTCATAGCAGCTGGAAGTAGTAAATACACATTGCATTCCTTTATCACAGAATTGTGAAATAGAGAGAAGGTTATGTTTGAGTCCATCCACCAAAGAGACCTTCTGTACAGTAACTGCACCTCTAATGATGGTTCCACAACCTATTATTTTTCCTTTTCCATTATCACCAAAAACTACTGGAGGATCTGATGCTACAACAATATCAGCAAGGAGATCGGCATGACCAGTCATATGTCTAGAGCAGCCACTATCCAAAATCTATACATCTTTGCTGGCACCAATCGAGGCCATGAAGCATACCTGCAATATAAGCATGCTTATGGTCCCCCTTGTTCATTGGGTCCAAAAGGTTAGTTCCTCTTGGGCAGCCATACCTGGCCACCACTAGAGGGGTTAACCATAGTGGGTCCAGAAAAGCTTTTTAAGAGGCATTCATGAGCCTGATGACCATAATCCAAACAACTAACACATCTCACTTTGCTGGTTGACTGAGGAGTCGGCAGGTCATCACCAGATTTAGTCATTGCATCGTTAGACTTAGGAGAATGAGCAGGTACAAACTTAGAGATTTTTAAGGTGCTGGTATTGCCCTTCTTGCTTATCTGTTTGCTTTTGTCAGTAACCTTGGAAGGTGACTGTTCATCAGGAGCAGATAATTTAAGATCGGTAAGGCCAGCTCTGCTGATATATTTATAGAGAAGGCTATCGCTGGAAGAATCATTATCAACAACCTCAATTCCCTTTTATTTGTACTTGTCTTTCTTCTTAGTCTGGTTTTTAGGATACTTCATTGCCACAGGATTGTACTTAGGCTTAGTATCCTTATGCAATGGGTTAATCGAGCTATTCTCAACCTTCTTATCCGTTTTCTTGGTCACAAAAGCATCAGTAGAACTGCTACTGCTGGAATCAAATCCCAACCCAAATTGGTCATTATAAGACATTTGGTTTGCAAGGATTGACTCAACAGCAGCTCTAGATTTAGTGTAAGAATCAACAATCTTCATGAGAGAGTCATTTCTTTGAGCTAAATCTTTGATTTGAGCAATATATACTTTTGCTTTATTTTTGAGATCCAGATTTTCAATTTTAAGCTGATTGGACTCACTCATCTGTCTTTTGAGAGAATCAAGTTCAAATTTGAGAGAGTCTTTCTCAGCAGAGATTCTATTGAAATTAGCGGTCATTACTTTATGAACGCTACTCAATTTCTCATAATCAATAAAAAGTTCATCCATAGTCTCTATCATATCAGCCTTAGATATCTCAGGGAGAGGATCGGTAATGTTTCTTTTGGCTGAGTGAGCTTTTGGTTCAGGAGAGAAATCTGGTAGGGATGAGATGGGTGTGGCAAGATTCTTGGTAATGTTTGGGTGCTTGGTAAAGGATAGCTTCTTTATGCTGGTTGTGGAGGACTTGGTTCAGTTGCAGAGTAGGAGATAGAGCCACATTGTCCATAGAGTGAAGTTCCAACTTGATGAACCTTGTAACCATAAGGGTTTGTTGCTTTGACATTGACTTCTTGAAAGATATGTCTTGCTGGTTGTTCTATCCTTGCTGGTGTTCTTGGAGGAGTTGCATTCTGGTAGATAGGAGTTGGAAGATCCAGTTCAATTTCATCATCGGCATCTAGGGCAACAAAACTTATATCGACATCTTCATTGTCATTGGCAGCATCTTCATCTTCTGAGTCAGTTTCACACCAAAGGCATAGCTTTTTCTGTACTGTCATTGGCAACATAGCTTCTAGACTTGGGGGGTCTTTGATTCACCGATTTCCTGACATACTCATATTTTGGTTGAGGACATTTTGATGCAAAATGTCCAGGCTTTCGTCAATAAAGCACACCAGGTCTCCTTTGTTGTTCTTTCCATCAGCAACACTGGTAGAAGGCTTATTGTTACCGGCAGATTTATGAAATGGTGGAGTAAATGGTTTGTGCTGATTGGGTTTGCTGTCTTTTTGAATTTTCTTAAAGTTTTTGAATTTTCTATAATTTTTGGCAAATGCAGTAAATTCATCTTCTTCCATTTGAGGCTTAGAAAGATTTTCAGAGGTTTTGTTACAGCAAGGGTTTTGACAGTGATCGACAGGGGGATAAGAGGTAGAAGTTTGAGATACCTGAGTTTGTGCTGAGAGAGACATATTTTTGAAATTTTTATCAAGTACATTAAGTTTTTGAAGTTCTCTCTCATACAAAAATAGACTGGACACAATATTTTGAATAGAAGTAGTGTTTAAATCTCTGGCTTCTCTAATAACAGTGACCTTGGTATGATATATACTTCCTAGCGAACTTAGAAAGCGTATATTTAGGTCTTTCGTAGTGTATATCTTACCTAGAGAGGCACATAAGTTACTTACCTCGCAGAACCGATCATAGGATGTTCTGAGTGATTCACCGTCTAACTTTTTGAAAGATTCGAACTCAGCAATTACATCATAAAGTTTGTTGTCCTTGGTGCGAGCATCTCCTTCAAAGTAATCAAGAAGCTTGTTCCAGCATTGTTGTGTCGTGTCACACAAGTCAATGAGCTTGTACTGCTTGTTATCGAGACCACAAGAAATAATGTGGCTAGCTTTACCGTCAAGGGCATAGGTCAATTTGTCATCCCCAGTCCATTCTTCTCTTGGTTTCTCAACCAGAGTCTCAGTAACTTGGATATTAGTTTCTTGTTCTTCATCTCTATCGACATGCGCAGTTAGAGGAGTGGAGGGTATATATTTGTAGGTGGTTTGAACCTTTAGAGGAGTGATTGGTCCACCTTCTAACACCTTCATCAATCGGTCATCGACGGAGTTCATGTACTTTATCATTCGGAATTTCCAAACACCAAATTCGTTGGCGTCTAACATTGGTATGGTAGTGATGTTGAACGACTGCATAATTTTTCCCGCCATGGTATCGGCAATTCAAACTGCAAAGCTTGGAAATTTCTTTCAAAAATAACCAGCTCTAATACCAATTGTTAGACCCAATTGGTAGGAAAATAGGCTAGAAGGGGGGGGGTGAATAGCCTTTTTGCAGTTTAAAAGAAAACACTTTGAAAATCAAAGTCACTAATCGGTAGAGCATACAATGATCAGTAACTGCAGCGAAAAAGATGTGACTTAGTTTTGAACTCACACAAAATTGGTAAGAAAATGTTTAGAGCTTGGTTTTGAACATAAAAGTATTTCTTAAAAACTTTATGCAGTTGCAAGTGGTTTGGTATAAGGAAAAATTAATAAAACCAATAAGATGAATAAGCTGTCGGTGATAGAGTTCAACCGGCAAGATAAAAATAAACAAGGGAAAACAAAGACAGAGACAAGGTATTTGGAGAGGTTCACAACTTATATGCTGCTACGTCCTCTACCAAGTTTGGTCGGAAGTTGGATTTGAGTAAAGTTCACTATCAGTTTATCCTAGTCTATTACAAGAGCAGCTTTGCCAGTTACAAAGATTTATGTCTAGAATCTACTGATGAATCTTAAGACAAAAACTGACCAAGTGTTTTTAAGTGGCGAGTTCAAGGACTCATCTCACTTAGGTGTGTGTGTGAATCTCAATCAATACACTCCAAGAATAATCTTGTTGGGGGAATGCTTACAGTTTTGATTTAGTTGTGCACGAGTGTATGTCCTAATAAATGTCTAATGATTTTCTGGACTTGAATGCTTGAGCTTCATTGAATGCTTCAAGTTATTTCTCTTTAATGCAACAACCAACCCTCTTCAATGCTCTGAGTGTAGGTGTTAGTGCCCTAGGCCTATAGAGATAGACTTATATGTAATGTCATTATTCATTTTATATATGAGATTATTACTTTGATTATTATATGTTTGCATGTTTACTTTAATAATCGTGTCCCTAGTACTTATGAAGCACTAGTATGAAGTCTAATGGATAATCATGTGATGATTATATGCATGGAGATGCACATTAGATTCATGGGTACTTGTTAGAGAACAAGGTACTGGACTTGACCCATTATGAGATTTATGTCATGGTCAATTGTCATAAATAAATCTCATATAGTTATATCATTGTTTTCCTTTGACCTGAGATTATCACCGTCTTCCACTCGATGAGTATTATGTTTGATATAGTTTAACGTTGTCTTTAACCGGATAACAATAAGGGCTATTATTGGCATGATATGATTCTTGTTGGGAAGAATGATAAGTCAAGATGGAAACTTGTCCCTCGTAAAGAGAGATGTTTGCTAGGCCACTCGTAAGTAAGATTGATGTAGTGCATGGCCATGCCCGAATGAATTAATATGATTAATACCATTCGATTAATCAATTTACTTGGTGACGAGAAAGCATTGAACAATATGAGTTGACGTGGACCATGACTCATGTTCAATATAACATCGTGTGACAATGGGATAGTGATATGTTCTATGTAGGAAATCGAACTTTACATTATATTATTTGGGTAGGCATGATGGCTTGCTAGAGTCCGCTCATATCTTATGAGGATCGATGTGATCGAACTCATTTCCAACATAATATAGTCCTATGGGGTCACACGCATCGAACGAATTGTCAAAAATGAAGAATATGGAGTTTTTGTTCTCAGGAGATGACTCATCCCCAGGCCAGAACCAATTATTCCCTTGGCCTGGGACGAGAGAATCAGCGAGAGAGTCCTGAGGGACGACTCATGCCCATGGGGACGAGTCGTGCCCATAGGGACGACTCGTGCCCTGGACTTGAGTCAACTATTCCCCTTAAGGGGGACGCCAGAATCAGAAGCTGGGTGCAAGGGGACGACTCGTACCCTGGGGGACGAGTCGTCCCGTCGGCGCTGGACTAACGCGAAATTGACTTAAATTAGGGTTTTCGCAAAGGATAAATATTTATAACGTATAAATACAAACCCTTGGTTGCCATAGCAGTCACTCTCATGGTTTTGGGTTTAGAGAAACACAAAAGAGAGATTTCAATTGAGAATTGAGAATCAAGAACACAATCCAAATCCATATTTCTTCATTGATTGAAAGGAGTTTCAATCAAGGATCTAGCAATCTACCTAGAATTGTTCTAGGGTTCGTTCAATGCGTGGATACACATAGAGGATCTTCGCCAATCAAGATCTAAAGTTCGTGATTCAAGAATCGTTCATCGAAGATTTGCTAGTTCTTCAATCTGGAGTTAGAACGCGTTTATCAACGACAAAAGCACACAAGGTTGGTAATTCTATTTCATACTTCTTAATTAATCATCTAGAACGGATCCTAGGGCTCCGGGTTTTCGAGTTAATTTGCATTCTTCCGCTGCGCATGGACCCTCGAAACCCAACAGTGGTATCAGAGCCCCGTTCGTGATGTTTATATTAGATTATCATGATAATTATATAATGTGATTATGTTAATTTTCATGATGAATATGATTTAGAACATGATTTTATATGAGAATTGCTTATGGAAGTAATTGTATATTTTGATATACCATGATTGTGAATTGAATTATTTGATTAATGTGATTAATCTAGAATATGGATCTTGAATATTACTTAGTATATGGGCTGGACACCAAAAACTTCCCCACAGGCACTTCGATGGAAGTGTGGAATAACCTTGGATTACAATGTCACGTACTAGTAATTGATGAATTTCTAGATCTTGAACAAAGTGTTTGTTATAGGGATTATGTTCATATTAAATGAGATTTTACATGAGTCATTAAACCCTAATTGATTAGAAATTATGATGTAAACATCAAATGTGATTTGTGGTGCATCATTCCATGTTCATAATTATGCTCATATAATTTTCATGAATCAACCTTGCCATGTTAATTGATAAACATGGAAATTGAACCTTCATTGAAATTTGAGTTTGTCTATGCCACCCATGTTTAAACACTTGTGAGTACACGGATAGTTTTATGTAGGCTACGCCACAGCGAGGTACATTAATTCTATCTTCGTATGATCAAGATGAGCAAACGGTGATTGCTATACGTTTAAAATGGTTGAACTCAATTAGGCTATCAAAACAGTTTTGGGCCTAAGGCATAAGATGGGATTGAAACATGTGACATATGATGTCTATAATCTCATAAAGGATCTAAGAGTCATATGTTGATATGATTGATAAATGTTATCTACCTTTTTAGTTTAATTTTGAGCTTGATCGTGCCATAGCCGACTTGAAATTAAATTAAAGTTGGGTCTTAGCCTATTAAATTATATTATGCATGGTTGTATAAGAAGGTTATATAATTTAGTGGGAGTATTTATGAAATACGTTAATTAATCTCTTAAATGAAATAGGTACTTATATGTGTTCATATTTGTTGCATATCTTTGTAGATCAATGGTACATTAACACTAATCAAAATGCATCACTTTGCGATCGGTCCTTGAGAAGGACAAGTTAGAAGAGAATGGCAACAACTATGTGGATTGGATCCGCAGTTTGGGAATTGTTCTCAAACAGGAAAGGAAGTTGTACATTCTCGATGGACCCGTTCCACCCGAGCCTCCTGCTAATGCAACTAAAGATGAAAAGGATCAACATAAGAAACATGTGGATGATTCTATTGATGTTGGTTGCTTGATGCTTGCTACCATGTGTAAGGCCCTTCAGAAGGACCTTGTACACATGGAAGCTTATGATTTGGGAAATCATTTGAAGGAAATGTTCCAGTTGCAAGCACGTCAGGAAAGGTTTGACACTATGAAGGCTCTTCATTCATGCAAGATGATTGAAGGACAACCTGTTGGGCCTCATGTGTTGAAAATGAAGGGTCACCTCGAACTTCTTGAGAGGCTTGGATATCCTATCCAATTGGAGCTGGCTACGGATATGATATTGCATTCATTCCCTGAAAGTAATAATCAGTTCGTTATGAATTATAACATGAATGGGATGAATAAATCTCTGTCTGAATTGCATGGGATGCTTAAGAATGCAGAGAACAATATCGCCAAGAAAACCAATCAAGTGTTGATGGTGAATAAAGGAAAGGGGTTCAAGAAACCCAAGGTTAAAGAAAGAGTTGCTAAACCGAAGGCAAAGGTTGCCGTTGTTGAGAAGCCTCAACCCAAATCCCAAAAGGATGCGGTATGCTACCATTGCAAGGAAACTGGGCACTGGAGGCGTAACTGCAAAGCTTATCAGGAAGGACTGAAGAAGAAGGGCAATGAGATTGCCATGACTTCAGGTATCTATGTGATATATATTTTACTTTCTACTTCTAGTTCTTGGGTATTAGATACCGGATGTGGATCTCACATTTGCCTAAATGTGCAGGGACTAAAGAATAGAAGGTTGCTCAAGGAAGGTGAAGTAGACCTGCGGGTTGGAAATGGAGCAAGAGTTGCTGCATTGGCCGTAGGGACTTACGAAGTCACTTTACCTAGCGGATTAATATTAGTTTTGAATAACTGCTATTATGTTCCGGATTTGAACAGAAACATTATTTCAATTTCTTGTTTAGACAATGAAGGTTATCGTTTTCTTATTGAGTATAAGAAATTTTCCATTTATTTGAATGATATGCTTTACTGTATTGCTCATTCTTTTAATGGCCTTTATGTCTTAGATGTTGAAAATAATGTTGATAATATCTATCATGTAAATAAGAAATCTAAACCAAACAATGTGAACAACACATTCAAATGGCATTGCCGTCTTGGGCACATAAATGAGAAACGCGTCTCTAAACTCCATAAAGATGGATATTTAGACTCATATGATTATGAATCATATGATGTTTCCGAATCATGTTTATTGGGCAAGATGACTAAAGCACCTTTTACTAAGAGTAGTGAAAGGGCTAGTGATTTGTTGGCTCTCATACATACTGATGTATGTGGACCAATGAATAGCATTGTTAGGGGAGGATTTCGGTACTTCATAACGTTCACTGATGACTTATCTAGATATGGCTATGTCTATCTGATGAAGTACAAAAGTGAAGCATTTGAGATATTTAGAATATTTCAAAATGAAGTACAAAATCAACTTGGCAAAACTATTAAAACACTTCAATCTGATCGAGGTGGTGAATATTTAAGCCAAGAATTTGACGATCATCTTAAAAGTTGTGGAATTGTTTCAGAACATACTCCACCCGGAACACCACAATGGAATGGTGTATCCGAAAGGAGAAATCGAACTCTATTAGATATGGTTCGATCGATGATGAGTCAAGTTAACCTTCCTATTTCTTTTTGGGGACATGCACTGGAAACAGCTGCTTTCACACTTAATAAGGCCCCTACTAAATCGGCTCCTAAAGCCCCACATGAGATGTGGCATGGAAGAAAACCTAGTTTATCTTTCATGAATATTTGGGGATGTGAAGCTTATGTAAAGAAATTGGTTTCTGAAAATAAGCTTGCACCCAGATCTGATAAATGCATTTTCGTTGGTTATCCTAAGGAAACGAAAGGATATCAATTTTACAACCGATCCGAGAACAAAGTGTTTGTTGCTCGACATGGTGTCTTTCTAGAGAAAGAGTTTCTCTCTAAAGAAACTAGTGGGAGTAAAATTGATCTTGAAGAAATTCAAGAACCCGAAAATGACATAGAGCCAATAGTAGAGACGGAACCAAATTCACAAGCTGTTGTGGAACCGGTTCAAGATACACAAGTTCTTCGCAGATCGGATAGGATACGATCCGAACCTGAGAGATATGGATTTCTCATGACGGAAAGTAACGAAGTAGAAATCATTGAGAATGATGAACCTACTTCCTATCAAGAGGCGATGTCCACTCCTGATTCGGACAAGTGGCTAGGAGCCATGGAATCCGAAATCAAATCCATGTACGATAATCAAGTTTGTAACTTGATTGATCCACCTGAAGGTGTAAAAACCATAGGGTGCAAGTGGGTTTTCAAAAAGAAAACTGACATGGATGGGAAGGTACATACTTACAAGGCTAGGCTTGTTGCTAAGGGATATAGGCAGATTCATGGCGTTGACTATGATGAAACCTTTTCACCCGTAGCAATGCTTAAGTCTATTAGAATCTTAATTGCCATAGCCGCATATTACGACTATGAGATATGGCAAATGGATGTCAAAACAGCGTTTCTTAACGGAAACCTACTTGAGGATGTATACATGATACAGCCTGAAGGGTTTGTCGATCCAAAGAATTCTAATAAAGTATGTAAGTTGCAGAGATCCATTTATGGATTGAAGCAAGCTTCGAGGAGCTGGAATCTACGATTTGATGAATCAGTCAAAGAGTTTGGCTTCATCAAGAACGAAGATGAGCCTTGTGTATACAAGAAAATAAGTGGGAGCATAGTTCTATTTCTAGTGTTATATGTCGATGACATCTTGCTCATTGGAAACAATGTTCCTGCACTTGAGACTGTCAAGTCCTGGTTAGGAAATTGTTTTTCAATGAAAGATATGGGTGAAGCGGCTTATATCCTTGGTATCAAGATCTATAGAGATAGATCAAGAAGGATGATTGGTTTGAGTCAAAGTACATATATTGACAAGGTCCTTAGAAGATTCCGCATGGAAAATTCTAAAAGAGGAAACTTGCCAATGGGACATGGCATTACTCTTAGCAAGACTCATTGTCCTAAGACAAAGGATGAGCGAAAGAGGATGAGTGATATACCATATGCTTCGGCAATTGGGTCTATCATGTATGCCATGTTATGTATTAGACCCGATGTCTCGTATGCTCTAAGCGCGACGAGTAGATACCAGTCTGATCCTGGTGAGAACCATTGGATAGCAGTCAAGAATATCCTTAAGTAATTGAGAAGAACTAAGGATGTATTCTTGGTATTTGGAGGAATGAAAGATGATCTGGTTGTAAAGGGTTACACAGATGCAAGCTTCCAAACCGACAAAGATGACTTTAGATCGCAGTCTGGGTTTATGTTTATGCTAAATGGAGGTGCTGTTTGTTGGAAGAGTTCCAAGCAAAGCACTATTGCTGATTCTACAACCGAAGCCGAATACATAGCAGCATCGGATGCGGCTAAGGAGGCGGTTTGGATCAAGAAGTTCGTTAGTGACTTAGAAGTCATTCCGAGTATCACTAACCCGATAGAGCTTTATTGTGACAATAATGGTGCTATTGCCCAAGCAAAAGAACCAAGGTCACATCAACGATCCAAACACATTTTGAGACGTTTTCACCTCATTCGAGAAATCTGTGAAAGGGAGGACGTCAAGATATGCAAGGTACCAACGGATGACAACATTTTGGACCCTCTCACCAAGCCTTTGCCACAAGCTAAACATGATGGTCATGTTAGGTCCATGGGTATAAGATACATGAATGATTGGGCCTAGTGCAAGTGGGAGACTGTAGGTGTTAGTGCCCTAGGCCTATAGAGATAGACTTATATGTAATGTCATTATTCATTTTATATATGAGATTATTACTTTTATTATTATATGTTTGCATGTTTACTTTAATAATCGTGTCCCTAGTACTTATGAAGCACTAGTATGAAGTCTAATGGATAATCATGTGATGATTATATGCATGGAGATGCACATTAGATTCATGGGTACTTGTTAGAGAACAAGGTACTGGACTTGACCCATTATGAGATTTATGTCATGGTCAATTGTCATAAATAAATCTCATATAGTTATATCATTGTTATCCTTTGACCTGAGATTATCATCGTCTTCCACTCGATGAGTATTATGTTTGATATAGTTTAATGTTGTCTTTAACCGGATAACAATAAGGGCTGTTATTGGCATGATATGATTCTTGTTGGGAAGAATGATAAGTCAAGATGGAAACTTGTCCCTCGTAAAGAGAGATGTTTGCTAGGCCACTCGTAAGTAAGATTGATGTAGTGCATGGCCATGCCCGAATGAATTAATATGATTAATACCATTCGATTAATCAATTTACTTGGTGACGAGAAAGCATTGAACAATATGAGTTGACGTGGACCATGACTCATGTTCAATATAACATCGTGTGACAATGGGATAGTGATATGTTCTATGTAGGAAATCGAACTTTACATTATATTATTTGGGTAGGCATGATGGCTTGCTAGAGTCCGCTCATGTCTTATGAGGATCGATGTGATCGAACTTATTGCCAACATAATATAGTCCTATGGGGTCACACGCATCAAACGAATTGTCAAAAATGAAGAATATAGAGTTTTTGTTCTCAGGGACGACTCGTCCCCAGGCCAGAACCAATTATTCCCTTGGCCTGGGACAAGAGAATTAGAGAGAGAGAGTCTTGAGGGACGACTCGTGCCCATGGGGACGAGTCATGCCCATAGGGACGACTCGTGCCCTGGGCTTGAGTCAACTATTCCCCTTAAGGGGGACGCTAGAATCAGAAGCTGGGTGCAAGGGGACGACTCGTGCCCTGGGGGACGAGTCATCCCGTCGGCGCTGGACTGACGCGAAATTGACTTAAATTAGGGTTTTTGCAAAGGGTAAATATTTATAACGTATAAATACAAACCCTTGGTTTCCCTAGCAGTCACTCTCATGGTTTTGGGTTTAGAGAAACACAAAAGAGAGATTTCAATTGAGAATTGAGAATTGAGAATCAAGAACACAATCCAAATCCATATTTCTTCATTGATTGAAAGGAGTTTCAATCAAGGATCTAGCAATCCACCTAGAATTGTTCTAGGGTTCGTTCAACGTGTGGATACACATAGAGGATCTTCGCCAATCAAGATCTAAAGTTCGTGATTCAAGAATCGTTCATCGAAGATTTGCTAGTTCTTCAATCTGGAGTTGGAACGCGTTTATCAACGACAAAAGCACACAAGGTTGGTAATTCTATTTCATACTTCTTAATTAATCATCTAGAACGGATCCTTGGGCTCCGGGTTTTCGAGTTAATTTGCATTCTTCCGCTGCGCATGGACCCTCGAAACCCAACACTGAGGTCTTCTATTTATACTAGGAAGGAGTAGAGCGAGTTGACTTTGAAGGGGGTAGATGGGAATTTGAATCTCAAGGCGGGTAGGTGAGGATCAATAAATGCCATATCTTTTGCAGTTAATGAAGGAGATATGAGGTAAGGGCATCTCTGCATAGTCTAGCGGGTAAAGACACATTTGTCCCAACCGATCACCTGCCAAAGTAGACAAAGCACAAAGTAGAGCTAAAAATAGCTCCTGTGTCAGAACTAGCAGAATGGAGGTAGCAGAAAGATATAACTAATTTCAGCAAACAAGTACGATAAAGGGATAGGTATATGACCATTGCTAGGGTTGTAAACGAGCCGAGCCGAGCCGAGCTTTTGATGTTTCGAGCTCGAGCTCGTTAACTTTTAAACGAGCTCGAGCTTTTCTCGAGCTCGAGCTTGAGCCCAAAATGCCTGTTCGAGCTCGGCTCGAATCAAGTTTCGAGCTTTTCGCGAGCTGGCTCGCGAGCTTTTCGCGAGCTGCTCGAACTCGAGTAATAACGAGCCGAGCTCGAGCTTCGACTTATTTTTTGAAAAAAATCTGAAATCAAACGAGCTTTATCGAGCCCTAATTCGAGTTTTATTCGAACTCGAGCCTAAACGAGCTTATATATTTATATATAAACTAAAATTCATTCGAGCTTTTAACGAGCTGAGCCCGAGTCGAGCTCAAACGAGTCGATCTCGAACAGAGCTCGTCGAACATACGAGCCGAACACGAGCCGAGCTCGAAAAAATGACGAGCTTAAAAATCGGTTCGAGCTCGAGCTCGAGTTCAACTCGAGCCCACTCGAACTCGAGCTTTTTTCGAGCCGAGCCCGAGCCGAGCTCGAGCAGGCTCGTTTCGTGTAACAGCCCTAACCATTGCCACTGACATATCGTCTTTGGAAGAATGTCTCTGAGAGTACTCTTGATGAGATATACATGCTGATGAAGAACTTCTTCTGCTGGTTACCATATTGATCTCACCAACAAGTTTCCAACCTGGAAATTTTGATATACTGGCACAAAGGTATCAGCAAGAGAATCAGAAATAAAATCTAATTAAATTAGGGGTCTCTTACTAGACACATGATTGGGATTAAGCAATTCTAAGTCTTTACATATATTTGACCTAACATGGATGGTGGTGGGGTGGGGGGCAAGTGGATGGTAGTGGTGAGTGGGGTGGGGGGCAGGGGTGGGGGTGGGGTGGGGTAAGGTGGGGGTGGGGGTGGTGAGGGGGAGGGAGAATTGTAAAATCTAATTTTAATATAAATAATATTTTATGAGGGGATGGGGTACGGGGTGGTTGATGTGGGGTAGGTAGCGTGGGGGGTGTATGAAAAGTTAAGTGTGTGAGGGTGTTACCATTTTTCGGAAAATATTTTACTTAGAAAAAATTCGTAAGTCATTTTACTTAGAAAAGGGGGGAAAACATTTTCAGAAAGATAATTTCTCCATTTTCGGTGCTTACCAAACAATGAAAAATGGGGAAAACATTTTCCGGAAAACATTTTCTCCCAAACAAACGGAGCCTAAGACATAATTTATCTCGAAGCACATTTTTTTACTAGCTCTTTGTTCCAAAATAAATATTTAAAAAAAGAAATAATTCAAATTTACTCTTTAAAGATCAAAAAGCTTAAACTGTCAGATCGGGACTCAACAAGGTATATTAAGCTTTCACATTCTCCCTAGTGTGTGATCCAGTGCCACACGTGGAGAGTTTACAAACATGTTATATTATCAGGCATGCCACATTTCAATGCTAACATAGTGCAATTTTTGCACACATAAATTCGGGTAATATTGTAAGCGAGTGAAATCAAACCCGAGAACTTGCACTTTGATATGAAGTAGAGTTACCACTTGATCTAAAACCTTAAGTTGTCGGATCAAGACAAAAATAATGTATATCAATATCAAGCTTTCACAATTTGGAATAGGGGGAGTATGATCATTTCTCTTTGCTAGTAGTTTGTTCCCTGTGCCAGTCATGCATATACAACAAAAATACAAAACTTTCTTTGTAAATCATGGTAATGACATCTTCCTATTTTTATCATTTTCATTTTCAAATTTAGGTAATGATAGTGAAATTGGGATTCAATTATTGAATTTTTGGACTCTTATATTTGGAAATTTAGAAAAAGTGACACCTTTAAAAAGAAAAATTAGAAAGAAGAAAACAATATAACAGGTTGCCGGACCACTGTTCCTACTCTCTTGCCGCTCTCCCACCGGCGGAAGTATCTTACACCCAATGGAAACATATGTTTGGGTAGAAAATTCATAGCAACATACTGCGACTTGGCATCTCATCCTGGTTTAACATCTTGACTATACATCTTGATTATTAACAATCTACAGGGCCGTTATATTTAATCTACATTTCAGGAACGTGGATAAAAAAAGACTTCTCAAAGACCAGGTCAAATATCATGAAAGCTATCCACAATGCACATGAAACGTCTCTCAACGACTATCCTAAACTGCATCAACAAACCTAGCCGTAATTCTAGGCGCAAGGATAGGGATATACATAGTTTGTTATTTTCATTCTAAGTATTGGAACACATGTACACACACGCTCATTGCTGAATATTCTCTGTACTCACATACTCGACCTTACCACAATATCAATAAAATTCCATCTTCCGAGGTTTTGTTCCGACGAACAAGTTGTTCAAGGACTTTCCTCATTATGTACTTTGTCTACCAAATCTTGAATCTTGAAGTGTTATATTCCATTGTACCCAATTTGATTCCTTGAAGTTGAATCGCATAAATTTGACCAAAACAATTTGGCGCCGTCCGTGGGAACTTTGGTCTTTTAATAATTGAAAAGATTTGAGATGTCTACCGGAATGTCTTCTGTTATGATTTCAGTCGGAACAGGTTTACAGGTTGAGTCAATCCCTATCACCTCTGGGGTGCAAACTTCGATCCAAGTTCTAGGAGGAACATCAACTGGAGCTATGCAGGAAATCCCATTGGATATCACCTCCAACTTGACCAACATGTTGGGCGAGCTGAGGCGACAGATAATTCTACAGACTGATGCCTCCACGATGTTTATGAACAATGTCTCTAGGTTGCAATGTGAAGTCTCAACTCTCCAGGCTGGATCATCTGGAACACGTCAGAATGCATCACCTTGTGTTTTTCAAGATGTGAATCCTAACACAGGATCCAACATGTTCTCCCCATTCGTACCAAGAAGACTTGGTTTTGATGTGGAGACAGGGGTGATGATTGATAATGTGGGGTTCATACCAATGACCAATGAAGCTACTGCATGTTGTAGTGACCAATCCACGAAACCATCCGCATAACTTCAAAGCAGCATTTGTGATTCCTACTCAAGGACCAACAGGGAGTGTTAACCCACACTTTGATTTTAATTCTTATTATGTTGTTGTTAACCATGATGCAGGAAACTCGATGAACAGACAGCTGCAGGAGTTGAGAGAAATGGTGATGAATGTACCTGGAGTAACATTGCCATACCATCAAGCTTCTCCAACCTGTTACAATGAATCCCGTTTTGCCCCAGCTATTGCCAACATGATGATACCGAAGAATTTCAATGTTCCTCACATAAAACAATATGATGGGACAATCAATCCATTGGAGCACATTGCCTTGTACCAAGAGAAGATGGATGTGATTCACATTCCTCTACAGTTCAAGGAAGCTTACCTTTGCAGGGGCTTCGGTTCCACCTTGATTGGTGCAACCTTGAGATGGCTCATCAACCAACCTTTAGGCTCTATTGGATCTAATGCTCAACTTATTAATATGTTTACTAACCAATTCTCTTGCAACAGGGTCTTTGAGAAACTAACCAATGATCTCCACATGATAGTTCAACAACCTGATGAATCATTGAAAGACTACCTGAGCAGATTCAACAAGGAAGCTGTTGATGATGGATATGTTTACATATCCATTTTATGCGTTCTAAATTCTATTTATTGCAAAATTCCCGAGTAAAATGGTAGTTTAATTGCTTTGTTATTTTTGTTTTAGTTCAGGTGGAAAAGGGTGGAAATTTGGTGGTTTAAAATGAATAAAAGATGAAAATCTGGAGCTGAGCAAACTTTGGAGGCTTTTGAGGCATTTCGGAGTTGTAAGGGCCTTTTGGTAATTTCAGTGGCATGGGCTTGTTGAGAATTACTGAAGAAAGGAAAACCATTGGCCAGCCATTTATGCCTTCCCTTCCTCTTCAGCATCCGCCCAAGACCTTCGGCCCCATCTTCGGCGTCCGCTCTTCCCCCTTGTGCGGCCGCCCAGGCCAAGTTCCAGCAGTGTTTTGACAGCAATTTTGGGCCTCCCTTGGTCATTTTTTGGCCTTAAGAATATTTTCCCACCCTTAGTCCACTTTAGTATAAATATGAGGATGTAATATTTTTTTAGGGTTATGTTTTATCCCTTGGAAAAAAGGAGGCACTTAGAGAGAGAAAATTAGGGGATTTATTTCTTCATCAAGATAAGATTTTTAATGCTTTTCTTATTTAGTTTTGTTTATTTAATGTTTAATATGTTAATTTCATGGATTGTATGGTAATTTAGTCACTATTACTATGCCATTGATTATTTTATCTAATTAATTTATGTCTTGTTCATTTTTGCTCTTTTAATGAAAGTTTCTTGGATTAAATTGTGGTTGATTCCTAATTTCTTCCTTTTAACTTTTTGTGTATCAATTTATTATATTGATTTGGGGATTTTGATTTAGACATTTGCTAGATGATGAAATCTTTTGATTTTCTTGATTGATACTACATGGGGTTTGATTCATAAAATCTTTAAAGCTTTCCTTTTTAATCACTTGGACTTGATTTTCGAAAAGTGATTGAATAGGATAAAATAGATTGAAATCCGGCCGCCTTACCGTCCCAATCTTGAATTTGGTGATTGAACCCAAGATTGAAATTAATACATTTTTCTAAATTAATGGCATAGTATTTTGTGATTAAATGAAATCCAATCCATGAAATCCTTTCTTATTATTGTATTAATCTCTATTTAAAATTGCTCTCTTTGTTTACTTGTTCTTCCTAGCTTTAATTTTAATTCTTGATCATTATAGTTGTTTGTTATTTTCCAAAACCACCCCCCCCCCCTTTTTCCTTTACTTGTTTCATTGTGCATCTTTGTTCTAAAACAAACAACCCGATTCTTTGTGGTTCGACCCCTACAAGAGTATATTGCTACAAGTTGGCTTTCGTACTTGCGAGGGTTTTTATTACAAGAAGTGGGTATTGAAAAATATCTCATCAAGTTTTTGGCGTCGTTGCCAGGGACTTGGGTGTTTGTTTGGTTTAGTTTATTTCGTGCATGTTTGGGTGTTTCTTTTATTTAGTTTCTTTTGTAAATAACTTTCTTGTATTATTTACTTTTTCTTTCTTTTTCTAATTGTTAAAAAAAAAATTAAGGGTCATGCATGAATCAAATTTCAATGAGAAAACATGGCATGACCAAGTTTGTGATGAAATTGACTTGGCCTTATTTGGCGGGGAGAAGATGGATAGTGAGAAGGTTCACAATACGGATGAGAATTTTCAAACCCTTTTCAATCTAAATGAAATTTAACTCTCGTAATTGTACCTTCTCCTTCTCCTTATGATGAAAAAGGTGGTGAGAGGCCACAAGTGGGAAAGCCCAAGGTGCATAAAAGTCAAAAATTCCCTCTAGTTTTAAATGATATGATAAAAAGGGAGATGTATATGGGGACTAATCTGAAAATTAAGACCCGCGAAACCATGAAGTGGGCCAAAGGACGAAAAGTGAAGTCCAAACTTGAGCGGGGATCTGGTTGAGCTAACGACCTTAACCAAACCGCTAGTTGGGAGGCACCCCAACATGGTATGACTTTACTTGCTTTCCCTTTTTAATTTCCTTCTTTTATTTTATGTCTTTTACTTTTCATCTCCTCCCCTCACGAATTTGAGTTTTGCTTTCTTTTGGTTTTCATGCCATGAGGACATAACACTATTTAGGTTTGGGGGTGGTAGTATATGTAACGACCTTAAAACCCGACACTATTTTGATCACATGTTGAGCACGTGTATGTGGTGTGTGTTGCATCTCATTTCATGGATTACATTATATTTGTGATTATTTTGTGCTAGTTTAATATTTTAATAACTTATTTGACATTTTAACTATGTTAATAAATTAAAGTGAATTATTTAATGTCTGATTGGAACTAATAAGAGTGGTGTAGTTGAATTAGTAATTATTGAAATTTAACTAAAAATCTATAAAATATATTGAGGTGCTTAAGTGTAAAAGTGAAACTTAAGTCATTTAATTTCAACAACTAAATTATTGGAGGAGCTTAAGTGAAAATTCCTTCATATATATCCTCCTAAGTTGGTGAAGATTCATAAACAAAAACCCCAGCCAAATTACTCTCCTCTGGTCCAAGAGCAAAAATTATGTTTTCATTCAAAAATTCATCATAAATTCCACGCTTGTCCGTTCTTCGATCCGACTTCGTCAAAATGTTCAGGAAGAAGAGTAGATCATTTTCATCCGATTAGATTTTTGAGCACTTTCGTATTATTTCGGAGGTAAGTTATTATTTCCTTCTTTAAATCTAGTTCATATGGTGTTTTAAGTTGAATTTTATGTTGTATAAATGTGGCATGTCACTTTAGAACATTCTCCTTGAGTTGGAATGGATTGAAATGGATTTGGACTGAGTTTAAGTATCATAAAAAAGAAACACCAGATAGAAATGAAAACAGATATGAATTTCTGTTGAAGGGCACGACTCGTGCTTGAGGTTACGAGTCGTTCCCTGTTTGGCAAGTCGTGCACATTTGTGCACTCGTGCTGAATCACGACACGAGTCGTGCCCTGCCCTGTTTCTGCTGTGTTAAACTGAAGACCTTGAAGGATCAATTTTAAAGAAATTATTCCTAACTACCTAATACATCTTTTACCCAATTGAACACCATAATCAAAGTACAATATATGAACTATCAAATGATGTCTTAACTTGTCTAAAATGGTATTAGGAAATTTATGTAATCTTGTCTTGGAAACGGTTGGAAAACAATATGGAAACTTAACCAAAGTTGGTAAAACTTGGCAAAATAACCTTAAAATTTTTATTGAAGTTAAGCAATGTTGTATTTGAATATGTAAGACTTATTTAGGATATATTGTGCCAAGGCATGGTTACGTATTCATGGTGTTTTTGTTCAATAGTGTATTGAAGCATGAGTTGCACTATTTTGTTGGTTTAAACATGAGTAATACTACCATGTTAATTGATTGATATCCCGATTGTGGATTTATTTTCAAGTATCGGTTTATGTGCTTGAACGTGTGTATCAGCTGATGTTTATTAGGGGTATAATGGTATTCAATCAATTATGGATTAAGCTCTATGAATTTACCGAATTATATTATACACTGACTTTGTCCCCTTCATTGGCCACAGTTGGGGTTATAGCTTCTGTTCTTTGCCAAAAGCATTTACAGATAGCGAGTAATCTTATTTGGTTCTCTGAAAAATGAGTCTTATAAGATGGTGAATAATTTAATATGTATAAACAGTTCACTAAAGAGAGGAGTTAATACTCCCATGTTGTACGACATATTGTTCGGTGTGACGGGGGAAAGGTAAACCGAGGTATCGTAATGTGTTTACAGCTTTAAACAAGGTGTTATGTGTAAACATGTTATGTGTTGCATCTTATATGTCATCTTGTTACATCATAATAACTTACTGAGATTTATTCTCACCCTTATCCCTTTTACTGTTTTAGACCGCTCTGGGATAGAAGGCTAGAACTAGTGAGGCCGGGGAGGAGTTTGGAAGGCTTTCTTTTGGGAATTGTCAGGGTATGTTGCATAGTTAGTTTGTGGTTGGGAGTATCACTCAGATACTACTCTTTTGGGGAATTGTATATAGTACTGATTTTGTAAAATGTTTCCGCATGTGTCTATGATGTAATTAAAACAGGTGGTTGTTTTTACAAAGTTTGTTTTGTAAATCGGTCTCCAAGTGGAGATGGATCGTCGATTTTATATTGGGTTGTGAAAGTTAAGTGTGTATATTTAAAAATAAACAAAAGTTTTTAACTTTAAGCGACTTTTACAATCAAGGGGACCCTCCCGCTCGGGGCAAGTGCTAAGGTTTCGGGTCAGTATTTGGTGAGTCCCCACAGTTGGTATCAGAGCCAAGTTTAGAAGTTAAGGGTAGACGTCTAGACTAAGGGGGAGTGTGTGATAACTGACGACGAGTGTTTGATGCAGGGGTTTGTAAAATGGCTGGAAATGGTGATGATCAAAATAGGGCTCCAGAAAATGTTGGTAATGTTGGGGCAGGTGGAAATCAGAATGAAGAAGTGATGAAATTATTCAGGGTATTCTTACAGAATATGACAACTCAGGGACAAGCTCAGAATCAACCCTAGGTACGTCCAGGCTATGGGTTAGAAAGGTTTATGAAGATGGTCCCACCAAGTTTCAATGGAGATCCGGATCCGGTAAAAGCTGAATGATTGCTCGAGGCATTGAATAAGATCTTCGCAGCTATGGAAAATAAATATGATGAAAAGGTAAGATGTGCAGTTTTTTAAATTAAGGGTCCAGCTGAGCATTGGTGGCAAATTTTGAAAGGAAGTTGGGATCGGGATCATACACCTCAGACTTTGGATGATTTTACTCGAAAGTTCAAAGAGCATTTCATTCCAATGGAGACACGTGTCAAAAAGGAGGTGGAGTTCTTGCATCTAGAGCAGGTAAATGCGATAGTGGCTCAGTACTAAGCCAAGTTTACTGAGTTGGCTCGTTATTGCACTCATTTGGTACCGGATGAAGAAAGAATAATTTATCGTTTTGTGAAAGGTTTAAGACTCGAATTCAGGAAGTAGTTGCTGACACACAACTTCCCAGATTATCAGGCAGCCGTGAATAGGGCCTACAGAATTGAGAATGATATTGAGGAACATCGTGGAAGACCGAAAATTGGTGGTGAAAGCAAGCAAAGGTATAAAGGATAAGGTTCAGGACAAAACAGAGGACAAATGCAAAGTGCGTTCAATAAAGGTTACCTAGGAGGACAGCCAAGGTCTTCAGCCTCAAGCAGTGTTCGAGGGGGACATGTTGTAGTTCCTATGACACATCCAGTATCAGGTCAGTATGGGGTTGTTTGCAACTTTTACAAGAAAATTGGGCATACAGAAGAAAAATGTTGGAGTAAACAGGGCAAGTGCATAGAATGTGTAGCACTTGGTCATTTTAGGAGGAATTGTCCAAAGTTACAACGGGGACAAGCTTCAAGCAGTGGTCAGTATAGTGAAGGAAAACCAAAAGAGAAAGTCCAAGTTTGAGTTTTTGCTTTGGGTAATGGAGAGGTAGACCCTAAGACAGTCATTAGAGGTATATTAACTGTCTTAGGAGTTAAGGCTCGTATCCTTATAGACCCCGATTCATCTCATTCATATGTGGCATTGCATTTTACTTTTTTTTTGCCTAAGTTGCCTAAAATTTTGCCATATGTGTTGAAGGTTTCTACTCCTATTATTTGTGATGTTGTTATAAGTGGGCACGTATTGCCTGTTGATTTGGTAGAATTACCAATTCGTGATTTTGATGTTATACTTGGCATGGACTGGTTGAGTCATTATCATGCATTAGTAGATTGTCGTAAGAAGTGAGTCTCGTTTTCCATACCTGGTTTGCCTATGTTTGTATTTGATGTGGATAAGTCATTATGTGGTATTCATGTCATATCTCCATTAAAGGCCCGAAAGTCATTTTCTAAAGGGTGTGAAGGTTATTTGGCATATGTGCTAGACACGAGTAAGGAGTCACCTGAGTTATCACATGTACCTGTTGTAAGTGAGTTTGTAGATGTGTTTTCAATAGAATATTCCATGCCACCAGACACGAAAGTGGAATTCTATATTGACTTAATTCCAGGTACAATGCCGTATCAAAAGCACCTATAGAATGGCACCGGATGAACTGAAGGAGTTGAAAATTCAGTTGCAAGAGTTATTGGATAGAGGATTTATTCATCCGAGTGTTTCACCGTGGGGGGCACCTGTACTGTTTGTAAGAAAGAAAGATGGCACTTTACGATTGTGTATTGATTACAAATTGTTGAATCAAGCTACAATCAAGAACATGTATCCTCTTCCTCACATTGATGACTTGTTTGATCAACTCCAAGGTTCAGTGATATTTTCCAAGCTTGACTTGCATAGTGAGTACCATCAGTTGAAGATCAGATTGGATGATATATCCAAACCAGCTTTCAGGACAAGGTATGGCCATTATGAGTTCATTGTTATGCCTTTTGAGTTGACAAATGCACCGACTGTGTTTATGGATTTGATGAATAGAATTTTTAAACCTTACCTGGATAGCTTTGTGGTAGTTTTCATTGATGATATTCTTGTTTATTCAAAGTCTCGAGAAGATCATGAGAATCATTTGCGAATTGTGTTATCTATACTTCGTGAGAAACAATTGTTTGCGAAGTTCAGTAAATGTGAATTTTGGCTCGAGAAGATTGCAATTTTGGGTCATGTGGTTTCAAGTACAGGTATTGCCGTTGATCCTTCAAAGATTGAGGCCGTGGTCAACTGGAAACAACCTGCGACAGTGATGTAAGTCCGTAGTTTTACGGGTTTGGCGAGGTTACTACCGAAGATTTATTTTAGGGTTTTCAAAAATTGCAACACCGTTGACTAAATTGACTCGAAAAGATGTATCATTTGTGTGGGATGCAAAGTGTGAAACCAGTTTTGCAGAGCTGAAGAAGAGATTGACTACAGCTCTGACCCTTACCCTACCTGATGGATGTGAGAATTTCGTGATATTCAATGACGCATCAAAGGAAGGTTTGGGTTGTGTTCTTATGCAGAATGGGAAGGTGATAGCGTATGCTTCGAGGAAGTTAACACCGGCAGAGCAGAATTATCCTACACATGACTTGGAGTTAGCTGCGATTATTTTTGCATTGCATAAGTGGAAACATTATCTTTATGGAGCTAAATTCGAGATTTTTGCTGATCACAAGAGTTTGAAGTATTTGTTTACTCAGAAAGAATTGAATAACACGCAGAGGCGATGGTTGGAATTACTGAAAGACTATGATTGTGTTATTTCATACCATCCGGGCAAAGCTAATGTGGTTGCAGATGCGATTAGCCGAAAGGCTTATTTGTCAACATTGATGTCCCACGAGTCGCAATGTGAGATGTTGTTTGAGAATGTTTGAGCTATACCTACCTTGTATAGAGATATTAAGGAAGCTCAACAGAATGGTTCAGAATTAAATAAGATTATAGGACAGTTACAAGATGAAAGGGCCGGGGATTTTGTATTGAATAATGATGGAATTTTAACTTTCAAAGGCAGAATTTGTGTACCATCTTCAAAAGAGATCAAAAGACAAGTCTTAGAGGAAGGCCATAAATCAAGATTTGCGATTCACCCGGGAAGCACAAAAATGTATCAAGATTTGAAGAGGGATTATTGGTGGAATGGAAGGAAGAGAGAAATTGTTGAATTTGTTTCGAAGTGTTTAACTTGCCAATAAATTAAAGCCGAGCATCAAAGACCTGCAGGGTTACTACAACCGTTGGATATTCTAGAATGGAAGTGGAAAGGTATTGCAATGGATTTTGTGACTGGACTACCTCAAACATCGAAGAAGGTTGATGCAATTTGGGTAATAGTGGATAGATTGACCAAGTCAGCTCACTTTTTGCCAGTGTCAATGAAGTATTCGATGGAGAAGTTAGTACAAATGTATATACGAGAGATTGTTCGACTTCATGGAGTACCAGTCAACATTGTATCAGATAGGGATCCAAGATTTACATCGCGATTTTGGAAAACTTTGCATGAGGCTTTGGGTTCAAAGCTGAGTTTCAGTACGGTGTATCATCCTCAGACAGATGGATAGATAGAGAGGACTATCCAGATTCTTGAGGATATGTTGTGTGGGTGTGTGATGGATATTCCTTCATCTTGGGAAGTTCATTTACCTTTAGTTGAGTTTGCGTATAACAACAGTTATCAGTCCAGCATTGGAAATGGCACCTTATGAGGCTTTGTATGGAAGAAAGTGTCGATCTCCAATTTGCTGGGACGAGGTTGGTGAAGCAAAACTTTGGGGTCCAGATTTGGTTCGGGATTCGACTGGAAAGATTAAAGTAATTCGAGACAGATTGAAGACGGCTCAAAGTTGACAGAAAAGCTATGCCGACAATAGAAGAAGGGATCATTTCAAGTTGGGGATTAGGTGTTTTTAAAAATTTCTCCAAGGACGGGAATTAAAAGATTTGGCAACAAAGGTAAATTGGCGCCAAGGTATGTTAGTCCATTTGAAATCTTGGAGAAGGTTGGCAATTTGGCATACAGATTAGCCCTACCCCCATCTCTTTCTTCTCTTCACGACGTGTTTCATGTGTCGATGTTGAGAAAATACCTCTATGATCCTTCGCATGTATTGAGTACTCCACCCGAGGATATTCAGGCTGACATGACCTATGTGGAAGAACCGTTGAGAATTTTGGAATCACAAGTCCGGGAACTGAGAACCAAGAATATTCCGATTGTTAAAATTTTGTGGAAGAATCATACCGTTAAGGAAGCCACTTGGGAGTTGGAGTCTGAGATGCGTGAGAAGCATCCGTGGTTGTTTGAGCACTCAGGTAAATAAATTTAAAATTTGGGACGAATTTTCTTTAAGGGAGAGTGATTGTAACGACCCTAAAATCCGACACTATTTTGATCACATGTTGATGTGGTGTGTGTTGCATCTCATTTCATGCATTGCATTATATTTGTGATTATTTTGTGCTAGTTTAATATTTTAATAACTTATTTGGAATTTTAACTATGTTAATAAATTAAAGTGAATTATTTAATGTCTAATTGAAACTAATAGGAGTGGTGTAGTTGAATTAGTAATTGTTGAAATTTAACTAAAAATCTATAAAATATATTGAGGTGCTTAAGTGTAAAAGTGAAACTTAAGTCATTTAATTTCAACAACTAAATTATTGGAGGAGCTTAAGTGAAAATCCCTTCATATATATCCTCCTAAGTTGGTGAAGCTTCATAAACAAAAACCCTAGCCAAATTACTCTCCTCTAGTCCAAGAGCAACAATTAGGTTTTCATTCAAAAATTCATCATAAATTCCACGCTTGTCCGTTCTTCGATCCGACTTCGTCAAAATGTTCAGGAAGAAGAGTAGATCATTTTCATTCGATTAGATTTTTGAGCTCTTTTGTATTATTTTGGAGATAAGTTATTAGTTCCTTCTTTAATTCTTGTTCATATGGTGTTTTTGCTAAGGTGACTTCAAAGGTTTCACACACCATTGTTTCTAGATCAATCCCATTCAGCCTTTCAATAATGGTGGCTTGATTTCTGGAGTCGGTCTCTTGAATCTTGTAGGCCCGTTCCAATGAGTTCCACAACTCCTTGGCTGTCTCCACGAGCAGTACTCCTCTTATAGGGCTTTACTTAGCCCACTCAATATGTACATTTTACATATGAGATTTCCATGATTCCATGCCTCTGTGGCTATCTGTCCTTGCGGATCTGAATCATCATCCCGACTAGCGGGGATGCCTTGTTCAACGAACATCTTCAAATCGAGGTTGGTTAAGAGGTATAACATCTCTTGTTGCCAGCTTTTGAAGTCCGCACCTCCGAACTTCGTTGTTTTCTTACCCAGTGCTGGATAAATCTGAACCGGAGCAGGCACAACAATCTGGCTCGTTGCATTTGTCTGATGAGGGTGGGTAACCTCGAACAAATGAGTGGTTTTATTTTCAGTCGACATTTCCGAAAAAACGTAAATTACTTCTTACGATTGTTAGGAAAATAGTAAGGAAATTCGAAAAGGCTTTCTTTTGGAAATAACTGAAAATAACAAAACCGGGAAAAGAAATGAAAATCGGAAAAATAAATTAAATCGGGAATGCTGAGAGTCGAGGCTTGTGTTAGACATAATCTCCGTAAGAAGTAATTGCCCCGCACTGGTGCTAATGGTAATTGACAATCTTCTCGTAAGATACAGCGACTTTAACTGTCGTTAGTATGAGCACTCCAAATTAACGACTTCGGCGAACAAATCTAAGTATTTGGAACTTCTGGACTTGAAAGGAATTTTATGCTTCAATATGCTCTACTAGGCTATTGGTTATTTGATGGCTGAATGAATGAATGAAATTGTCAAACCAGGAGGGGCTATTTATAGTTAATGAAGAGTTAGGGTGCCTCTTTGGAATAACAACTATTGGTACCCGGTGGCCGTCGGATTAGATCAGATTGTAGGGAGGAGATCTGCGGAGCAACCCATCCATCCGACCCGCCCATTCGAAGAGGCGCGGGTCATGCCTTATCCGATCCATGGCTGCTCGAATGGGTACGGACCAAGTTCAGTGGACCTGACCTTCCCATACAGCGCCCTAATCCTAATCGGGCCTAGGCCCATGCCACCGGCCCACTACCAGCTGGATTGGCCAAGTCGACGCCCGAACCGAACCACTTAGCCTCGGCCTGGACCGCCATCGAACCTAACTTCGTCAAAAGTTTAAGGCTCCATAGCTCCCGGCGATCGATGCGTACGTGTGCCTCAAAGCGCCCATTGCGGGTGTGGTCCAAATTGAGCTAGTATAAAACTGACACAATTTGGGCTACTCCTTGCATGGTTGACCCAATGATCCACCTAGATTGGCCCAAGGAAGAACATCTCAATGCCTCCTCCTTGTTTGCATCCACTTGTAAACTTGTTTTACTTTTCATCTCTAAGCAATTTGGGCTAACTCTTTTATATCCCATAAACTCTTCATTTTCCCATTTCAAGCTACAATCTTTAGCCATTAATTTCTCATTCACCCGAAAATGATTTTGAGTAAATAAATGCATTTTCTTAATCTACAACAAATGTAGATTATGATTTTGTAACTTATTTCATTTAACAATAAATGAAACTCATTTGAAAATTGGGTCAAAATTTGATCAAACCTAGTTTCTAAAACCCATTTCCAACAGTAATCACGTATGTTAGAAACCCAAACACAGAAACAGAATAAATATCTACAGTAATCACGTATGATTGTTTAATGAAGTGATAAATAGAAAATCAGGAATGTCGCTCGTTTTTCCTTCCACAAAGTTGAATGCCTAAAAGCAATGCAATCCTATACACTCAGCATCCATTTCATAAATGCATTGACATATATGATTCAAAAATTTAAATTTCTATTAACGGTTGAATCTGGTAATTTGATACATAAATCCAAATACACAAACAAAAAGGGCTGTAAATGGGATTGAGAAGCCAAGGAATAAAACTTACCCGAGATAGTAGATTGAAGCTATTATCTAACTACCACCAAATTATATATGATATAAACATTTATTAGAACACCAACAATAGATAATTACATACGACTTATGTTACACTCATTAATTAGTCATTAACATACTCCCTCCGTCCCAAAATGATCTTCCCATTTTTTTTATTGTTATTACGAAGGTAGTTTGATCAATAATTTTATGTTCATTTTATAACCTAATGAACATCAAAAAAATGGTATTGCAGCATTCATATTGGGGTATGAATAACAAGTATTAATTTTTCATTAGGATATTTAAACTAACCTAAATTTATTGCTCAAAGTACCTTCTTCGTAGTAACAACAAAAAAAGTGGGAAGATCATTTCAGGGCGGAGAGAGTATCTGACTTGCTCGTACCTTTCTAATAGTTTCGTTTTACTAAACTTCCCGTGCAACAATGAGTTCTATATCACCTGCGTCACCACCTAAGTTGGTTGGCATCAAAATCTCGTCTTCAGTTGTGAAATTATAATGCTCCCCAATAGCTCTTAGAAGCTGATAGACTTCAAACATTGTGGGCCTCTCTTTGGTTGTTGGCAGTACACAGCTACATGCAACTTTGAGAAACTGGAAAATTTCTCCATCATTTCCCTTCCCTATCAAAAACTTGTCAATGGAATCTTGAAGCTTTGAGTTGCTTGAAAGCTCCGCAATCCATTCAACCAAACTTCCTTTGAAACTTTCAGGGGCCTTAGATATATATGTAGGACGTTCGCCAGTCACTAACTCAAGAAGAACTACCCCAAAACTGTAGACATCCCCTTTTGGAGTGGCCACCAAAGTTCTTGCATATTCGGGTGCAACATAACCCAAATCCCCAAACTCCCAGTTCACAAAAGGGCTCAAATGATTGTCGACTGGGTTCATGAGCCTAGCTAGTCCAAAATCTGATATTTTCGGCTCAAAATCTTCGTCAAGTAAAATACATTTTGAACTTACGTTGCGATGAATGATACGGGGATTGCAGTTATGATGGAGCCATGCAAATCCTTTGGCTGCCCGAATCCCGATTTTGAGTCTCAAAGGCCACTCCATTTGTTTCCCATCATCACCGACTAGGTGTAACTTGTCATGGAGGGTACCATTTGGCATGTACTTATAAACCAATAGTCTCTCCTTCTTAGTTACACCGAAACCTAGAAGAGGAACTAAGTTACCGTGTTTTAAATTTCCAAGAGTAGCCATTTTTGACGCAAATTCTTTCTCGGAGTGTTGAGTATCCTGCAACCTCTTTATCATAAAAGAAGTGCCATCTTCAAGAAATGCCTTGTACAAAGTCCCAGTTCTTCCCGTCCCAATAATATTGTCTTTACTGAAGCTGTTTGTAGCCTTCATGAGATCACTTAATCTCATCTTCGAGACCGACTTCTCAAACAAAGAAAGCTGAAATTAAAACGAACTTATGTTAATATAATATGCATAATGATTACAAGCAAATGTAGGGATTAATTAATTGAACTTGCCTTGATGGCTTTGGCTCCTTTAATGCTCCTTGCCCATTTGTTTCCTTCAGGATCATCATCTTTCTTTCTGACCACTTTGCGCATAAAGACCACCATAGCTACACCTATAAGTAATGGACCTAGAGTGACCCCACCGGTAGCAGCCCCAACAATGACTGCAGTATGGTTTTTCTTGATGGTTTTCTTGATGGTTTTCATGATGGTTTTCTTTGCAGTAGCTTGGCAAGCAGGTAAAGGGGACCCACATAATCCTGGATTATTTGCATAGCCCGCTTCACTGATACTCGCATTGGAAAAATGCGGAACTGGCCCAGTCAAACGATTATTCGAAACGTTAAATGTCTTCATTCGGCCAAGTAAGCCAAATTCAGCAGGAATTTGACCCGTCAGCTGATTATTGTCGAGTTGAAGAACATTAAGATAGGAACAATTTGATAGGCTTAAAGGGATCTCCCCTGATAAATTATTGGATGAAAGATCAAGAGATGTCACAAACTCAACTAATTTAGAAATGTCAGATGGAATAGAGCCATAAAGCTTGTTGCTTGAAAGATTTAACCCTGTCAAGGAAGTACAATATTTAACACCACGTGGAAACTCTCCCCTGAGTCCCATGTCTGAAAGACGGATATTTAAAACCCTATTCTCATCGGGATGCCAGCAATCCACGCCAGTAAATCTACAAATAAAGCCTTCGGTATTGTTGTTAAAATTCCATGAAGAGCTCAAGACATTAAGTGGATCTTCTAAAGAGTCTTTTATCGCTCTCAAGCAGCTGATATCACTCTCAGAACCGTAGCTGAAACTACCATAAAAGAGCAACCAAACAAAACTTCCAGTACTTAAGGCAAGAGCCCTGCTACTCAGTGTCAACATCACAAAGAGACCAGCCTTATCCGTAATCAAAACTCAGATGATACGACAAAACCTAAGACCTCATCAGAACAAGCCTGAAAAGATAACAAAATCAACAAGCCAAATTCAGTAACATTTATAAAATCCATTACACATTGACTTTATTCAAGAACAAAAAATAAGAGGTTGAGAACACCTTTTACAAAGAAAAAATAACTAAGGAGCCCAAGAAGAAGAAATTTATAAACTCCCATAAGGGAAAACATAAATTTCTAAACCATGCAAACAAACAGCTACTAAATGAACAATCAAGCAAGCTACAAGTTATCAAATAAAATAAAAAAGCCTGGCAAAACAACATTCCAAATTTGACTAAATTTCAAGAGCATTAAAGCATACAAAAGTACTTCAATTGCTCGATCTTTCATCGCCATCACAACACAACAAATTTAAAAACTCCCATAAGGGGAAAACATAAATTTCTACAAAAGTTCAAAACTTTACCTGACGTTTCACAAACCCTAGGAACAAAACCCACTAAACAGCACTTCAATTAACAACTAAGCATCAATAAACCCACAAACTTTACAATCATAACTTTGAGAAAAAACCCATCAAAAGATACGGCCACGATTGGAATCACAAAGATATGTACTTCAAAGAACTACAAGTACATAAATTCAATTCAAAGAAAGCTAAAGCATTAAAATAAGGTTATCTCACTGTTTGTTAATTGCTTCTTTTCAGAACTGACAATCCTGTCAAGATAAAGCTTTTTTAACAATAGTAGTCGATTCGTTTTCTAACATATACTCCCTTCGTCCCACTTCGTCCCACAACAAGTGACACACTTTGCCATTTTGGGCGTCCCACTGATAAGTCACACTTTCTAAAATGGAAACTTTTTAATACTTATTTATTCATGGGACCCATTTATCATACTCACAACACTTTTCAAATTTACTATTATCTCCACTCATTCTCTCTCCTACTCAACTATCTACACTCACAACACATCAACCTTTTCACTTTTTCCTTAATTCAGTGCGAAAGCAATGGCTGTGTCACTTGTTATGGGACGGAGGGAGTATATGATTGAAAATTAGGACCAAAAAACTTTTTCACTCTTGCTCTCTTACTACGTCTAGGTCCTTCATCTTCTTTTCGAGAGGGACCATTTGTAGCTTAATAAGTTCTCTTATTAGAACTTATCCTATCCTTAGCAGAAAAGATATTTTCAAAGAATGACGCATTTCTTGATTTTATCGTCATTCCTTCATTCATATCAGGAATGTCCGACTTGTGCACTATAAATCGATAGGTACTACTATTGCTGGCATATCCAATAAAGATGCAGCCAATCGTCTTGGGACCGATCTTTATTTGCTTTAGCTTAGGTATTTCAACCTAAGCTAGACACCCCCACACTTTAAGGTATTAATAACACGACTTACGATTATGCCATAATTCGTAAAAAGTCTTATCAATTTCTTTCTTGGATATCTTATTAAGTATGTAGTTGGACGTGAGTATGACTTCCCCCACAAGTTATCGAGTAAGCCTGAACTGATTAACAGTGCATTCATCATCTCCTTAAGAGTACGATTCTTGCGTTCAGAAACTATAAATAACCCCTTCAGGATTGACAATTTCATGCAGTCATCCAACTATCATTAGCAAGTTAGAGGGAGAACATCTTGAAAGCATAAATTTCCTTCAAGTCCAGAAGTTTCAAATACTCAGATTTATTAGTCGAAGTCGTTAATCTGGAGTGCTCCTATTAAAACGTTGCATCTTACGAGAAGATTGTCAGTAACCGTTAGCACCAGTACAGGACAATTATTTCTTACGAAAATTGTGTCCAATATAAGTCTCGACTTTCATCCGTCCCGATTTAATTTAATTTTCCGATTTTATCTTATTTTTTTAATTTTATTTATTTTCAGTTATTTTCTTAAATTAAAGAAAGCGTTTTCAAATTCCGTTACATTTTTCCTAAGACGTGTTAATAGGGAGAGGGGGAGTTGACGTTCCCGTCAAAGAAGGAGCGGCCATCTCTCTCTCTCTTTCCTGTTTTTTTCCAAGCTGTGCGACGACTGGACTGCATAATAAAGAGGAGCGACGACTAATTGCTTGACTAGCGCTGTGTGTGTGTGTGTTGTAGCATTCCACTTTCACACTTTGGAGAAATGGTCACACCTGGAAAAGGATATTTCTCCATGTCTATTATTTTAAAAAGATAATTACTCTAAAGCCCCTAAATTTAACATTGATAATTTATAAAGGTGAAATATTTTTTATATTTCTCTAAAGCCCTAGAACAAAATTACTCAGATAGCCTCATTTACGCGCACCCTCTAGGGAAGGTTTTAGTGCCATCTATGATAGACAACTATAAGAGTAATAAAGAACTCTGATAACTAATTATCAAAGTAAACAAAAGTTAAAAATTCTGAGTCAATTTTTATAGGCCAAAAAAATTCTAATAATTGGCTATCAGAGTTAAAAATATAAGAGAGGTAGGAAAAAATAGACTAAAATAGCTCCCAGACTTATTTTTCATACCAGATTTTGTTGTGAGAAATAACTCTATAGATATCCCGATCTCGCACCCGAAAATTCATGTAGCTCTATTGATGAATAATTGGATAAAAACGAGTCTAAATTCCTATTCAAAACGAAATAACAAGAAACCAGACATAGGCCTAAAAAAAATGGGCTTCGAGACCTCGGATTGGGACTGAGACCCCAAATCAGTCAATTACTAAATTTGGAAAAGGATAGTTTTCCCCATCTATTATTTTAAAATAACAATTTTTCTGAGGAATGTCCACCAAACATTAATATCTTATGTGTGAGAATTAGAAAAATTTTAGGTTATTTATTCAAAAACTCTTAATATATATATATAAGAGAGAGTCCTATTCTAATAAGAAGGAGAAAGAGTTTCTTTATTCTAATCATCCTATTCTAATAAGGAGAAGGAGTTTTCTTATTCTAATCACAATACAAATATTTAGTTGCCTAATCTAAATACATGAGAATATTGGCAAGAAATAATCTAGAGAAAGTCAAACAAATAACTTTAGGAAACTTTAGGAGGAGATTCCTTAATATCCTTAATACGCCCCCGCAAGATGGACGATCCTTGGAGAAGATCAATCTTGGAAATGAGTTGATCGAAGCGTAAACGAGATAGTGGTTTTGTTAGAACATCAACAAGTTGATCATTACCAGAAATGTGCTGCACACGGAGAGAGCCAGTTGATCATTACCAAAAATGTGCTGCACACGGAGAGAGCCAGACTGAACCTGTTCACAGACAAAATGAAACGAGAGAGCCACATGTTTCATCCGAGAGTGAAAAATCGGGTTTGCGGAATAAGTTGTGGCACCAAGGTTGTCACAGTATATAACCGGTGGAGAAGTAAGAGAAATACCGAGCTCAATAAGAAGGTTCCGAACCCAAGTAATCTCAGCAGCGGTGTCAGCAATGGCACGAAACTCGGACTCAGTGGTGAAGCGGGCAAGAGCACTTTGCTTGCGGGAGGACCAAGTAACCGGGTTACGACCGAGGTAAACAAAGAAACCAGAGGTGGATACAAAGTCATCTTTGTCACCAGCCTAATCTGCATCACAAAAGGCATGAAGAGAGGGGGAGACGTAGAGTAAATCTGGAAACCCAAGTGCATAGTGCCATAAAGGTAGTGGAGGAGCCGCTTGAGAGCAACCCAGTGAGATGATTGGGGATTATGCATGAACTGTGCAAGCTTGTTCACGGAGAAGGCAATGTCAAGGCGAGTGAAGGACAAGTATTGAAGACCACCAACAATAGCACGATAGAAAGTGGGTTCAACAGCGGGAGTGGTAGTGGATCTCACAAGGGGTGATGATATGACCATAGGGGTGGGGAGCGGTTTACAGTCAATCATGTTGTGGCGGGTGAAAGATCATGGATTTATTTTGTTTGGGAGAGGAGGATACCATTTTTGTTGGGGACAAGCTCAACGCCCAAAAAATATGATAGAGGACCGAGATCCTTGAGAGAGAAACGATTGGACAAGCTAATGATGAATGACTGAAGGAGCGAGGGTGACGGCCCGGTGACAATGATGTCATCAACATAAACCAAAAGAAAGATAGGGGTTGGTGTTTTGTTGAGTATAAATAGGGAGGGATCGACTAAGGAGGGGTGAAAGCCATATGTGGTGAGGTAGGTTTTGAGTTCTTGGAACCAAGCACGAGGAGCTTGCTTGAGACCATAAATGGCTTTGGAGAGATGGCATACATGAGAGGGGTTAGTGGAGTCCTCAAAGCCAGGGGGTGTGTCATAAACACAGACTCGGAGAGTGAACCTTGTAGAAAGGCGTTATTGACATCAAGCTGGCGAAGAGGCCAGCGATTGATTGTGGCAAGTGAGAGAAGGAGCCTGACTGTAGCGGGTTTGACAACAGGACTGAAGGTTTCAATGTAATCAACACCGGGTTGTTGATGAAATCCCTTGGCTACAAGACGAGCCTTGTATTTCTGAATTGTGTTGTCAGGGTTGTACTTGATGCGAAAGACCCATTTGCACCCGACAATGTTGTGGGCTGTTGCAGGGGGAACTAAATTCCAAGTTTTATTTCGAGTGAGAGCCTGAAATTCCTCAATTATGGCGTTACGCCAGTAGGATAGAGAGAGCTTGTTTGGTGGTGGTGGGAAGCCTTGTGGGTGAGGGGAGTAGGGATAGGTTGACGTATTTGGGGTTGGGTTTGGTGATACCATGGGACAGTCGGGTAGTGATGGTACGGGTAGGAGGGGGGACGGAGCTGCTGGGTATGGGGGCAATCGCGCAGGGGAGGGGGGAGATCGCGCAAAGTTTTTGGAAGGGAGGGGCGATCGCACGAATCTGGGGGGCGATTGCGCGGTTTTTCTGGTTCAGCGTGAGTTGTTTCGGGTTGGCTAGAGGGTGATGGATGGTTAGGGGAGGGAGGGTTTGAGAGGGGTGGGTAGGGGGAGGGGTGGGGAGATTGGGTGGTGGTTGAATTGAGGGTGTAGTGTTTAGGACAGGGAGAAATAGAGTGTGACAATCAGAGGGAGGGGGAGCGGAAGCAATGGGGGGAATGGAGGTGAGGGAGGTGTAGGAAAATGTGTTTTCAACAAAACGGACATGGCGGGAGGTGTAGACTCGATGGGAGGTGGAGGTGGGGTCAAGGCAGTAATACGCACTTTGCGTGGGTGAGTAACCAACAAAGATACATGGAATGGATTTAGGGGCTAGCTTGTGGGGGGTATAAGGGCAAAGCCAAGGATAACAGAGACAACCAAAGCTTCGTAATTTGGTGTAGTTTGGAGGGGAATGGAATAGGCGAAGGTAGGGGGAATCATTGTTGAGGGTAGGGGTAGGCATTTTGTTTATGAGATAGGTGGCAGTGGTGATAGCATAGGGCCAAAAGGTGAGGGGTAGGTTGGCATGGGAGAGAAGGGTGAGACCCGTTTCAACAATGTGACGGTGACGACGTTCAGCATACCCATTATGTTCAGGAGTGTGAGGTGGAGTGGTGAGTTGAGTGATACCGTTTTGAGCCAGAGCGGGTGTGAGTTTGAGGTATTCACCCCCGTTATCGGAGTAGACTTGGATGATAGGACATTGGAAGTATTTTTTGACTAGTGTTTTGAAACGAAGGAATGTGTTGTAGGTGTCGGATTTGTGTTTTAATGGGTAGAACCAAATGTATTTGGTGAAGTGGTCTACAAAAATGACATAGTATTTAAATTTTTCAAGGAAATAAACTAGAGAAGTCTATACATCAGAAAATATAAGATCTAGAGGAGCATGTGAAATTAGAGAAGAGGATGCAAATGGTAGTTTGTGGCTTTTGTTAATGAAACAAGAATTACACGGAGATAAACTAGAGAAAATAGATAAATGGAATTTTCTACGTAGTAGACTAAGAATAGGGGGAGCGGGATGACCTAATCTATGATGTCACAATTGTGAAGAGATGACGCTTGAATGGGTGGAGGGTGCCAAATGTAGACGCCATCCTCAAGGTCTCCGTGGATAAGGGTTTGGCTCGTAGCTTTGTTTTTAATGAGAAAAGACGAGTGTGAGAATTCAATAATGGCATTATTGTCACGACAAAATTAAGATACAGAGAGAATGTTATGAGTGATAAGAGGAACATGTAAGACATGATTGAAAAGAAGAGAGGGAGAGGATATGGAGAGAGAGAATGAGCCTATGTTAGAGATAGGAAGAGAGGAACCATCTCCGATAATGACGTCGTCACTGCCATTGTAGGGTGTGCGTAAGGCTAGGTTGGAGAGGTCATTAGTGATGTGGTTGGTGGCACCGCTATCAATAAGCCAGGAGGGAGGGGGAGAGGGAGTACGGTGGGCGGCGGAGTGGGCTTGGGGTTTTTGGTGGTTGGGGTTTGGGTTTCGGTATTGGCGAGGTTGAGAGGAGCAATTTACGGTGGGGTGGTCACGTTTGAATTGATGACATTGGGAGAGGATATGACCAATGGTACTACAATATTGGCACTTGCCCTTGTAGGGGAAGGGTGAGGGTATATGGGAGGAAGGAGAAGGATTGGAGGTATGGGAGGAGTTATGGGTGGGTGATGGGCGAGCTTGGGCGGTGAAGGCGGTGGTGGGGAGGGTATTGGTGGAGGAGGGGGAGCCGGCCATAGGGATAGAGGGGAGGGGCTGCCGGATTTTTGAAGGAGTTTAGACTATAGATCTTTGTAGCTCTGATACCATGTGAGAATTAGAAAACCCTTAGGTTGTTTATTCACAAATTCTTAATATATATACAAGAGAGAGTCCTATTCTAATAAGGAGAAGAAGTTTCCTTATTCTAATCATCCTATTCTAGTAAGGAGAAGGAGTTTCCTTATTCTGATCACAATATAAATATTTAGTTGCCTAATCTAAATACATGATGATATTGACAAGGAATAATCTAGAGAAAGTCAAACAAATAATTTTAGAAAACTTTAGGAAGAGATTCCTTAATATCCTTAATATTATGAATATTATGAAGGTGAAACATTTTCAATGTCCCTTTAAAGTCTTTGGAACAAAAACACTTGATTTACCGATTCACGCATGCCAGGATCATTCATACACCCTCTAAAGAAGATTAGGGTGCCCACTCGGATATCCAACTATCACATTAAAAAAAATTGATCGACAACTATATAGCCAGTAAAATAATTTTAAGAAAAAATTCGATAGTTAGTTTTAAAGGCATAAATTTTTCGATATTAAGCTCCGTTTGTTTGGGGAAAATATTTTTCGGAAAATGGTTTCTGAAAAATATTTTTTGAAAAATGAAAATGTTTTTCGAAATATGACATTCGGTTGTTTGGTAAATCTACGAAAAATGTATTCCAAAAAACATTTTAATATGAGTTTTTTTTTTTTTTTGAAAGGGCTTGGGGGGTTGCGGGTGGGTGGGGAATTGGAGGGTGCCAACAGAGTTGATAAAAAAATTGATCGGGGGGTGGGTAGGGGGGTTGTAGTGGCGGCGAGAGAGTTGATGAAAAAAGTGACGGGGTGGGGGTGGGGTGAGTGGGCGGGTTGGAGAGTGATGATGGCCAAACGGTAAACTCGGCCCGTTTCGGCCTGTCTCCCACGGATCAAACGGGTCAACAAATTTTATCCGGCCCGTCCGTGAGGAGAAACGGGCTTAAGCCCGGTCCGGCCCATCTGTTTCCTTATATCCAAGTCCGCCCGTATAGCTCGGATCCAAGGATCCACGGGCCAAACAAGTTTTACCCTTCTTTTTTAAAAAAAAAATTGAAAATGCTTAAATTTTTTTTAAAAAAATATAAAAATTTTTAGAATTAAACAAAGTATTTTATATTAAAAAAAAAAACAACTTAGTCCCAATAATGTTAATTATATTTTCTAAGAGGTATAATTATAAACTTTTATTTACTTAAGTAAATAAAAATTTATAATTATAAACTTTTATTTACTATAAATTTTTATTTACTTAAGTAAATAAAAGTTTATAATTATACCTCTTAGAAAATATAATTAACATTATTGGGACTAAGTTGTTTTTTTATGTAAATTTTTTTTATTAAATGAAGTATACCTCTTAGAAAATAATTTAGTAAAAATAATGTACATTTATTTTTAATAAATGAAGTATACATTTGTGAACGTTGTCTTCAAATGATGGAAATTTAAATTACATAGACTTGAAATGACATAGTTTTAAAATAACAAATCGTCACATTTCAAGCAAAACATAGTCTTGAAATGATGAAAATTTAAATTACATATTTTTTAAATAACAAAGTCTTGAAATAACATAGTATTAAAACATAATCTTGGAAATAATTAAAAAAGGTTTTCAAATCTTCAAATAACATAGTCTTCAAATCTTCAAATTAAACATAGTCTTCAAATCACCAAATTAAATATGATATTCATATTTTCAAAGTCTTCAAAAAGCTTTAAATCTTCATTATCATTGTAGCTTAAAACAATAAAATTACCTCCACCTTCTACGTGTAATCACAAAGTCTTTCCTTGCAAATCATCATGACTTCTTTCTTCAAATGCAAAAATTAAATTGGAATTATTTTCATCATGGGATGGGTTTGAGAAAATTTTGAGGTTGTATGAAATTTTTGTGGGAGAAAATTGAAAGTATGAAGAAGTCTTATTTATAGTTGATAGAAATTGATTTTGATCAAAACTATCCCTAAATATGATTGTTGGGAGGGGTAATTATGTCCCAAAAAATCTATATCCGGTAAAGGTTCCTTTATATACATTTTGGACGAAAATGCCCCTCCAACGAATTTATTAAAGGATATATATGGGGACATTAAGGACATTTTACGAAGAAAAAAAAAACAGGCCAAACGGATTTTGAGTCAAACGGGCTTGAAAGCCCGCGCGCTAAGTTCGGCCCGTCGATCAAAGTCCCTGAAAATCCTGCTCCGTGTCAACGACAGGTCGGACCTCGGGTTGAGCTACGGGCCACGGGCCAAACGGGTGACGGATCACTGGCCAAACAGCAGTCCACAGGCTAAGGCCCATTTTGGCCATCATCATTGGAGAGACGGCAAGAGAGTTGATAAAACAATTAATATGGGCAAAAAAAAGTTTGAGGGGTTGGAGGAGCGGCACTAGACTTGATAAAAAAAATTAATATGATAAAAAAAATTGCCTAGGGGTGGGTGGGTGGGTGGGGGTTGGAGGGGTGGCAGAAGAGTTGATAAAAAAATTAATATGAGCAAAAATAATTTGACGGGGAGGGGGTGGTGGTGGTAGATTTTTGGGGTGATTATGTTAAAAATAATTTTCGAAAAATGTTTTGGGTAGAAGAAATCCGAAAAACATTTTCCTTAGAAAACAAGTCTATTTTACATTGATCGAAAAAAAAAATTGGTAACTTTATTTTTTAATGGTTACCAAACACCAGAAAATGGGAAAAAAATATTTTATCCCAAACAAAAAGAGCCTTAGCTTCAGAGTTAAAAATGTAAGAAAATATAGCCAAAAAAATGGGCTGAAATAAATTTGAGAGTTATATCACATATCAAATTTTATATTGAGAGACAGACCTACACTCTCATCCAAAATGCCTATACCAGGCCCAACCCTCAAAAAAAAAAGTGTAAAATTGCAAGTTCCCAAGGCATCAGTGGGGTGGAAATATTACTCCATTTGTTTCATAAATATATTGTTAAGATTATACTGATTTGATTTAGTTACCATCTTTAGTGATTATATGATTTGTATAACTATTCATAGGACTTGATTGTAGGAGATATTTTAGGGATGCAATAGCCTAATTCTAGAGCTTAATTCTAGGGTCTAGCTCTATGTAAAGATTGTACAATTGCATATTCAAGATATGAAAATATGAGAGAGCAATATTCTCTGTTCTTATCTTTCTGTTCTTATTTTAAAGTTGGTATCAAAGCTTGATTAGACTTTAACAAATTTATCTTTATATATATATATATATATATATATATATATATATATATATATATAAATGAGTAAAAAAATACAGAATCATCAGGATCGAAATCGGTCCCGATTGTTGTTCAATCCGAAGGTGTTTTTAATGCAGGAATCATCCTCTCTGAATCAAACTATGATGTTTGGTCACAACTAATGGAATGCACATTGTTGAGGGAGATAAATAGTCCTACATTCGCGAAAAGACCAAGCCGCCTGCTGAATCAGAGGAGGGATACGAGAAGTGGTTTGCAGAAAACCAAAAGGTGAAACGATGGTTGCTGATGTCCATGAATCCAGAAATTATGAAGCGATACTTACGCTTACCTACTGCCCATGAAATCTGGAGTGCTCTGTCAAAGGCTTTCCATGATGGAAGTGATGAGTTGTAGGTCTTTGCCTTGATTGAATCAAAAGACCTTCGCTGCTAAACAAAATGGTAAGTCTTTATCAGAATACTATGGAGAGCTGACTCAAGTTTTCAGAGAATTGGACCATCGTGACAAAGTGGCTATGAAAGATCCAGATGACCTTGCAGCCTATCGAAAGTCAATTGAAAGACTAAGGGTGCATATTTTTTTCTTTGGGGGACGGTGATCTTGAACAAGTTCGCAGGGATATTCTACGCAAAGAAGCAACTCCAGATCTAGAAGAATGTTATGCTTTAGTTCGACGAGAGGCAATGCGTCAGGTAACTATGAAAGGCGACTCTGAAAGCTCTGACATAGCAGCGATGGTGGTTCGAAACCAATCAACTCACAACTGGTATGACAAAAACAAGGGTAAGACCATTAATGTCGTTGATAAATCTGCCTACAAGTGTACTCATTGCAGTAAGATTGGGCATATCAAAGATCGTTGTTTTGAACTTGTGGGCTATCCGGAATGGTGGGATCATAACCGAGACCAGCAAAAGAAAAACTCAAAGAAAGCCTCTACTGCAGCACTTGTAGTTGAACAAAGCGAAGGTGATACTATGGTGAAAAGGCATACGCACTGGTGACGGCCACAGATAATGTTGGTAAGGTTTTTAATGTTTGTGTACATGTTTCTAATAGTACATGGATAATTGATTCCGGTGCAACTGATCATATGACATTTGATTCTCGACAAATTTCAACCATTAAACCAACTTTTAAAAAATTTGTTTCAATGACCAATGGTAACACCACACCGGTTATTGGTGAAGGACCCTTAGCTACGGCGATAATTTACAATTAGATTCAGTTTTGATTGTTCCATCATTAGATTATAACATTTTATCAGTCTCTCAAATAACAAAAGCCTTGTCTTGTATTGTTATATTTTGACCTGACTCTTGTGTGTTCAAGGATATCCAAACAAGACAGACGATTGGGTGTGGTATTAAGCGAGGGAAGCTGTACTATTTAGACATGTCCTCAAGAAGTTGTGATAAGGTACGCCAAGCTCTTGTCGTGGATGGTTCAAAGGGCGATAAGGAGAAATCTGAAATCTGGTTGTGGCATCAACGTTTGGGGCATGCTTCATTTAGTTATTTGAAGAAGTTATTTCCTAGTTTATTTTCTAAGTATGATGTTTCTAGTTTCCGTTGTGAAATTTGTGAACTGGCTAAAAGCCATCGTGCTTCCTTTCCATTAATCTTGAATAAAAGTCCAACTCCTTTTATGGTCATACATTCTGATGTTTGGGGTCCATCTAAGGTTCCAACTTTAGGTGGATCATGCTGGTTCGTCACTTTTATTGACGATTGCACTAGGATGACTTGGTTATATTTGATGAAGTCAAAAGGAGAGGTGAATTTTTTATTCAAAAAAATTTACAAATTGATTGGGACTCAATATAATGTTCAGATTCATGTTTTTCGAAGTGATAATGGTGGTGGATATCAAAGTACTGATCTTAAAAATTACTTGGAAGCTCGTGGCACCATTCCTCAGACTACTTGTTCAAATACACCCTAGCAAAATGGGTTGCGGAGCGTAAAAATAGGCACTTGTTGGAAGTTGTTAGAGCCTCTCTTATAGCAGCTAACATGCCAATTTGCTATTGGGGAGAGGCACTTACCTCTGCAGCTTATTTGATCAACCAAGTACCAACAAGCTCCCTTGGTTTCAAGACCCCATTTGAGACACTTACTAAGAAAGTAATTGCTCCAGCAGTCCCGAACTTACCTCCCCATGTTTTTGGATGTGTCGCATTTGTACACCTCTATAAACATCAGCGCAGCAAGTTAGATCCACGAGCATAACGATGTGTGTTTCTTGGATATGATGTACATCAGAAAGGGTATCGTTGCTATCATCCTCCAACACGTAGGATGTTCATCACAATGGATGTGGTATTTCATGAGCAAACAATGTATTTTTCAACTAAGCATGAACATCAGGACGAGTATCATCATGAAATTCAAACTCTAGATTATGATATTCTAGATCATGACATTGTGCAGGATGTGGAAAACTTGGAGAAAAATGGTTCAAACTTGGACCAAGCTTCCCCAGAATATGTAGAAGTTGAAGAAGAAGCCAGAGAAACAAATCCATCACTAGCAGTAGCAGAACCATCACATGTTGAGAGTCATACTGCTGATATACCAAACCCATCGTCTGTTGAGGTTATTCCAAGTTTAATTCCTGAATCCTTAAGAAAACAACTACCAATTCGTCACAATAGAGGTATTCCTAAACCCACATATGAGCCTGAAATCTCTAGTAAAGTCAAATATCCCATGAGTAACTATGTGTCTACCCACAATTTGTCAGAATCAAATAAATCATTTGTGAATCAATTATCTTGTGTATCTATTCCTAACAGTGTGCAGGAAGCCTTAACTGACCCCACATGGAAGGCTGCAATGAATGAAGAAATGAAATCCTTGGAGAAAAATGGAACTTGGGAACTTGTAGATTGTCCGGCGGGAAAGAAACTTGTTGGGTGCAGATGGATTTATACCGTGAAGTATAATGCAGATGGCACTATCGAACGTTATAAAGCGAGACTTGTGGCCAAAGGGTACTCACAAACCTATGGAATAGACTACACAGAGACATTTTCTCATGTAGCTAAAATCAACACAGTTCGAGTTTTGTTGTCTTTAGCTGCAAACTTAGATTGGCCATTGCAACAATTTGATGTGAAAAACGCCTTTCTACATGGTGAATTGGTCGAAGAAGTCTATATGGATCTCCCTCCTGGATGTTGGACTCCTCAAACGCATGGTCAAAAGGTTTGCAGATTGAGAAAATCGTTGTACGGATTGAAACAATCCCCTCGAGCATGGTTTGAAAGGTTCACAAAGGCAATGCTCAATTTTGGCTACAGTCAAAGCATTTCAGATCACACATTGTTCTTGAAAAGACGACATGGTAAGATCACTGCACTCATTATTTATGTAGATGATATGGTAGTTACAGGAAATGATCTTGAAGAAAGGAAACTGTTGCAGAATTATCTCTCTAAAGAATTTGAAATGAAAGACCTTGGTCCGTTGAAATATTTTCTTGGAATAGAAGTTTCTCGATCAAATAAAGGAATCTTTCTATCTCAAAGAAAATATACGTTGGATCTTTTACAAGAGAGTGGAATGTTAGGATGCCAGCCAAGTGATACACCTGTAGAAGACGGGTTGAAATTGTGCATCGAGAAGGATCAAATACCAGCTGATAAAGGGAGATACCAAAGGCTTGTAGGGAGACTGATGTTTTTGGCTCATACAAGGCCAGATCTTGCTTATGCCTTAAGTGTTGTTAGCCAATATATGCACAATCCTAGAGAAAAAACATATGAAGGCAGTCATGAGTATTCTGAGATATTTGAAGTCATCTCCTGGAAAAGGAATTATGTTCAAGAAACACGGTGATTGTCAAACCATAAATGTATATACTGATGCTGATTGGGCCGGAGCAATAGATGATAGAAGATCCACATCTTGATATTTTACATTCGTTGGTGGAAATCTGGTTACATGGAAAAGTAAGAAACAAAACTTTGGAGCACGGTCAAGTGCAGAAGCTGAATTCAGAGGTATGGCACTTGGGTTTTGTGAGGCACTATGGTTGAGAATACTATTGCAAGACCTGGGTTATTCACCTGAGCAATCATTTCATCTATATTGTGAAAATAAAGCTGCACGTGACATTGCTCAAAATCCAATTCAACATGATCGCACAAAACATGTAGAAGTGGACAGGTTCTTCATTAAAGAAAAGCTGGAAGGGAAAATATTGGAGTTGCCTATGATCAGATCAGAGGACCAGTTAGCAGACATTCTTACCAAAGCCGTTTCAAGTCGAGTGTTTACAAATGTATTGAACAAGTTGGGCATGTTTGACATCTATGCACCAACTTGAGGGGGAATATTAAGATTATACTGATTTGATTTAGTTACCATCTTTAGTGATTATATGATTTGTATAACTATTCAAAGGACTTGATTGTAGGAGATATTTTAGGGATACAGTAGCCTAATTCTAGAGCTTAATCCTAGGGTCTAGCTCTATATAAAGATTGTACAATTGCATATTCAAGATATGAAAATATGAGAGAGCAATATTCTCTGTTCTTATCTTTCTGTTCTTATTTTCAAGTTATATAGCATTTTCATTTTTGTTAGTAAAAAAGTAAAGTGTCATTTTATATTTGTATGGTTAAAACATGTAAATTTTTAAAAATTTAAGTAGGTTAAAACACGTAAATTTTTAAAATTTGAATAAAATTAATGTGAATGATGGGTTAAAAGTAGTGGTCATTTGTGTGATTCTTAGGAAATAGTAATTGAAAGAAAAATATATTACTAAATTGTTTGAAAAATCAAATAAAACGTATTTGCTTATAGAATGGGGAAGTAACACTCATTAGAAAAGCTCATTCATATAGTGACAAGTGTCGCGATTAATCTGTCCATCCTTTTGTAATACTAGTACATATGCCCGTGTCCGAGGACACGGGTCTTTTTTTTTTAATTAACTTAAACATTTATAGTTACAAATTATAGTGATGTATGAACATAAACATTATGCCCTTATTTACAAAAAGATAAGACATAAATTAACATATAGATTTTTATGAACATAAACATTATGCCCTTGTTTACAAAAAGATAAGACATAAATTAACATCTAATTAACATATAGATTTTTAGCCACTTGAAGTAAAGATGTTGTCTCAATCGAAACAGACATTGGCCAGGTACGTTTACGTAAAAGCACCTGAAATAAATAAAAAATGAAATCAATATATTTTTATTAAATTAACAATATAATAATTAAAAAAAAATAATTACCTTATTATGCCCATTCCAAGCCCTTGTCGTAGGTTTGTGCAAGCGTCTATATTCTTTCACGCACTCATCCCATGACTACAAATATATGATTCAAATATTTTGAGAATGATGATAAAAAAGCGTATCTTTTAAAAAATTGTTTAGGTTATGTTATAATTACCTTTTCATAGTTATACTATAATAAAACTTCTGGGTAGACAATGTTTGTTGTAGAATTTATGTTACTTTCAGAGAGAAGAACATTAATACGTTCTGGAGATGTGCATCTAGAAAGAGCAACATACAGTTGTCCATGACTAAAAACAGGATTGCGCAAATCAATACCCACAAACTTCACTGACTGCCCTTGTGATTTGTTAATGGTCATCGCGAATGCCAGACGAACAGGAAATTGTCGCCTCGTCATGTTGAAAGGCAATTCTCCGGATGAAGGAGTTAGTGATATTCTTGGGATAAAAACTAATTTTCTAGCCTTATCCCCGGTCAAAATTTGAGCTTCAAGAACGTGTGGCGCACATCTGACGATCACTAATCGTGTGCCTTTACAAAGACCATCATTCGGAGCAAGATTTCTCAATAACATAATGGGACAGCCAACTTTTAAATCAAGTTTAAAAGGTGGTAAGCCCGAAGGATTTAGTGAATTGAGATACTCATTTGGATATTGATTTGTAATGTTCCAGCTGGACTCATCATCGTGGCACATTTTATCAGCAGCCAAATAAGAAACTGTTTCACCAGGAAATATGTGAAGTGCCCTTTCATTAATAGAACTAACATCGTCATTTCTTGCCGATAAAATTGTGCGTTCAGTAAGGAATGATGGGTTCGCCACGCCTGCTACCCCAAGTTGTGGGTAAATGCTATCTAATAACTCAACGGGATTTTCACAAATCCTTATTGTTGACGGTATTAATATAACTTCTTCAGGACTGCTCCCAATCTGAATTTTTAATCATGAAATAAATTAACCATTTTAAAACATATATGTTAAAAGATTGAAACACAAATGTTGAAAATGTTAAAGTAATTAAAAAATACCTTCATCAGAAAGTTCAGAAAATCCACTCGTGAATTATTTGTGTTGTCCAGACGCATGTTAACATTTAACGTTAGGATATTAATGGCAGACCATAGAGGTGAACGTCTCAATGTTGCCCCAACTATCTGTGTTCGAACACCCCTTGGAACAACAGGTAGTACTTGTCGAAAATCTCCGCCCAAAACAACGGTGATGCCTCCAAATGGTTTGTCATTACTATCCCGAATGTCACGAAGGGTGCGATCGACGGCTTCAACACAGTATCGATGTTGCATTGGCACTTCATCCCATATTATGAGTTTAGCTTTTTTGAACAACTCAGCATGTATAGATTGCTTAGTAAAGCCACATGTTGAATTTCCATGAACATCAATTGGGATACAGAAGGTCGAGTGCGCAGTTCTACCACCAATTAACAGTAAGGATGCAATACCAGATGATGCAACAGTTATAACAATGTGGTCTAGAGAACGACATTTAAGTGTTACCGTGTTGTACAGGAAAGTTTTTCCTGTCCCAGCACCACCATTCAAAAAGAAAGTTGTTCCACGATCTTCAAGAACAGAAGAAAGAATTGAAGAGTAAGCAACCCGCTGAGCATCATTTAGAGAACCCACCCTAGTATCGACATCATGTTCTTGCGCTTTGATGTTTAACTGACGGTGTTCCCACATCAACTTATTACCCGTGAACTCACTCCAATTTCTTGTAGGCAAGGGCATCGGTGGGAAGTCAGTCAAACTTTTTCCTGTTTCTTGAAGTAGCTGATTAAGAAGATACAACCCATAATCTTCTACAACTGAAATGCTGGGGTCTGGAATACCAAATTGTGTACGTATCTTATGAGCAAGGTCATCACAAATATGAAGACAAAATTGTTTCCACAAATCATATGGGTTTAACGGAGAACATTGGCTAAGAATTGTACTAAACAATTTTTGAAGCTGGTACCCAGTCTGCATAACAGATGCTTCTTGAAGGCATTGTACCCACTCTTCATCATCTTCTACTAATCCATAAGCAACACATGCTAATTTAAAAGTGGGATACAAAACACCACCGACAGTGCGCAAGCTCTGAAATGAAGATGGACCTTTGACATGGGTGAGTAGCAACCGCAAGTAAAATCTCTCTCCAGAATTCGGGGAAGCAAAGTACATTCTACCAATAGAGAATCCAATTTGTCTCGGTTTCCACTCCTTCTTGTTGAAAACGAAAAATTGAGGAAACTCATGATATGAAAATTTGGGTGCATTCGGATTTGCTGTGTAATATGCAAAAAAAGCTGTTAGAGTCGATGCTTGATTGGCAGTTCTTGCAGATATATCTTCAGCTGTATCTTATGGATTAAAATTCACGTGATGCAATACTGGTAAATGAACGACTAACCGCATGACCGGTGGATGTTCACCATGCATTGTGTTTCCAAAGACGCGCCTTGGCAAGCTTCAGGGGGGCTAATATACCTTCCATTAAGGTACTGTTGGATCTCATTAACTCCTCCAATAATCATTGTAGTGCAATCATGTCCTTTGTAAATGTACTTATTGATATACTTAACACAAACCAAGCCAGCACAAACTTCAACATTTATGTGGCAATTGAACATTCTCGAAAGATGTGGATTGTATGGCACAACATGTCGGTTATCAACTTCTTGTCCCCTGACCGTATAAGTTCGACCAGTATTCCTTCGACGATATGTTGGATATCCATCATCCGCCATGGTCGTTGAATCTGCATAAGCCTTCGGATATCTTTTAGTGCGACATTTTTTCCAAACACGAAGATCTACGGTCCATGTATCATACAACTCAAGACTGTTTCATGTAACACGGGATCATCTCTCTCGTCTGGAATTTCAGCACACACAATCTTATCAACTTGTGCACATGTCCTGATTTTGTCTCTTGCAGCAAGAAATAAAAGTAAATGCATATGTGGAAGTCCGCGCTTTTGAAATTCGATCGTGAAAACATGAGCAACTTTAGTACCAAAAACCCCATTCTTCTCAATTTCTTTCATTAAAGCTTTACGTTTCAACTCGAAAACACGCACAACTAAATCAGGACGATCGCTTGCTGATTGATTTGGGAGCAACGCTTTAGTAATTTCTGGCCACTTGGGATTAGCAGTCATGGTAAGGAAGATATCCGGGTGGTGGTGGTATCGTGTGATTGCCATTGAATCTCGAAAAATTTCAAACATATATCTCGGACTACCCAAGAAAGAAGATGGCAAAATCATTGGTCGACCCACTTGGTTTGGATCTGTGCCTTCTCGTACAATCACTTGATGGGTCCTTATAAAGTTCACTTCGAAGCTTACTCTGATTCAATATCATGTAGGTCAAGCGATTTTGCTCAATTGCAGCAAACGCGTCCGCCATAAATTCCTGGTTTAACCTTCCACCCCTCAATATCGTTGAAAATTCACCCTTACGCTGAAAAAGACGGTAGCTATAGTAATCCATCTGGGTAATGCGAGATGTAGATGGACAATTGGCATCGACATTCCATCTTTTCAAACCGGGTTCCCAGCCGAGCTCGCCAAATGGGAAGAACAACACATAATGCAAAGGTAAGTATGCAGGGTGACACTCATTAATTCGCATTAATCCATTTTGCCCTCGTAAATGTAAGAGTATGTCCCTCATACCACTCGGATCATCATTCCCATCACCGGGTAAAATAACTGCAATCTCATCTGCTGTAGGTAAGTTGTATCTACGACGATCCTGTGCAGAGCTGTAATGTAGTCGAACTGGAATGTTTGCATCACCTACTCCGAGGTTGACATAAAATTTCATGAGCTTGACGGTACTTTGCGGGAATGGGTTGTGCTCCAAAAGTGTCCTGGATAATCTTCATCACGTCTTCTCTCAAATGTGGATTATTACGACACCGATATTGCAAAGCGGTATCCGGATCATAAATGTACAATTGCGCGTAAACCGGTTCTTTTACGGTGGATGCATGAGAGATCCGGTTCATGACGCAATTCACCGTGTATGACAAAACTTGGAGGACCTCTCCCATTGTAACCCTTTCATCAAGTTGAGCACCCGGACTCGTAAAAGCATGAGACGCATTATACTGTCGAATGTATTTAAATGACTTTGATTGAGCATCATTTACGTCATACAAAGATTTAATTCTTTGGAGGTGGCGTTATGAGTTCAGGAAGTCTAACCTTTCCACTCAGACAACATGTCCCAAAAAGAGGACGTGTTTTAGATGATTTTGTGAGTTTTTCATCCATCCAATGTAATGCCCCACAATGAGGACACTCAACATCCATTTCACCGAGAAAGTGACGAACTGTATTTCCACGTATTGGGAGGTTGGTGACATCATTTGGATTAGTTGTTGTCCTACAAAAGATTTTAAAAATACTATTTAAATCAATTTCTAAAGTATAATAGAGTATATATATCTCTAGTTATGTGAGCTAAGTTGAAAATTTACCCATTGGGTAGAACAACAACAGGAGAGGTAGGAATCGTTGAGAAAAATTCATCTTCAAGATTTCGACGGAGAGGAATGATATTTAAATCAATATCTTCATGAATAATGGTTGCTGTTACCGCATCATTCTTAGTCAGGGGAGTTCTTTCAGCGACAGTAATGCACCTCAAGTCGGGGTTCGTGGGGGGAAAGTTTCGCCTGACGTAAATGATCTCAATCTTTTTGATCATATAAGATGAGTCGACGGTGGCACAGTTGTGTTCTTCGCCATCTTTTCCCTCAACATACGTCGTTTGCGAGTTAAACTTGATTCCTTAACCTAAAAATCACATTATTTATTATATTTATATTTATTATATCTATAGTATAAATGAGGCATGTGTTTGCTACCGTTCTTGCTACAGTTCCAACAGTCGAAATTCCCATTTTGCCCTCACTATTTTGTCCCTTTTCCATTTTGCCCTTAAAAAAATTAATTTAAAAAAAAAAAAAATTTAAAAAAAAAAATTAAAAAAAAATTACGTGGCCTTGGACACGGGCATGTGCTAGTGTTTAATAAAATTATTATATGTTTATTTGGAGGAGGTACTTCGTTTAAGTGGGAAAAAATTGTAGGCACTATAGGAAGCTTCAAAAACATTAAGGCAAAGGAAAGACAAAATAATTATTGACAGAATTATAATAAATTACAATAAATTAAATTAAATTACATGCATTTAAATTACATGCATTTAAATTACATGCATCAAATTATAAATAAACAATAATAAATATTTAAACTGAAATTATAAATAAATAATACTAAATATTTAAACTGAAATAAATTAAATACCAGTGGGGGCAATGCAACTGTCGGTAGATTTGTTAGTCGATTTTGGTCCTAATAATGAATTATAAATATTAGTCAAAAAATCTATATATATTCTTTAATTAATGTAAATACAAAAAAAAATTAAAGAAATTTAATTTAACATCAAATGTTTACCCTTATCATTTCATCGTGTTCAAACGATTCTCGCATGACAATTGAGACATTGTTTCTTCTCAAAATGTCAATCTAAAAATCACATTATTATCACAATCACATATCACATATCACATATAAAATAAAAATCACATTATTATCACAATCACATATCACATATCACATATCACATATAAAATAGTAATAGTAAAATATTAACTTACTGTTTCAGTTAAAGCCGAATCACCATATCCATAAATGTTCAATGTTCCTTGATTGTTCATTTTTTTCAAACCTATAAAATTAAATACAACATAAAAGTAAACACAATATTTAAATAATAATAATTAAAAATCTATCTAATTTTACATTCAAATAAAAAAAATATCTCATCTAAAATTAATATTTACTTTGAAATTAATATTTACTTTGAAATTAATATTTAAACTCTCTCTCTCACTAATTCTCTCTCTACTCTATCTCTATCTCTAATTCTCTCTCTTACTCACACAGGAACGGGAAGCAACTACCCACCAAATCAGGACCTCAGCCACCGCCACCGCCTCCCCTTCCCTTCATCCCGTCCAGCCTCACCACCGTGGCTACCCCACCCCTCCCACAATCAGGTGACCCCCTTCCCTTCCCTCCCCGTTAAATCCTCCCACCGTCTATTCCGTCCAATCGATCGGCGTTACAACGTGGCTACCCCACCCCTCCCACAACCATCGACTCTAATCAATGGAGGAAGCAACTACCCACCAAATCAGGACCTCCGAAGCAATCAATTTTTGGAGACGAAGCCCTAAATCACGCAAACCGTCTGCAATTCGTCTGTATCCGCCTCCAAACCGTCCGCAATTCGCCCTCAAATCCGGCCGCAATTCGCCCTCAATCCGGATTCAAGGTTGGTTCATCTTTATCATTTTTCCGGTTGTTGTTGTTGTATCTTGCGTTGAGGGCGTATGAAGATGATATGGGAGCTCGTACTTTGTATGCAAATGCAGGTTATAGGATGGTTTCAGGAGATTTTTTTTTTTTGTTTTAACTGTGTTATTTACTTTTCAAAGTTTGAAAATTGGAGATGATATGGGTGTATTAAAGGTCAAAGTTTGAAATTTGGATTCAAGGATGATCGGAATTTTGGTTCATTGTTCCGGTTGTTGTTGTTGTTGTTGGTTCTTTAACTGTGTTCATTGTTCCAGTTTTTGTTGTTTTGGTTAAACAGAGAAATTAACAATGTGTATGAACATTAAAGAATTAAAGAAGTGTATATAAATGAGAAAGTAAATACCTTTTGAAGTTTGAACTTTGGAATCTGTAAATTTTTTGGAGCTTAAATTTCAAATTTTTGGAGCTTAAATTTCAAATGAAACCGAGACATTAATAAAGAAGTGGTGGAGTATATAAATGAGAAGAGGGTGTGGATCTGTGTTTTGACAAATTCAAATTTTAGGAGGGAAAGATTAAAGACGGTAAGATTATTTTGAAAAAAAAAAAGGGGGGCAAAATGGGAAAGGGACTAAAAAGTGAGGGCAAAATGGTCATTTTCGACTGTGCAACTGTTCACTCTACTGTAGAGAAGGATGGTTCCATTTATACTATAGATACTCCCTCAATTTTATTAAAAATTACTCCCTCCGTCCCACCGATCTTAAGAAAACTTTTCATTTTGGGCGTCCCACCAATCTTAACAATTTCCAAAATGAAAAGTTTTTATCACTATTCTCTCCACTCATTCTATCTCCTACATTATTTTAATACTCACAACACCATTATAATTTACTATTCCCTCCACTCATTCTCTCTCCTATTTTACTATTACACTCACAACATTTACAATTTCCTTAATTCCCGTCCCCGTGCCATTTGAAAATTTCCTAAAATCGACGGGACGGGGGGAGTATACTTTTTACCTCTTTAGCATGTGTCAATCTAAAAATTACATTTTCCCAAAATTGAAATTTTAAAATACTTTTTTGTTCAATGAGATTGATTAACTTGCATATTTACAACAACTATCTATTTATTATTTCATACCCCACTATTAACTCAATTTTTATACTTACAACATGTACATCACATCCTCACAGGGTAGCTCAACGAGGAGGAGATAAAGCATGGTAAGAGAGGAGTGGTGGGATAAGCAGCTTGTTGATGAGTAATGTAATTTATGTTCGATATCTTCTTCGGAGCCAATTACTAGTTCGGTATTTAAGATTAAACCTGAATTTATCTGTTCGGATTTTAGGATTATGAGATCATAAACACCGACACATAGGTTATTAAAAATAACACTTGTATGTCTTACGCTTACACTTTTGCATAATTTTTTTGTCTAAAATAAAATTGTAACTTTTAGTAGGATGGATATGTGTGTTTGTGTGGTATAACATTCACTATATTATAGCATGCTTAAATTGATTTAAGACTATTCTTTGAATAGAAGAATAGAAACACTATACAGATTTTAAAAAAACAAATCAAAAAATGAAGAATTATTATTAAATTGGCGGAATATTTATAGTTTTAACTTAGCAGCATGAACTATTTTTGCTGTATTTGCTTTTTTTTTTTTTTTAATTACTTTTTTGGTTACAAAAGAGCAACAAGTGTCCAATGTGCGCTTTCATGAAGTCATTTCCGGTCGTTAACTCGTTAATTCGTTATAGATATCCCGCCACGCATCTTATCCTTCCTTTAAACATACACACACACACAGAGTTCTCTCCTCTCCCTCTCTCCCCCCATGGAAACTCTCAGTACACCCAAATCCATATTCCTTGTCACAAACTGCATTCCAACCTCCAATTTCAACAAAACCCTCTTCGCATTTCCCAAGAAAATCTCACCTTCGTTTCAATCTAAATCATACAGAGCCCTAAACCCCCAAATTTCACCTAATTTCAAGAATCCTCTCCCAATCCTCAAAACCCACCCATTTCAATTCCTAGCCCTGGGCCTCTCCTTTCCTCTTCCCACCTTGGCTTCTGAAATAACTCCCCCCCTTGATCAATTGCCCAGCAGAATCAATTTAGAAGAAATTGTGGTCTCCATTGATGAGTTTAACAATAGGTACCCTTTTTTTGTTGCTGGGGTTGCTTTCATTTGGCTTTTTGTTATCCCAGTGACCCAAATTTTATTGTCAAATTACAAATATATTACGGTCATTGATGCTTTCAAGAAGCTTAAGGATGACCCAAATGCTCAGTTGTTAGATATTAGGGATAGGAGAAGTATAAAGGCTTTGGCTTCTCCAACTTTGAGGTTTTTCAACAAAAAAGTGTTGCAGGCTGAATTTAATGAAGGGGATGAAGAAGTTTTTGTGAAAAAGGTTTTGGAAAACTTTGGGGATCCAGCGAATACCGTAGTTTGTATTCTTGACAAGTAAGTTTGACTACTTTTACATATCAATTCATTATTATTATTATTATTATTATTAGTTTGCAAATACAAGAGAATGCAGAGTTTTGAGCTTAGCTTTTGTTGATCATTATGTATTTATTTAACATTTTCTTGAAAACATTATTGTTCTTCGGATTAATTATGATAACAATAGCTCTCACCAATATTGTTACTTGTGTTTGTTGATAAATGTGGTCTAGTTTCGAGTAATGTCGAATATTTATAAGTTCTACTTTAGAAAATGCAGTATCTTAATGGCATGTTTCAGAAACAGAAATGGTATTTTGCTCTTGGGATGGAGGAAGTAGTGGGTAGTTGGAGTATCAAAATTTTTGCATTTGGAAAGTATTTACTAACATTTTCTTGAAAACACTATTGCCCTTAAAATCGATTATTTTATCAATTGATCTCATCAATAATCTAACTTGTATTTGGTGATAAATGCGGTCTAGGTTTGAGTAACATGGAAGCTTTATAAGTTCTACTTTGGAAAGTGCAGTATCTTAATGGGAGGTTTCAGAAACAGAAATGGGATTTTGCTCTTGGGATGGTGGATGTAGTGCATATTGGAGCATTCAAATTCTGTATTGTGTTTCTTTTGTTGGTTCAACCAGCTAAGTTAGGTAAAAGGATCTGAATATAAAAGGTAGTACTCCCTCCGTCCCATAATAATATTCTCATTTGACTCTTCAAACATTTGAAGAACAATTTTTCATTTCCACACTAACCTTAACGAGGTTTACTAATTACTCCATTACTCCCTCTTCTTCCTTGGTTATCTCTCATGCTCTCTTCTCATCCTTCATTAGCAATTTTGGAAGTGTAATGATTTTAACCTAACAATTTTGCAAATGAGACTATTTTTGGGACAAACAATAATGGCAAATGGGAACATCATTATGGGATGGAGGGAGTATCGTTCAAGCATAATTGAATCTGAATTTATTTAACAATAGTCAGTATGAGTAGTACTCTATTGAGTGGTATGCTATTGCTTAAAGGCTGTATGAATAGATAGATTCTTAACCTTAAAGGAGGAGTTGTACTACTTGTAAATAGTAGTACAAGAAAATAGAGATTTTCTGAGTTTTTCAGCTTTTGTTTTGTTTTCTAACAAATATATTATTATATTTGATATCCCGATCATAACATCTGTTGGAGAATGAATATAATAAGAATAATGATTCATTCCGTCCCTTATCAATAAAATAGAGGTTAAAACAAACAACTTGCTCGTAATGCATTTTGGATCAAAATGGAGAGAAGGGCTAGTGCTAAAAGAGCGCTGTGGTTGAGTGTTCAATTCTTTTGAAGTTTCCAGTATAAAAGGTTGGCAAGCTATCAGTCATTCAGTTGTATCAGAGCTCTCTTGTCACAAGGTCTTGAGTTCAAGCCTTAAGGCTCACAATTGTCAGAGTCTTCTGTTATTGCTGTTTTCTCTACAATTGTGTGTTCTGATTCACCCGTAACAATTTTCTCTTTTAATATGGATGTTTCATTATCAAAGCTCTTATGTTGCAAGGTCTTGCTGTTTTCATCCCGCCATATACTATATGTGCTGCTGATTCCTTTCTTTGTTTGTAAGGTAGTTTTGATGGCAATTCGTACAAAGTGGCCGAGTTATTAGTCAACAATGGGTTCAAAGCGGCCTACGCTATCAGTGATGGCGTTAGAGGCCAGGACGGGTGGCTGGTATTCTTTCTTCTCACTTAGCTATCATCTTTATTTAGATACGGGGTACTTAATAAGTCAAAAAAAATAAACAATCTTTAATACAGTAAAAATTGATTTGATTAGTAAAGTATGGTAACATGGCTTATAATGATATTAAGGAGTGATTTTCATGGCAATTTCAGTCCCCATAAAATGTTCATAAAAGGGCTTATCTGGTTATAATTTGTGCTTGATTGCAGAAAAATCAAGAAGCTGATCTTCTTCCACCAACAGTCCATATGTATCCCCCTGAAAAAGTAAAGAAATCAAAGCAGGTAAAGAAGAATGGAGCAGTTAACTCACAACCCCAAGATAGTGATGCCCAGTCTTCTTCTCCCGTGGCAAGAAGCAAGCAGATGGACAATGGACTTGTTAACACGTCCATCGCACCAACCACACTCACCAAAAATAGTTCAAGGTCATCATCTCCATACCCAATGGTACGACTCTCTCTCTCTCTCTCACTCACACACACACACACACACACACACAAAAATTAGTTCACCTTACATTTTCTCTGCATATTAAGGGCAAGGCTTGTATTCAATTTTTCATTTTTGACCCCCATTGCCCTTGTATGCCATTCTATTTGTAATCAGAACTGCACTGCTCATACCGAAATTTGCTCATCCCCTCATGTGAACAGCCACTATAATGGTGCCATGTATACACTTTTAAAAAATAGTGATTGATATTAATTTGATTTGGGTGGGTCCCACATGCACCAATCCTGGCCGTCCACCCACCACTAGGGAGATGTGGCCAATTGTAGGCCACTTGCACGAGGGAGGAGCAAATGTTATGCATGAGCAAATCCAAATTCACGACACTCTACAGCAAATGACTAACAGTATTTGTGGGATGTAGTATCCAGACATGAAGCCACCATCTTCTCCAACTCCGTCCAAGCCTCGAAATTGATACTGGGGTCCGCTGCCTTGAACCAGCCCGCTCAGCCCAATGGTTATACAGTTTCCCTCTTGTGAGCAGCTATTCTTGTGTGTGTCGGCTTATTTGCAAAGGTTTCCTATATATAGAGAGAAGATTGTATTGATTAGAATATGCACAACAATGTGAGCTTGTGACTTTAAGTTTCCAGGGGCGATTTTGGTCAAGAAAAAAATGTTAAAAGTAGATATCATTCTTGTTCATGGACTCATTTAATAGTAACTATCGCTATTTTCATTGTAATTAAGGCTCCGTTGTTTGGGGCAAATGTTTCCCGAAAAATGTTTTCCACATTTTCCGGTCCTTGTTAATAAGCACCGAAAAATGGAGAAAATGTTTTCCGAAAAATATTTGCCAACTTTTCTAAATAAAATGATTTACAGATTTTTCTTCCGGAAAATGATATCACCCTCACACACACACACCTAACTTTTCATACATTTCCCAGGTTACCCATCCCAAATCAACCATTCCCTATCTCATCCACTCATAAAAAAATATATGTATATTAAAATTATTTTTTATGATTCTCGTTGTAAAATTAAAAATTTGACAATTCAACTGCAATCTACTATATCCATACATTTTTTCTTATTTTTCTTCATATTTGCAAAATTAAAAATTTGAAACTGGATTGCAAAAATATTCATAAATTTTAACTATTAATTTATTTTGGGACGGAGGGAGTATTATAATTACGATATGGAGGGGTGTCTACAAATACTAATGACCTATAACAGCTAGTTTATAACAATATCATAAGCGTGAAGATTATTCTTTTCATGCTCAACATAAAAGCTAATATTTATAGCTTTCAATAATAAACCACAATATATTTATTTAAAGTGAATTAATTATTCAAGTATCAATCATAAAATACAATGTCTTCAGTTATCAAATGGCAAAACTTTGTTTATTTTTTTAATTAATTTAATATTTTTAATTTGTTGATGGAGAAACATAATTCAACTTCAAGTTGGTACAACGTTGAACATGTCCCTGGAAATTACATATTTCCCCTCGAAGAAAGACCAGGGAACCTCTTAACCCCTCCTCTTCCTCATTCCATTCCTATCATTGATCTTCATAAAGAAATAACTACTCAAATTCTAGAAGCTGCTCGAGAATTCGGAATCTTCCAGGTATATTATACTCTGAGTCAACGCTTTTACGAATCATATTATTATGTACTTTCTTTCATAAAATCATTCGCAGGTGATCAACCATGGAATATCAGAAACTGTAATGACAGATGCTATGAGAGTTTGTAACAAATTCTTCGACGTAGTAACCAAGGATAAGGCTGCTGGTATTGACCCGTTATACTCGAGCAGCGTTGACTTTGCCAGAGATGGTGTTCATCTTTGGAGGGAGAACTTAAAACACCATTGTCATCCTTTGTACAACTCCATACACTTGTGGCCGGAAAAGCCACCCTTATATCGGTAAGTATATATATATATATATATATATATATATATATATATATATATATATATATATATACACACATGCAGTGGTGAGGGTAGATAAAAGCCAAGGGGGCGGGTAGCCACATAAAAGCAAAGGGGGTCACCCGACCTCCTTGACTTTTGGGATATGTCATTTTACTATCTCTAAATTTTGGATTTTTTTTTTCTATTTCAACCCGATAATATTTGGTAAGATCAATTTGTATTATTATATCATTTTGACTCCCTTTTATTCCAGTTTTCCATATTATAAGTATAATTTTTTTCAAAAATAATCTTGACCCCCTTCTCAAAAAATTTGTCATTGCATATATATACGTGTGTGTGTGTGTGTGCATATACATGTATGTATATGTAAAAGTATCCTTTATGGCGACTAATATTCCACGTACCGTTTTGAAGAGTTGTAATGGAGAAGTATTCAGTTGAAGTGAGAAGAATGACATTGAAGATCTTAGAGCTGATTTCCCAAGGACTAAAGCTTGAAGAAGAAGGGTATTTTGGAGATGAACTTACCCGGGAACAATTTTTGTCGGTCAATCACTATCCACCATGCCCGGATCCCACTCTGACCTTGGGGTTACATAGTCACTGTGACCCAAGTCTGATCACCATTATTCATCAAGGAGATGTGTACGGCCTTCAAGTGCTCAAGGATGATCAATGGATCGGAGTTGACCCGATTCCCAACGCTTTTGTGGTCAATATTGGATACCAGCTACAGGTGATTAGTAATGGGAAGTTGAAAGCTGTTGAACATCGAGTAGTGACGAATTCGAGGGAATCAAGAACGTCGATTGTGATGTTCTTCAATCCTAGTTTTAGTAGGGTAATAGAACCGGCTAAAACTCTGGTCAATAAATGGAATCGTCCGCTCTATCGAGCTTTCCGGTTTGGGGAGTTTCTTGACAACTATGAAGAAAAGGATGGCGACCCTGGATCTGTCTTGCAGGATTATATACTCCAGCAACCTTAGATGTCTGCATTGGGTTAGAGAAACAAAATAGATCTGAATCTGAATTTGATTTGTACATCTGCGTTTTATGTGTACAAACATACTTACATTTAATTTTACCATGGTTCAAGTAATGTACAAACAAATAAAGCATACTACTCCTTAAACACATTGATGAAAGCATCAGTACCTGCCCATATCCAACATCTGACTCCATAGACAAAAGAGACACCATGTTGGAGCAAGCAGTCAGTAAATCCTCCAGTTGACAACCCTGAATCGAGCAGCTTCTAACTTGTGTCCTCCTCAGGAATACTATTACGTCAAACAAAGCTTTCTCGGGGAGAAGGGGAATCCAGCTTTAGGCTCCGTTTGTTTGGGGGAAAATGTTTTCCGGAAAACATTTTCCTCATTTTCCGGTGTTTGTTTCGCACCAGAAAATGGGGAAAACTTCATTTTTATCTTATTTTCCGGAAAACATTTTCATTTTTCGAAAAACATTTTGCCGGAAATCATTTTCCGGAAAATGTTTTACACTAAACAAACGGAGCCTTAGTAACCTTTTGTCCATCAATATATACTTTTCCTAAAGAAGAAATTCATATTGAACATACAAAAATAGAAGGTGGGGGAAGAGAGAGAGAGAGGGGGAGGGAGGGAAGGAAGAGGGAGGGAAGGAAGGGAGGGAGAGGAGATGGAGATGGGTCAGCTGCCAACATTTCTGTGCAGCATGAGACCAGAACATTGAAAGAATTCATACCAGTGAAAGTTGACATTAAGTACTCAAGGAAGTCTCATTAATTCTTAAAAGTTAGCCACCAACAATGTCAAATTGCAAGTTTGGAGCACCATCATATATACAAAAAACATCTAAAATTAAGTCCTAGAGCAGATGAGGAAATTGGACACAACTACTGAACAGGGCCGAGGAAATCACCATCCAAGCCAACAACAGCCTGAAATTCCTTCTCAACCTCTAAATACTTCACCCCAATCACCATGCAACGCAGTGTTGTACCTTTCTCAATCCTCGACCCCGTTTTGTCATTCATGAAAAGGGGATTCTCAGCAGCCACATATTTGTACTCCTTCATCTTTTGATTGGAGAGGTAGAGATTCTCGATGGGCCCACACCTCAGGAAAACCCCATGCTTCAAAATCTTGTGGACCACCCCCTCTACGACTTCCCCTCTGAAGATCTTAAAGGCGATGCAACTAAAGGATACAGGGAAGAGAACATCTCCTGAGTGCTCTCTAACTTTCCCTTCCCCAATCTTGTCCACGGTGGTCAAAGCTACTAAGTAGCCAAGATCTTTAGTGGCCTTTTTACTGGAGAAATCGTCCATCAGGCGAACAATAATCGCCTTTTGTAGCATAAGGCCCTTGACATCGAGGTTTTCGGCAGGGATTACGACATTCCATGTCAACTGTACTTTGAGAAACATCTTTGCAATCCTACTATCACCAAAAAAAAAAAAAAAAAAAAGAGGGAGGGAGAGTTAGATAATTCCACATCTTCACTTGCAAGATAATATTTTGTTTACAGCCAATAAAATGGAAGCACGTGCACAAACGATGGAAAAAAGGAAGGTGGTACAGGACACAACATTTTCTTCTCAACAGGACATACGTCAAAAAACTGAGTTTATTAGCACAAGTAAGCATTGTCGGATAGTATTGGGCTGTACAAATATGGGTTATTGCTGGAGAGTGGAATCCCCTCTGAAGTTTATCCCCTTCTAAGGCATTTGCAGTTTCAACCCCATCGTACAGAAACATTACTAGCTTTGATCTGTCTTTATAATGTTTGCAGCTAGTGCCTTTATCAATATTCGCAGTCTTACTTTGGGAACCCGGTAGCCCACATTTGTATTAGGAAATTTGAAAGAAAAAGAGTAAGGAGACTGCAAAATTTTATTTGCACAAATTCCGGTTCAACCAGCAACAAGGGGAAAATGGCTGACTACTGCTACAAATAACCCATAAGCACATTTTTATTTGCAAAAATAAGACATATAAAGAGATATAAGATGAACAGATCTTGGATCAAACAAGATACCCTAGAAAGATGACCAAACTGTATTATACATGGATAAAGAGCAGTAGGGTATGAGAGGAAATCAAAGAAGATACAAGCACAATATACACATAGAGCGACAAAAGAGAGGTATATATATATATATATATATATATATATATATATATATATATAGAGAGAGAGAGAGAGAGAGAGAGAGATTATGTACAAGGATAAAGACAGACTTTCTTACAGACGACTTATGAGAAAAAAAGAAATCAAATGAGGAGCGGTTCCAAGTGGAGACTAATATAAGAGTACCAAAGAGAAATTAGAAGCCTTACATATAAGATGGAAGGATGCGCTTGCATCATGCATGAGTATCCATCCATACCATAAACACACAACACACAACACACACACACACACACACACACATATATAGGGAGAAAGGGGAAGAGGGAGAGATATAAATTCTTTCTGTAATATCCTGCTTGGAATAAGTAGGAGAAAGACAGCAAGTCAATCATGAAGAGAAAAAAAAAATAGATTTTCCAAATAATAATAATAATTTTTAGACGTGCATATATTTTTTTTGACAATGGGGGAGGGGTATCTTCATATAATATATGTGTGTGTGTGTGTGTGTGTGTGTGTGTGTGTGTAGAAGAGAGAGATAACAGATGCAGTATGAAAATGAGAAGGGGTGACAAAGAAGAAATATTTTCAAGTGGAGAAACAACTAAGAAACTATCACAAACAGCTATGATTTCTAAGATGGAAAAACTCTCGGACCTTGGGAAGTCCATATAATACCAGTATTAAGAGATACATTGAAGATCCAAACTACGTAATCTGAACTTGACATGGCGAAAGTTGGTCCATCATTCAAACATCCAAGCGTAGTATAGAGCATATTATTATATAAATACACACTATTGGCTTCTTGGTCATGTCCACCTATTTGAATTTCACAAGGAGATTTATAATGAAAGATATTGAATTCAACACCATCCACCGAAAGAATAAAATATATAATAAAATATATACTCAATTTTCTTTCCAATCATATGCTCGTATTTGTTTAATGCAACCTTCCACCCTCCCCTCCCCGGTGGCGGAACCACATTATGATGAAGGGGTCAGCTGAGCCCCTTAAAATTTTGAACATAGGCAAATTATGCCCTTTCAGTTATGGAAAATTTGATATTTCCCCATTATAATTGTTATTTTTATATATTTTGACCTCCATTCGATTAGTAAAAAATAGCACTACGCTATTATTTTGACCCATTTTGTTAATTTTATCGACTTTGACCCATTTGATTAAAATCCTAGCTCCACCACTTATTCCCCACACCCACAGCACCAAAGTTCTAAACCTTTATGGAAATGTAGCAAAAAAGGAAGCATACTACCAAGTACCAACTCGTGGGAAGACTAGCTTTTCAAGATCCAATCTCTCTTCAGACTTCCATAGATTGTTAATTGTATCCACTTTGACCTTTGATTAAAATCATAATGAAGCAGCAAAAACCATTAAAATGGAATGCGAAATTACCCAAATTACATACAAATTGTATTCACTTGTTTCATAATCATCAAATAAAATGAATCTAAAACCCTAAACCCCCAAAAAGAACATAATGCTGGCCAGCATTCATTAACAAATTAGCCAAATACCAAGTAAAAAGGAAAGAAAACCCATCAATCAAAGGATTCAAGAAATATAAAACGGATAAAGGGTGAGGGTTTTAAGCATCATCAATTTTGAACACAGTGAATAGCAAGTAGAAGAGTACATGGTAATATTCAGGTAAAAAGGGGAAGGAATGATTAAGAGAAACCTTTACCGAGGAAAATGGTCGGAACGAGATGATCGGAGACAATGGAGCTTTAACCGCCGGCCGCCTACTTCCTTGAGTTGCAGTCTACTGGACCTTCCTTCTCTCCACTCTACTTTGTGTCTTGGACAGTTGGACCTGCTTTTACATGTTAAATTTAAACTCCGGCCTCTGTGTATGTGAGGGTAACTTTGTCATTTTAGTTTTCTTTTTTATATGCTTATACTCTAACCCATTTCCGTCCCACCTTAAATTACAAAAAAAAAAAAAAATCATATTTTAAAGGTCAATTGACATTATAAATCACTGTAATTTTTTTTAGTTCCACTTTTAATTACTCATATTTAATTTTAGCAGTTTTAACCACTACATCAAATACGCTTTTATTAAACTTAAACCTCTAACAACATGCCAAAAAATTGTAAAAAACGCGTTTTTTGTGAGTTTAACAAAAAACGTATTTTTAGAACACGTCGTTAATTCCGACCCTCTCTCCATTATCTTCTTCCCTAATCTCCTAACCTCCATTAACAAATCCACAAGCTTTCTCTCCCCAAAATCTGTCCTAAACCCACCAAAATCATACCCTAAACATTGATTCAACTTTCTTCCTCAATTTCGACGTAACTGTTATTTTTTCTTCAGACGATGACCTTGCTGAATTGAGGTAATCTAAAGGAAAACACTCTCAACTTTTGAGTGACATGTGCAAATTTTATAGAGATTGGCACGTAAAATCTGATGGTGTCTATGGTAAATGTTTTCAATAGAACCTATAATAATTTTAATTTCCCCTTTCAGTTTCTTATGATAATTTTCAGTAACATGATTCTTGGTTGTTTGGTAATTGTCAGGAATCTTTCTTTATGACCCAGTTAGTTTTGTGGCACTAGTTCGGCCTGAACTCTTTATATACAAGAAAGCAGCCTTTTCCCAAGTTGCTTAAGAAATCGCCCATCTCTTTTCTTGATCTAAATTAGAACTTATTTTGTGGGTTTTAGGTTTTGAATATCAATTGGTAGAGTGCCAGATATCAATTGATAGAGTGCCAGCAAGGTTAATGGTGAGTGCCAGCAAGGTGTAGAATGGTGTGCAGGGGACTGGATAATTAGATGCCAGTGTATGTGTTTTGAAGTGCCAGTCCATGTATTTTGGAGTGCCAGTCCATGTGTTTATGAATGCCAGTACTTGTGTTTTTTAGAGCAAGCAAAAATTATTACCAGTATTTTTGACTGCCAGTGCATGTATTTTTGAATGTCAGTGCATGTGTTTTTGAATGCCAATGCTTGTGTTTTTGAAAGCCAGCAAAAATGTTAGTGTAACAAAGTGCCAGTGTTAGTGTAACAGAGTGCCAGTGTGAAGAGTGTCAGTTCATGTCTATAAAAGTGCCCGTGTAAAAAGTGTCAGTGTCAGTTTAACAAAGTGTCAGTGCCAGTTTACACTGGCACTTTGTTAAATTGGTACTGGCACTTTTTTCACTGGCATTTTGTTACACATGCATGCACTGACACTTTATCACACTGGCACTTTGTTTAACTGGCACTGGCACAAACGGGGAAACACAAAACACGTTTTTTCTAAGTGCAAAAAAAAACGCATTTTTTATAAGACCAACTCTAACAACATTCAAAATTGTTGAGAAAACTAACGAAATCTAACGAAAGTTAACTTCAAAACCCCTCCAATAACAAACAATTATGAAATTTCCGAGAAATAGAGTATGAAATTGAGGGAGAATTATGGCTAATCGAGTATAAATCTTTAACTAGTACTCCGAGCCCGTGCGGATCGCACGGGTCAGTACCCCCACTTATATCCCCATCCCCATTGAAGACTCTTTTTCTCATTATTCTAATTCAAAGCCGGCTTTTGTCAAAAATACCAGCAAAGAATTTCAAATATGTCAAAATAGAGCTGGAATATATAAACACGAAAAATAATAAAACAATATCTAAACTTTATAATTTAAAAATAAAATGGAAGAATTGTACGCCTCACTTATTCCAAAGAAAAATCAATGTTTAATTATAAAAAAAAAATGTAAAGTAAGCATTTATTAGTCTTCAGGTTCCGATTTCACATCTTTGACGGTAGTAGAAAAACGCGCGGCAGCATTTCTAGCGGCAAAAAATGCGATAGCATTTTTCTCGGCCTCATCCTGAGCATTGAAAAAAAATAAAAAGATATTAAACACAATAATTTAACTATAATAGATGAATTAAATTAGATTACATATATATAAGAAAAATATACCATTTCGTCAATAAAAGTTGGGTCATCCCAAATATCATCATCAGAATAGAGAGGTTCAGTCTCTTGTACAATATTAGTAGCCGGAGGAGGCACTTGCAAATTATCAACCACGGGGGTGGGTGCCTATTAGATACATGAAATCAAGAAAATATAAATTAAATCAAATAAGCCATATGTAATCATGAACGAACATTATATCTTGAGTTATACACATATAGTAACAGTTAAATAATAATACTTTATACTTGTAATAGGCTATATAAAACATGAGATTAATAATATATAAATTTTAATCAAATAAGCAATATGTAATCAAGAACAAACATTGTAACTCGAGGTATACACATATAATAACAGTTACATAATAATAATTTATACTTGTAGGCTACAAAAGGATGAAAGATGTTACATTCAGAAAAAAATTTTTAGGAATCATACCTATTATATAAGCCTCACAGAAGTACTTCAGGATAAACAATATTTGTTATGGATGTGTCATCTCCCGATGGTGATGGAATGAGAATCGTTATCCTATTGAATGTAGTACATCTTGATAAAGCAACATATAATTGGCCATGAGTGAACAGGTGTCCAGAAGATCAATGCCGACAAATTTAACAGATTGACCTTGTGACTTATTTATAGTCATTGCAAAGCACAACCTAATTGGAAATTGACGCCTTGTAATTGGAATAATAAGTTCGGTCGAAGAAGGCGTAAGAGAAATTCTTGGTATAAATACCAAATTGCCCGCTTTATCTCCCGTCAAGATTTCAGCCTCAATAATACGTTGCCCACATCGAACAACTCTTAATCTTGTTCCATTGCAAAGACCATCCCTAGGTGCAAGATTCCTCATCAAAATAAGCTGGGCAACCAACTTTCAAGCGCAAGTACGAAGGGGAAGACCGGAAGGATTCAATGAGTTCAAAAACTCTATTGGGTATCGATTTGCCATAATCGGATCACTGGTATCATCATCTGTATATTTGTCTGCCGATAGATAACTGATGATATTGCACAGAAACATCTCTAATGCTTGAAGATTTATGTAATTGACATCATCATTACGCGGGGACAAAATTGTTCGATCGGTTAAGAACCCAGAAGCGTAGAAGTCCCAGGGATATGCAATGTTGGATAAACTTCTCTTATTAGCTCGTTGACGTCTTTACACTTTCGGATAGTAGAAGGAAGTTCAATTGTCTCATCTGGATCGCTTCCCACCTTGGATGGAAATTTATGTAATGTTAATTATGAATGCTTATAAAAGAAATATTTAATTTGAATGCATAACTATTACCTTGTTCAAGTATTCCGCAAATTCAACATTCGCGAGATCATTTCGATCTAACCGCATGTTTTCCGATAGAGTCAAGACGTATATCTTCGTCCAAAGTGATGATTTTTGGAGAGTTGACCCCACAATTTGTTCACGGTGCCCCTTAGGTATAACTGGCAAAGTTTGACGAAAATCACCACCAAAAACAACAGTAATTCCACCGAAAGGGCTATCATTATCACAAATATCACGAAGGCTGCGATCGACGGCCTCAACGCCTTGATGGCGATGTTGCATAGGAACCTCATCCCAGTTATTAATTTTGTATCTCTAAAGAGTTGGGCATGAATTTGTTTTGTAAATGAACACAACGTATCTTCCAACACATTCAACGGTAGACAAAAGGTAGAATGTGCCGTTCTGCCGCCAACCAACAATAACGATGCAATTCCAGATGATGCAACACAGATCATGATATTGTCATGCGATCGACAAACCCCTGCAATTGTGTTGTACGAAATGTTTTGCCCGTTCTGCACCCCCATTCAAGAAGAAGGTTCTCCCTTGATTTTCATTCACCGAACACATCACAACATCGAAACGGTGTCGGCGGCCAACATTCAAGCGAGAGATATTTGCTTCCGCAGCGGTAGTACGCTCATCATACTTAAAGTTTGTCTATGTTCCCATAATAACACTGTTGTTGCCGGTCATTTGGGTCCAATTTTGAAGTGGAAGAGGCATTGGTGGGAAATGCGCAAGCTTTTCCGAGTTTCTTGCAATATTTCATTCAAGAGATGCAAGCCATAATCTATTATTTGACTATCAGCAGGATATGGAATTTCATATTCTGTGCGCAATTTGTGAGGAAGATCATCACATATATTTATTGCAAACTTAGTCCACAACTCATGGGGATGTATCGGAGAGCATTGCGTTAGAATAAGCGCAAACAATCTCCTCAGTTGATAACCAGTCTTCATAACTGAGGCTTCTTCCAAACATTGATTCCATTCTTCATCATCTTCTAGAAGACCCCGTGCAACGCAAGCACCTTTAAATGTATCATGCACAATACCATTGTATGTTCGTAAATTTTCCCAAGAGGTTGGCCCTTTAACAGTAATTAATAAGAGTCGGAGGTAAAATCTCTCACCACTGGAGGGGCTAGCAAAATATATTCTTCCAATTGCTTGGCTTAAATAACGTCTTCGTTTCCAAACATTCGCCTGCCACGTGTAATGCTTCGGCATTTGTTGATAAGTAAACTGTCGGGCCATTACATCAGAAGCACAACATCTAAAAAACCCCATTAATTTTGTTACTTTTCCCTCAACTTGTTCAGCTATCTCTTCTCGCGAACATCGTGAATCATATGAAACAGTATGCTCTCGAGGTAGATGGAGATCTAATCGAACAACATTAGGAAATTCTTCATGCAAGTTGTATCCAAATAACCGCCATGCAGCTTCTGGCGGACCAATATACCTCGCATCAAGATATTGTTTGATTTCATCACCTTTCCCTAAAACCATTGTTGTTCGATCATGACCTTTGTATATGTACTTGTGAATGTACTTAACACATCTAACTCCAGCACACACCTCCACATTAATATGGCAATCAAATAACTCTGTGAGATAAGGGTTGTAAGGTACAACGTCTCTGTTATCTACCTCCTTCCCTCTTACTGTCAATACAACTCCATTCTCGCGGCGACGATAGACTGGATAGCCGTCATTATCAATAGAAGTTGTTTCGGCCCATTGTTTTGGAAATTTTTTTTTGCACCTATTGTTCTCCATACATTGCGAACTTGGGTTTCTCGTGCCGCACGGACCATGTATCATACATCTCTTAACAGTGTCGAAAAGCGCAGGCCTGCTATCTCGATCGGGTAATTCAGCACATACCACCCTATCAACTTGCTCAGGAGTTCTGATCTTATCTTCATCCGCGAGAAAAAACAGTGCATGCATATGGGGCAATCCTCTCTTCTGAAATTCAATTGTGAAAACATAAGCTTCTACTTTTCCAAACACCCTTTCATCTCTAACAATTTTCAACAAATGCTTTCTCTTTAATTCGAAAACTCGAGCAACCAAATCTGGCCTATCAGGCCGGTTTGATTAGGAAGTAGAGCATCTCTAATTTCTGGCCATGCCAGGTTGGCTGTCATAGTTAAGAAAATATCTGGATGCTTATACGCCCGTGTAATAGCCATGGAATCTTGAAAAATTTCATACATTTGCCTTGGTCCACCAGTGAAAGAAGATGGAAGGATGAAATCTTCTACCAATTTGATCCGGACTTGCACTCTCTTCATCAAAAATTTCTTGGAGATCTTTATACCGATCAACACGAACAAATCCCTCTTGGTTTTCCCTTAGGAAAAGAAGACGGTTTTGCTCTGTTGCAGCCCAAACGTCCACCAAATATTCCTGAAATAGTTTTTTGCCTCTCAAAATGGTAGAATACTCTGTTGTTCGTTCGAATAAACGATAACTGTAGTAATCCATCATTGTGAGTCTATTTCTACTTCTATTACTCGGAGCATTCCTATTCACATCCCAGAGAGTCATGGACGGTTCCCATCCTAGCTCGCCAAAAGGAAATAATAAGACGTAATGCAATGGGGCGTATGCTGGATGACTTTCACTTATCCGCATCAAGCCTTGATCTCTGTAGTGAAGGACAATATCTCTTGTTCTCCTTCTCTCAGTACCATCACTGGGTAAGATTACTGCAATCTCATCAACCGTAGGTGCATTATATCGCCGTTGATCTCTTCTTGGATCATAATGCAAATATGCTTTGACAAATTTTGATTAGGCGATATTGGCTTTGTTGTTCTAATATTGCACATGCTTGGACGAAAGATAGGTGCAAAAGGATTGTATTGTAACAAACATTCTTGGATGCGGCCCATTAGTTCTCCATCTAACGTATCATTTCGACGTTGACGACATTCTAAGGCGGCCATCGGATCGTATATATAAAGTTGAGCGTACAGGATTTGAATGCGGAGGTGGTAGTAATGACCGGAACGATGTCGCAACTCACCATGTATAGTGAAGCTATAAGGGGCCCTACCACGTTGTACACGATCATCTAGATCACATCCAAGGTGAAGCCATTGCGGCATTATACCGTCGAATATCCTGGAAAAATGACGTCGAACGATGGTCACAACCGTCATATAAATCCACTGAACAGGGTGGGTGGATCAAGAAGATTAGGAAGCCTAACTTGCCCATCCAAGCGGCATGTTCCAAATGCAGGCCTACTCAAAGAAGAGTTAACCAATTTTTCGCCCATCCGGTCTGAGGCATGACAATGCGACATATGACATTCATTATGCCAAGGGAATGACGAACATGATTGAAAATTTGTTGATTCTCTATGTCACGTAGATGGAGCTCATCCTCTTCGAAACTACCTATATTTTCATTTTCTTCGGTAGTGGAGGGGTCTTCTAATATAGTTGACCTATATTTTGAAAGGTGTGTTATATTTTGTAAGAGAAGTTTATTTGAATTAAACCGGATTGATAGAAGAATTATGTTACATGGTAGAATAAGGAGCGCCTTGTTCACGCGAACGACGCCTCCTTTGTGCGATTGCTCGTCTCGAAGGACCAACAGAAACGTTATAAGAATTTTGTTGACTTCTTGCTTGTTCGGATCGATATCTTGTCTGTCGCCTAGATTGTGCAATTTCACGCATACTACGATAATTTATATTTCTAGATGTTGAGCTTTCTCCTAACTCCATATTCACTGACTGGTAGTGAATAGAAAAATAGACAAATATTACTATCTCTAGGAAATTTTGATTTGTAATAGAAAAATATTATTAGCATACAATTTGAACGGGCAATGAAGAATACCTGTGGTGCAGCGGGTTCTTTTCCTTTCGTTGAAGGTTGTGCCATTGAGTAGAATTTGATAATGATTAAGCTGGCAATAGAATGAAAAAAAATCTTAAATACACTATTTGGAGATTGAGGTAGAATAGTTTACTCGAGAGGATGGTAGTAAGAATAAAAATATAGGAAGAATTCTCACAATCTATTGGATTGAATACTGGAAATGATAAACTCATGTTATACTTCAGAATTCATAACATGATAAAAGAAAAGTTCATAAAATGACTGTGCCAACTATTTAATGGAAAAACTTACAAAAATTTTCTTATATACCTTATGTTCCAATAAAGGTAAAGCAGGCGAAATTTAATGTGCGATCATTTTCGTTTAGTTTTCTTATTTGAAAACATGACATATTCATTATGGAAACATTAAATTGTACCGTTTGTTCAACTAACTACTAAAAACAAAAAATTATCAAAATTTCCAACTATAACAACAACAACAAAAAAGTCCTAGGCCCAAAATGATGCGGGTCAATTTAAAAAAAAAAAATTAAGAAAATGGTGTGGAGGGGTTAAAAGAAGAAATAGGTGGAATTAGGAAAAATAAAAAAGAGAAAAGAATCAATAAAATTTCTAAAAAATGTGACATGTTACATCTATGTATCTAAGTAGATGGGAAGAGGGATAGTACGCACTCAGGAACAAATTCAAACCATAATATTTAGAGAAAACAAATGAACACCAATATAACAGATCGAAACAAACATATGTACAGAAAGTAAATAAATCAAATATGAAATTTGTAGAGTGTACATAAAAAACCAACTAAATTAAATTGAACTAAACTAAACTAAATCAAACTAAATAAACTTTCCTCCCTACAACTTGACTACTCATTCTCATTCTTCAAGATCTTCTTCGGAATCATCATTTTGATCCTCCTCGGGTTCTTCTTCTGAATCCTCCTCGGGTTCTTCTTCTGGATCCTCCGCACGGAACTCTAGCTCATGGATTCGTCCTCTATTGTATTATTGAGTTAATATAAATTAAATTGTATATTAAATTAAATTGAACATATTGATAAAATGTTGATAATATTATAAAATTATAAGATATTATTTCTAATTTTAAAAAAAGTTGATGTAGTAATATTATTTTAAAATGCTTTAATGTACTGTATTTATTTTAGTAGGCTTCTCTCTCTCTCTCACTCTCTCTCTCACTCAAACAAAATCAAAAAGAAAAAATAAAGACCGTCTTCTCCCTTTCTCTCTCACCATCACTCCTCCGTCCTCCCTCCCAGCCATCCTCACAACACCGCCCCTGCCATCGTCTTTTCCCTTTCTCTCTCACCACCACTCCTCCGTCCTCCCTCCAATTCATCCTCACAACACCGCCCCTGCCATCTTTCCTCTCTTTTCATGCCTCCCCTACCAAAATCCTAGATCCGCAGTGAACCCAACATCCACCTCCAAGATCTGGAATTCAATTAAAAGCGAGAAATTGATTAAGAGGGCTCTCGGCCGGAGGAAGGCAAGCACCCCCTGATTCACGCGAACCGTTTGCAGGGAAGTCTCAATCCGCTCGTAATTCGTCCGTAATTCGCCTTCAATCCGTCCGCAAACCGTACGGAATTCGCCTTCAATACGTCTGAGAGATTGTGTAAGATCCATTTCTATTTTCTCTTTGTGTAATGTATCTTCAATCTGTCTTTCCTCTTTTTTATTAGATCGATTTTTCCTTTTCCTTGTATCAATCTTATACCACAGTCCACCCAGTATGCTTACTGAGTCAATCTTCCACTAACTCGTTGACCAAACATATGTACCTAATTTGGGGTGTAATTGAATTGTATGGTTACTGGTTAGAGTTGCCTGAGTCGATTGAAGATTCAAAACATACAATTTTTCAATATTGCCGTTGGAATTTCTTTCCCTCGTATATTCTATTTACCATTTTTAATATATTTACCATTTCTACAATTGACATAAACATATAGCGAAATTAAAAAGAGAATAAAAGCTACAAAAACTTACAGTTTGAGAGAGAATGGCCGCCTGAGGTAAAACCTGATAATTCTTCCTTATACTCAAAATATTGAAAATGAAGAGAAAGGGGAGAAAAATAAAGAGACACTGGAAAAATTTAATTTTACTGTGATTGTGAAATTGTGATGAGTGTGTAGGGTGTGGGGGTTTGTTTACCGGATGTTTCTTAACTGCCCAGAGGTGGGAGAAATCGTGGGAGAAGTTGAGCAATAGTTGGATCGTGATTCTTTGTAGCCGTTGGATTTAATTCGTAACTTTCAATCCTGACCTCTCTTTATGGGGGGCTAAGAGGCGGTTTTTACCCCCCTGTATTGTATATTAGACTAGTACTCAAAAGCCCGTGCCAATGGCACGGGTCAGTACAAAAAGGTAAGCAGTGAAAAAATAATAAGTAGAATAAAACAGTTTCTCCGTGAGTTGTCTTATGCCTGACTATCAATGCACATAAATTATGCCTTACATCATTGGTTACCCTTTACGTAGAAATCTATGAAAGTTTAAAAACTTGGAATATAAACGAATTGTTCTTTTGAGAACGAAACCAGCAATTGTTGGACTGCTCTTGGCTGCAACATTGACACTTCATTGACCTGGTCCTCTCACTGTTGCAAATGTTATCCCTTTCATATATCTCTGTCCACCCTCCAACGTCCACCCTCCAACCTGAAAGAAGTCACACAAAGTAACTCAAGAATTAACAAAATTGCCCATCTTATTCTTATCACGTTAACAAAGAAAATTAAGTGTCAGTTTTAGATAAAAATACCAAAAACTTAAATAGGGTACCATGAAATTTTGGTCTAGCCCCCACCCGCTTTGTCTCTGTTTCTCTCTGCACCCCCTCCCCCAATTTCATTCTACAACAGCTCCTTTTCTCTGTCCTCATTATCCACCACCTTACCCACTCCCACCAGCGAGTAAGTACATGAATAACATAATTAATCAAAGGCAACAGGAGAAGGAGGTTCAACATTTTAACAAAAGATATAAACAAACATTAAAAGAAACATAAAAATATACAGGATCATTCTCAAAATGAAAAGGCAAACAAATAAAAGTTTAAAAAATTACACAATATCAAAAGATATATTTGATACAAACAAACATTAAAAAAAATATCTATACAGGATCATTCTCAAAAATGAAAAATTAAATAAATAAAAGTTTACAAAATTACAAAATATCAAAATATGAAAGGAAAAAGGCTAATATGGGTAAAAGCAAACTTCATTGATATCACCTTTAAACTAAACCAAACAGTGAAAAGGAAAATGAATTATGAAAAAAGGCAAAAAATTTGAGTCCTTTTTTGAGATTATTAGATGGTTCTAATGTGTTGTGGCCAGTGGTCTCCCATAGCTTTTACATGTAAAATGTTAGGGATTTAGCGAGTTATATAACTGTAGGTCGTATAACTTGTACTCCGTAACTGCTGTTGAGTTACAATTTCGGAGGAGAGTTAGCACATGCCGTAGTTATTGTGGAGTTAAAATTGATGGAGGTAATTGCCCTGGGAGTAGGATAGTGAATTATTTAGGTTAATTTTGTCTCTGCCCCATGCTCCTTACAGCACACAACCATCGGGACGATTTCGTCAGCGTTATTGGGACATAGTAGGTAGTACTTAGGTACTGAATTGCATAACATACTAAGTGGTACTTTCTGAAAATTCATGGAAGACAAACAGCATTACTATGCCTTTTACTTATTTATAAAGCCATTTTGGAGCCACTTGTAAACCCAACCCTTTCATGAAACTCCAATGTAATTCAACCTATTACTTAGTGTCTTAATGTAAAAATAGGCATTTAACCTCAGATGCAAAACACCAGCATTTGAAAGGCCCAACATACCAATTTCATGCTCTTGGTTGAAGACTTGAAAAAATGTTCACCATGACATTTCCTTGAATTTGAACACTCAATAAATAAGATTATGGTTACACAGTTCTACAATAATAAAAACGAAACAAATTGAAAGCAAACAAATACATATCCCATGTAAGTGAAGGGGCAAATCGAAAAAAAAAAAAATTAAAAAACAGTGAGAGGAAAAGGCCAATTTAAGATTTAAAACACAAAGTAAAAAAATACTACCTTAATGTTCAAATCTGGGAGAGACAAATCTGCATTTCAACATCCATTTTTTCCAAAACCACCATGCTCCCCGTCATTGCCGTCACTCCCCCTATCCCCTTCCACTGCTTCGAAGGCGCACCACCACACTCCGCCTCATTCATCGCTTCTCCGCCATGAAACTAAACCCCACAAATCAACCGAAATTCAACTCACATACCCACCTAGAAATCTAACCTCATAACCGGATGTTCTCAGATCAATTAAGATGGTCAGCCATAACATTGTCAGAGACATTTTAAATTGTTATATTCTCGTGGATAGCACCCAAAAATATCAATAGCGCCGTCTCTACCGTGCCAACTCCCCGCACACGTTCCACCTTCATCCTCACCTCCTTACTCTGTACCAATTCAAGTCCACCATTAAGGAGCTGAAAACATCCACAAAGCCCAGAAAATATAACCAAGCCAAGATAACACAAATATTAATCAACATTAAAGAAAAAACTCTCTGAAAAAACATTACAAACATTACAGAATACCATGAAAATAATCTTTAACATCAAAAACATTGCGAGTCTTCATTGTCCTCTGTGTATGAGAAAAAGAGGGGGGGGGGAGAGGAGGGTAAGCACAAAATCAATAGCAACCAAAATATAATCAAACCCACTATGAAACCTAAACCGTCATGAATCATCGTTACTCACCCTACTCCAAGGAAAAGGGGAGGGGAGAAAAATATCCCCTATGATTCATTTAAGGCCGCAACTCTTTTCTATTTTCGTTCAAACTACTATATGAATAAGTAGCAACTATTTAGACATCGAATGAATTGTGACAATTGGAAATACTAAATCAACTTAATTGATTATCCAACATCATTTAAATTGTCGAAGAATGGAAGAAGGCCACACATTTAAATTGTTGAAGAGGGGAAGAAGGTGTGAGCGTACCTCTGTAACAGAACAACAACAACAATTATTGTTCAATGTTGCTTGATTTGCAATGGATATCTGAGGTTGGAAGAGCTTATGAATTTAAAAGAAACCCAAACCAATAACCAAAAAAATATATGAATTTCCAGTAAAATCGACCTAATCAAGTCACCACAAACATTTATATTTACGAATTATAAAGGACTCAAGAATCACAAAACACAAAATTTGCAAGTGCTAACCCAGAAAAGAATGCCTAAATAAAAGCAAAATTTTTCAATATAAATATGTATATATAGTGGAAAATTCAAAAAAGGCAATTACCTTAAATTACCCAATTGGTAGCTTGAATACAATCGTAAACTATAAATCAATATCGTATGCTTGAATTCAATGTATGGTCAAACTTTTACGTGTGAAAAATAAAAGACTAAAAAATATGTAGAAATATTTAAGATTATATATAATTGCAAGTTAATAACACAAACAAACCCAAACCGCTGTCTCCGATAAATAAAATGTTAAAAAGACAACTCTTTATGTTTGACATCACCCAATCCCTAACCTCACTCTCACTCTCACTGCCTGCTGCAGCATATCATCTTTAGCCCAGAAGGGCAACATAGCCTTGTGGATGTATTCCTCCTCTATGCTTGCACAACCATCTTAGCCCATGTACCAAAAACAAAATCATATTTAACCCAAAAGTTTTTCAAAGTTACAGAAATATATATATAGTTGCTTAACTAAAAGTGGTTTGGAGCTGACCAACTTATTGGGTAAATTTTACGTTTTGTTGCTCCCAAACTTTAATCCCTTGCATATGCCTTTGAAACACTTTCGATTCCTTCATTTGTGACTGCAATGCCCTGCGAAACTGATGAAGAAAAGTACCCCAGTGCGCAAAATCAATTTAACTAACTAAACAATTCAAATGAGGAAAAAAAACTGCCTTCAGGCTCACAAATGGAAAGAAAGAGAATCGTGGCTTGGACAACGGCTAAAAGATGGTCCAAACACTCATAAATGGACAGCAAGTTAGTTTGAATGAATAGAAAATACCTCTGGACTTCCTCACTGTTGCTAAAAATGTAAATGTTGGCAGTAGCCTATTGTTGACAGAAGTGCTGCTATTTGAATTGAGAAGTCAACACTCCAAACATGGTGGGGAAGCCAAGTATAAGCCCATCTGCTTCAATGAGTTCATTGTTGGTGATTACTGGCACATCGGCTTTTTGATAGGGCATCAAAAAAAGGATATGTTTTCTCATCAAGTCACTGGAAAAATAAAATCTACTGAAAATAGATAAACAAAGAATGTTATTCAAAAACAACTTCCTCTTTCTTTTTCAGAAGAAAGATTCACCGAACCTTGAATAAATTTTTTCTTGCCAAATTGAATAATAGACTAAATATTCAATGTCATGAGCCAAAGAAGACGGTGAAATTAAAATCAACTCAGTTCTGATAAGATTTCAAAAAAAGAAAGCCATACCCTCGCCACTTTTTCACTTCATCAGCATTAGGGAGAGAATCAACAGTCAAGGAAGGATGCACTTTTTGGAACAATTTATCAATAATATCTGTGCATACCAGCAATAAGATAATATTAAGATCAAAAATACGAAAAAAAAGTGCATAGTGACAGCAAAAAGAATATAAAGTCCGAGAACACACATCACAAATTCTGTTTTCTTAAGAAATACTCCGTAACAATGAACTACTCCTTTTTCGTGTCCCCCTTAGAATCATTTTGTCCATAATGAGTTTCCCCCTTCCTAAGAAGTTATTGAACTCACCTTTGCTATCTATCATGTCTCAATGCGCACACTTATGAATATTAAGGTGTACATACATGTCTATGTACAATTCAAATAACCTAAAAGTAATTTCCTTAGTTATTGCAAAAACTAAAAAAAAAGTACAATTCGGGTGATGAAGCACAAAGTTTCTTATATCAGAAACTTGATGAGTCAACCATTTGTATGCCGTCTACCATCAATACAGACACCTTCTTATAGTTGGACCATTTGATTCCTTTTTTGGATACGGGATTGACCTCCACAATTTTGTAATTGAAAGAATAGTAATTATGGAACGCTGAAAAATATCAAAAAGGGTAAGAGAAAGTGTATCAAGATGAAATCATAATGGTATTGCCCTATCAATACCTTCTCTTCCAAATCATAAAGTCTGTTCATGACATCCCCTCCTTTAGAACATGTATCTAACCCAATCTTCAATATAGCTTCTGGTGAATCATTCTTAAATTTCTTGGACCCTATATCTATCCCTCACCTTTTTAAGAAATATCATCCATTTTCTTATTTACATATCATCAGATCTTTAATCAACTCAACTGCTCTCCCTGCCAAGATTGTTATCAATCAAAATGAAGAGGGTAACAGAAACAGAAAAGCTGTAAGTCTCACGATGTGGCAAAATTTTCAAAATAGAGGAGGTGATCTTGAAAATCAAGATTATATGAGAAGGCACACAGGAGAAAATCAAAGCAAGAAGGAAGTGAATTAGGGATTTACATAAAGTGATACAATAAATATCCATAATTTCTTTTCTAGAAATTAAGCAATCAACCAATAATTTCATTTAGTTACAGAGAGGAATTAGGGATTGAAAGGATTGAAACACTAACCTTGGGGGTGAGGAGAGTTGCTCATCGCAAAAGAAATTTGCCCATGAGAGAGACGGTGAATTGGGAAGAATGGCCACCGGTGGGTTTTGATGTCCCGGCAGAGAGAACGTGGGAGACGTGGGTATGAGGATGATTTTCAGCCGTCGGATCAACATTCCAAGATTAAATCTCAGCCACCACTTATGGGTAGGCTAAGAGGCGGTTAGACCAACCTGTATTGTATATTAGATTGTTGATGGCATCCAACGAACGTTTTAAAAGATATAAATCTCGAATTGAGTTTTGGTTCAATCTTTTTATAAAGGGCTAATCATAGAGTTGCAAGAGATCAATTCGAGTGATTTATGATGTAAAGAATTGTTTGGTATCCAGTATTAACACGAAATAATTTTGAACAGGATAATTAAGACTAGGTATGTGGTGTTTGGTTGGTAATATAGCAATGGAGTCAATTCTACAACCCTCCTTTTTCTCTAATCTTGACAACTGAAAACTCCAGTCAAAGATTCATTTAATATTTGAGGGATTACAGGAATTTTCTTTAATTTTGACTTATCCTTCAATTTCAGCAGGTATTTCTACTTTGAGATCAGCACATTAGTTGGGCTGCTCCCACTAGGGACGTAGTTTGAATTCAAAGATATTAACAGTAGATAATTAAAAATGCTAAAATAATAGGAGTCGTTCTTGTGTAAAACAAGTTTTAGGATAAGCTATCCTGATTCCTGTTTTGCGTAAGTGTCTTCTCTGTTATTATAAAGTGTCTCTTACAAAATTAGAAAGTGTCTTGTAACGACCCTAACCCTAGGCACAATTTTAGTACAACATTATATACTTTTAATATTAATATCAACTTATGTGATTATTTTATATCTTTAGATTTCTTATATTAGGATAAAATGATAAGAAAATAAATAGTGTTCTAAAGGAAAAATAATAATTGGAAATAAATAAAGTAATAGAATGAAGTGGTAATAAATTGGACAAATAAAATGTTATGGGTTGGGGAATTAATTTAAAATAATGAAAGAGTTTTGGTAGGGAATTTGGAGTAGGGGCAACTTCCCTAAAACCCTCCCCAAATCCCTCCTTGGACCGGCCCCCCCCTCTCTTTACCCATTTATATACTCCACCTTTCTTCTTCTTCCTCTTCACTTCTCTCTCAACCTTCCATCCATGGAAACCATTTGAGAACACCTCTTCTCAAGCTCCTTCCAAGTTCAAATCTTCACCATTTCTAGATCCGAGAGCACTTTTGTAATCGGGAGACCAAGAGGAGTTCATCAAGCTCAAGAAATCCATGATCCATCTCTTATTCTAAAGTGAGTTATTATGACCCTTCCTTTCTTTAAATGTTCATAAACTATTAAATGTTGTTATTGTTCTTCAAATGGCTATTTGATGCTTTGAGGAAACTTTCTTTGATTTGAGGAATGGATTAGTGTTATGAAAATTGTTGTTGTTCATGAAGGTAGTAAAGAGTGGAAGAAAAAGGGGTTGGATTGGATTAAATGGAAGTCTTGAAAATTTGTGGTATATTGGATGGAAATCTAAGTGAGAATGATTTAGAATTAGGAAATGATACTTTGGGATTAAATGAGTTAAAATGAATTTAATAAAGTTAGAATTTCCTTTAAGTTCACAAATTAAAGCTCACTTGGTTGAAAAGTTGGTTTCTTGAGAATCATGTGATAAATGATTTAGATTTATAACATATTTGGGTCTAAAATGATTTAGTATGTGAAGTATGAAGTTAGTAAGCTTTCTAGGTATACACAAAATAAAGGAAACTTGGTTGGGAACAAATGGGTATAAGTGATGAAGGATTTCTGCTTTTATGTTGATTCTGGGCAGGTCACGAGTCGTTCCCTGTGGCACGAGTCGTGCCTGAGGTGTGGGACGAGTCGTGACTAGAGTTATAAGGAAGTCGTGCCTTGTAAGGGACGACAGATTCAGAGGAAGGTGCAATGGGCACGAGTCGTGCCCTGGGGGACGAAGTCGTGCCCTGGCCTGGTTTTTCACATCAAGTTTAGAGTTGTTCAAACCTAATCAAACTCGAACCAAAATGGAATCTCTTTAACCTAGATTAAAGTAGAATACTTTGACTACACATTGACATCCTAAGTGATAAAAATGGAATGGGGGAAGTACTTTAAATGTTGCTTGGAAAGCGCTAGTTAACCTAGTTTGGTAACTTAGCAGAAATGATTCTAACTTGGTAAATTGAACTTGAATCTTCATAGAGACCTTGTATTATTGTATAAAGACCTTGTAGGATGGATTGATGGTATTTCCTTGCCTTACTTTGAGTTCATATACATTGGTTATATTATGCATAGTGTGTTGATTTATTGTTGCACTATGATATTGGTTGGACATGAGTATATTTACCATGTTGATATATTGTTATCCCTTTTTGTGGATTGTATTCAAGTATCTATTATGTGCTTGATAATGTTGAATACTTGTTATAGTATTTCTGTCGTTATGATATTGTTGTAGGATTCCCTACTTTGGAATTCCTAAACTGTACATGTTGATACAAAGATTTATAGCCGTTGTGCTAATATGTTGGATACTTGATATAGTATTGCTATCTTCATGATATGTTGTTGTAGTATGTATCCCTACTTTGGATCATACAATGTTTGGTTAAGCAAGTATGTTATTACTGTGCTTAGTTATGTAAATCCAGCTGGTATTGATTTATTTGTTTGTTGGACAATGTATGGAATTATAATGGCATCGAGCCAAGTTCATTATAATTCATACATTGGTAACCCAATTGTCCCCCTTGTGTGGGATTTGTGGGCTAGCATCTCCTTTTGAGGTAGATGGTCTAGTTTCACCGGGGATATGACTGTGTCAGAATCCCTATGGTACTGTTATTGTTCATGGTTCCGGAACCGCTTCTTCAACTGTTGCTGCTGCTCGGTTGTGTATATCCTTTTGGAGATGAAACCTTGGCTCAGTATCCTTCTAAGTGTTACTTTATCGTACTTATGTGTTGTGATATATTCATGCTGAGATGGTCGTTGTTTCCAACCGGTATGGGACGGTTGGCGGCAGGGAGCCTCTCGGGTTATGTGGATATGTCTTTTGATGTGTTGCATCTTATATGGCATATTGCTGCATTCATAATAGCTCATTGAGATTTATTCTCACCCCTCTCCCTTTACTGTTTTAGATTCCGAGACAGGTGGTCCGACCAAGTAAGGGCGGAAAGGAGTGTAGAAGTGGTATTTTGGGTATTGTCGGGTTATGTGTAGGTTGGTGTAGAAAGTGATTGTTGGCACAATTATTTTAAAGGGTTGTATTCATAAACTGTAATTCTATATTATATTCGATATCTTTTTGTAACTAAAACCGTTTATTACTTTTAAGGTTAGTCAACTCTTCCTCCAATGTGGAAAGGAGTAGAGTTATTTATAAATGGTTGTGTTTCTGTTTGGAAGTTAAATCAAAGTTTTTAAAGTTTAGGAGTTTTGGCTTAGTTTGAGGACACTTCAGCTCGGGACACGTGTAGGTTCCGGGTTGGGGTCTTCACAGTTGGTATCAGAGCTCGGTTAGAGTTCTCGGGTAGAGTCTAGTTTGAGTGAGAGTCTGCGATAACTTACGTCGAGAGTTTAATGCAGAAATTTGTTCAAAGACAGAAATTGATATTGACCAACCAAGGAATCAAGGAAAGGTGAGTTAATGAAAAGATAGATTTCCCCACCATCATTTGAGGTATTTTACCTGTCTCAGGAGTTAGGGTTCATACTTTTATAAATCCCTGTTCATTCGTTCTCATGTGGCATTACCTTTCACCTTTTATTTGCATAAATTGGCCTAAAAGTTGCCTTATGTGTTGGAGGTTCTATTCCTACGGGAGAGTACCTTGAATTATTCTTGTTTATCATGGTGATTGTGATTTGGGAGGACTGTCGCAGGAAGCGAGTCTCCTTACCTATGTTTGATTTGCCTCCGTGTGTGGTAGAGGCGGATGAGTCATTATTTGCTATTTTATCATATATGCATAAATGTCGAAAGTATGGCCTAATTATGAGTGGTTTATGGTTGTATAACTTGCGTAAGTAATTATACATTGGTGTCTCGTGGTGGGGACTAGATATATAAGACTAGTATTGAAAATAATAGTCTAAGCAGGATTATATGGGTTATAAAATATCGCGAGTACGAGATCTTATGGAACTAATATATCTTTGCCTTATGTGCTATTAGTTGACTAAGTGGTGTTTTCCATGTGAGTTTTAAAATGGGTTTTCATCAGGTATCATACCAGGACATCGAGGCTTTGAATTGATATAAGGTACTATTTTAGTATTCGGATCCCTAGATAGAGGACACTAATTGGGAGGACAGAATTGATGATTCATTTTGGGAAAATTATTTGATAAAGAAGATAATGAGCGTAGTGAATCTCCATAAGGGTAAATTGTTACTACATTTAGAAAAGATGATACTTGGTGGTTAATTATAAGGTTATAGAGATCTTAAATAGGTAACCGCGAAGAATAAGTATTCGTTAGCACTTGTTGACGATTTGTATGACTGATTTTAGAAACTAGTAGGATACTCAATGGTTATTAGTTGGAATTTTCGGAGTGTTACAATTACAGTGAGAATTTGCTTTAAGGATATACTTAAGACAACATTTATATCTAGTATGACCATTTTGAATTGTGGATTGTGTATTAGCATGGAGAGGTAAATAGGGTAAATGCGAAGAAGTATAATAGATACAAGCATCGGTGACTTAAAGGATCAACTTTAAATTGGTAATGTATATATATGGTTTGTTTTGAGAGACGATTAGCATTTGATGAGAAAGGAAAATGAGGATGAATCTTATGGGAAGAAAGGATACTTTAGGATGATTATACCCTATAGGTCGATTTAGTTGTGTGACTCACATGAGGGATTAGTGTGATGCTTGAGAGATATTGGCGTTATGCGGATTTTGAGTTGTTGATGGTTAACAAGAAGTAAGTTAGTTTGCACTTTGTTAAGGTTAATTGCAATTTGAGGATGATTTACCTAGTTTATAATCTTAGTGATTGTTTTAGTGTTATTTATCAAGGATAATAATAGTATTGCGAGATTGTGTTTTCTTACAGAGAATTCAACTAAGTAAAATATTATGAGTGGTGGCTACACTATAAATAGAAGTTAAACAAGAATAATATGTTAGAATTGTTTAAATGTGTTTTAAAACTTGGAAGTGTGTGTTGAACTTCGGTATGAGCAATTGTGCCCTTCGAGGATAATTGATTTAATAAGGTCAGTAAACCATTTTCGTGTAAATTGAAATCTGTGAGTAATTTAACTATCTACCACTGGTATGGGACGGTTGTAGATAATTAAATCACTCGAGTTATTTTGTTAGCTTATCAATCTTTTGAAATTTCTTAAATTGTGAGTGGTTTAGTTAATTAAAACTGGTATGGGCCGGTTTTAAATAAATAAACCATTCGGGTCTCTTTGAATCTCTTTTTATATTATCCTTTGGAATTTTGAAAGATGTTGTAATCTTTAGAAAGACTTGGTATCCTAAAGATATAAATTGTTCAGAAACAAGTAGAAATTGCAACCTAGTTTCCCTATAATGATTAATTGTATTCAAGTTTTGGTCCGAAAAATGAATTGATAAATGTGGGGTTATTATTGTGTCGATCACAATAGACTCGGTTTTGTTTTGGAGTTGGATCGGCTCCGTTGTGGGCGGCCAACCCTTCAATTTGAATATTGATTTGTCACTAGTCCTGAACATAATTGGAATATTGAATGGTGATAATAGAATGTTGATGTTAGAAGATTTATTAAAATACTTAGAGTTCTAGGATGAACTTGAGAGTTTTATCACTATAGATTTTGTGATTAAGTTACATTGGAAAGAAAGAAGGATATGTTATTTTGTTATAGAAGGTTGAATTATAATTTCTACTCGTTGTATATGTAGCTTGACGAGATGTTTATGGATAAAGTCTTCACATATGTTAGGGGATAGTTCGATGGTATAAACCCCATTGTGAAAGGGATTGGATAGACATCATTTGGGAAGGTTCTTTTGGAAAAGTAGGAATATTATTAAGTTAACCTTGTGAAAATTTGAGGAATCATTACTTATTATTGATAATATGCTACGGGCATGGGCAATGGATGTTAGTAAGTCAATAGGACGTATGGTTACCGTGGTTGAGTGCGTATAATAGTAGTTATCACCTAACATTGAGATAAAACCGTATGAGGCGTTGTTAGGGAAGAAAATATCGATCTCTAATTTGTTGGGGTGAAGTTGGAGAAGCAAGGCCTAAGGTAGATTGGCGCCAAAGTTAGTTAATCCATTTGAAGCTTTAGAAAAGGTTGGTGATCTGACTCATCGACTGGCTTAGAGAAGTTTATAGAGTAATTGAAGTTTAATATGATATAGTAATATGTTTGGTGACATAAGTTGTAATACTTTTAATTATTTATACTTTTATTAAGATAGTGAAAATTCGCGTTAGTGATAATTGTATAGTATGCTTGGGTCGTTAAGTGGTAATATCATATTATTAAGGGAATTGAAAATTTTTTTTGAGAAGAATCACAACATTGAAGGGACTGTTTGGGAATTGAAGTCTAAAGTATACATGTAACCAAGGCGGGTTGATCAGTTAGGTAAGTGACAGTCAAATTCGGGACGAATTTTCTTTAAGGGGGAGTGAGTGTAACGACCCTAACCCTAGGCACAATTTTAGTACAACATTATATACTTTTAATATTAATATCAACTTATGTGATTATTTTATATCTTTAGATTTCTTATATTAGGATAAAATGATAAGAAAATAAATAGTGTTCTAAAGGAAAAATAATAATTGGAAATAAATAAAGTAATAGAATGAAGTGGTAATAAATTGGACAAATAAAATGTTATGGGTTGGGGAATTAATTTAAAATAATGAAAGAGTTTTGGTAGGGAATTTGGAGTAGGGGCAACTTCCCTAAAACCCTCCCCAAATCCCTCCTTGGACCGGCCCCCCCCTCTCTTTACCCATTTATATACTCCACCTTTCTTCTTCTTCCTCTTCACTTCTCTCTCAACCTTCCATCCATGGAAACCATTTGAGAACACCTCTTCTCAAGCTCCTTCCAAGTTCAAATCTTCACCATTTCTAGATCCGAGAGCACTTTTGTAATCGGGAGACCAAGAGGAGTTCATCAAGCTCAAGAAATCCATGATCCATCTCTTATTCTAAAGTGAGTTATTATGACCCTTCCTTTCTTTAAATGTTCATAAACTATTAAATGTTGTTATTGTTCTTCAAATGGCTATTTGATGCTTTGAGGAAACTTTCTTTGATTTGAGGAATGGATTAGTGTTATGGAAATTGTTGTTGTTCATGAAGGTAGTAAAGAGTGGAAGAAAAAGGGGTTGGATTGGATTAAATGGAAGTCTTGAAAATTTGTGGTATATTGGATGGAAATCTAAGTGAGAATGATTTAGAATTAGGAAATGATACTTTGGGATTAAATGAGTTAAAATGAATTTAATAAAGTTAGAATTTCCTTTAAGTTCACAAATTAAAGCTCACTTGGTTGAAAAGTTGGTTTCTTGAGAATCATGTGATAAATGATTTAGATTTATAACATATTTGGGTCTAAAATGATTTAGTATGTGAAGTATGAAGTTAGTAAGCTTTCTAGGTATACACAAAATAAAGGAAACTTGGTTGGGAACAAATGGGTATAAGTGATGAAGGATTTCTGCTTTTATGTTGATTCTGGGCAGGTCACGAGTCGTTCCCTGTGGCACGAGTCGTGCCTGAGGTGTGGGACGAGTCGTGACTAGAGTTATAAGGAAGTCGTGCCTTGTAAGGGACGACAGATTCAGAGGAAGGTGCAATGGGCACGAGTCGTGCCCTGGGGGACGAGTCGTGCCCTGGCCTGGTTTTTCACATCAAGTTTAGAGTTGTTCAAACCTAATCAAACTCGAACCAAAATGGAATCTCTTTAACCTAGATTAAAGTAGAATACTTTGGCTACACATTGACATCCTAAGTGATAAAAATGGAATGGGGGAAGTACTTTAAATGTTGCTTGGAAAGCGCTAGTTAACCTAGTTTGGTAACTTAGCAGAAATGATTCTAACTTGGTAAATTGAACTTGAATCTTCATAGAGACCTTGTATTATTGTATAAAGACCTTGTAGGATGGATTGATGGTATTTCCTTGCCTTACTTTGAGTTCATATACATTGGTTATATTATGCATAGTGTGTTGATTTATTGTTGCACTATGATATTGGTTGGACATGAGTATATTTACCATGTTGATATATTGTTATCCCTTTTTGTGGATTGTATTCAAGTATCTATTATGTGCTTGATAATGTTGAATACTTGTTATAGTATTTACGTCGTTATGATATTGTTGTAGGATTCCCTACTTTGGAATTCCTAAACTGTACATGTTGATACAAAGATTTATAGCCGTTGTGCTAATATGTTGGATACTTGATATAGTATTGCTATCTTCATGATATGCTGTTGTAGTATGTATCCCTACTTTGGATCATACAATGTTTGGTTAAGCAAGTATGTTATTACTGTGCTTAGTTATGTAAATCCAGCTGGTATTGATTTATTTGTTTGTTGGACAATGTATGGAATTATAATGGCATCGAGCCAAGTTCATTATAATTCATACATTGGTAACCCAATTGTCCCCCTTGTGTGGGATTTGTGGGCTAGCATCTCCTTTTGAGGTAGATGGTCTAGTTTCACCTGGGGATATGACTGTGTCGTAATCCCTATGGTACTGTTATTGTTCATGGTTCCGAACCGCTTCTTCAACCTGCTGGCCGCCTTCTGGTGTATATCCTTTTGGAGATGAAACCTTGGCTCGCATCCTTCTAAGTGTTACTTTATCGTACTTATGTGTTGTGATATATTCATGCCGAGATGGTCGTTGTTTCCAACCGTATGGGACGGTTGGCGGCAGGGAGCCTCTCGGGTTATGTGGATATGTCTTTTGATGTGTTGCATCTTATATGGCATATTGCTGCATTCATAATAGCTCATTGAGATTTATTCTCACCCCTCTCCCTTTACTGTTTTAGATTCCGAGACAGGTGGTCCGACCAAGTAAGGGCGGAAAGGAGTGTAGAAGTGGTATTTTGGGTATTGTCGGGTTATGTGTAGGTTGGTGTAGAAAGTGATTGTTGGCACAATTATTTTAAAGGGTTGTATTCATAAACTGTAATTCTATATTATATTCGATATCTTTTTGTAACTAAAACCGTTTATTACTTTTAAGGTTAGTCAACTCTTCCTCCAATGTGGAAAGGAGTAGAGTTATTTATAAATGGTTGTGTTTCTGTTTGGAAGTTAAATCAAAGTTTTTAAAGTTTAGGAGTTTTGGCTTAGTTTGAGGACACTTCAGCTCGGGACACGTGTAGGTTCCGGGTTGGGGTCTTCACATGTCTGTTCTAAAATAACACTAATAAAATATTTAAATCGGTTGTAATGTTAAATAATAACGGTGATATTGTTGAAAATAGTGCATGTTGTAGTGTTAAAAAGTGTCTGTTGTAGTATTGAAAAGTGTCTCTTGTAGTATTGAAAAATGCTTGTTGTAATATTGAAAAGTGTCAAGTGAATTAAAAAACACATGTTTGTTGTAGTGTCAAAAAGTGTCTTTTGTAATATTGAAAACTGCCTTCTACAGTATCAAAAAATGTCTGATGAATTTTCGTAAGTTTCAAGTGAGTTCAAAAATACATGCCTGTTGTAGCGTTGAAAAGTGCCTCTTGTAGTATTCAAAAAATGCCTTATACAGTGTCAAAATGTATCGGTGCGTTTTTCGTAAGTTCAAGTTATTTACAAAAATGTCACCGCGCCTATTGAAAAGTTATACTTATTTAAAAAAATGTCATCACGCACATTTTAAAACACGTTCTACGTTTCTCCCAATATTTTGTGAAATAATAGTATGTATTATAAATAAATACTATAAACAACACGGGGTAGCAGTGAATGAGAATAAGATGGAGTTGAGTAACTGATGTAAAAAATAACCAAGGATTGATAAGTTGACATTATAACCTTTTATTTTAATTTAATTTTTGCATAATTGACTTTAAAAAAATATGATATCCATAGTTTGTCAAAAACTTTAGGGGGTCATTAAGAATTTTACTAAAATCCGTGGGGTCAAATAAAACACATTTGTTATTGACGTCATTAAGGAACTCCCTATTCGATTTAGCGAGTTCAAACAAAATAGGCATTTTCAGTTCAGTTAGCTCGACAGAACAAGAGGAAAGAAAAAAAACTAAGGAAAGAAGAGAGCAGAGGAAGAAACGAATATTGAAGAAACCAACCTATTTTCATTCAATTGATTTTTCAAAATTGATATGTAAGTTTTCGTTCTCTTCTCTATATTTCCATTTTTTCAAGGTTTGAATGAGTTGTGCTTGTACATTTAAGATGTAGAGTTTAGTTCAAATTTGGTAACTTTAGGATTGGTTTGAACGAATTTTGGGGATTTTTTTGGTAAGTTCTCTTTTCATTCCATTAATTTAGTATTTATTTGAACAAATGTTAGGGTTTTGATTATATTTGATTGATTTGTGATTATTTCCTATAGTATGGTTTACTTTATTTTTATCAAAATTTGGGGATTTTTTTTTTTTTTTTGACAAGTTTAGCATTTATTTGAACGAATGTTTGGGTTTTTTTGTTGTATTTGATTAATTTGTAACTACTTCCAAGAGTATGGTATATTTTTTTATCACAATTCGGGAATTTTTGACAAGTATATATACATAAAATAATATTTATGTTGTTTTGATTAACAGATGGATACTTTACTTGATCCTAGGCCTTTCGATGATAGCGTGTTGACTTAACATCACTCCCACCAAGCTCGATATATTTGGGCAGGGCATGGGGTTGCTAGTTTATCATTTCGTCGTGGTGCGACCCTGTCATATGTTTAAACTCCCGTGATTCAGCGGAGATTAGCAGTTACTGGGTTTTGGGGGTTCATTTGATCGGGAGAGTGAACTATGACTGAGCTTTGTTTGAGGCGTTGATTGAGAGATGGCATCCGAAAACCCATACATTTCACCTCCCCGTTGGTGAGATGACTATCACGTTATAGGATATCAGGATGCTTTCCGGGTTGCTGATTGATGGGTTACCTGTTACCGATTCAGATTTGTCTGTGCTTCCAGATTGGCGTAGCTTATATGCGGAGCTTTTAGGTGTTGTCCCACCTGATGCAACATTTAATGGAAGCAGTCTAAAGCTTAAGTGGCTTAAGACACATTTTTATGAGTTTGGTAGCCTTCCCGCTGATTTCCCCCAGACCTGGTTAATAGGTATACGTGTGCCTATATTTTTCTAGCCCTTGGGGCTACTATGATGCCAGATCGTATCAACAACAAGGTGAAGCTGTTTTATCTCCCTTTGCTTAGGGATATTGAGAGGATACACATGTACAGCAGGGGTAGTGCGTGTTTAGCCTTTTTATATAGGAAACTTTGTTGTGCCACTCACCCCGAGACTAGCCAGTGTTGTGGATTTTTGAATATCCTGCAGGTATGCTATAACATTTTAATTAAACGTTATGATGTTGTTTTTTTTTTTATTTGAAATCATATGTTTTGAGTAGTATTTGATATATATATTTTATTGATATAGCTTTTTGGGCATGGGATAGGTTGCTATGTACGCAAAATATTCTCTTAGGCCAAATGAGGATTAGGATAACCTTCCCTTGGGTTGCAGGTATACATTTATAAATGACTTTTTTATCTAAAATGTTCTTGTCACCTAATACATTTTGAAAATTTTGACTTATGCTTCTCCATTTATTGAATTTCAGGTGTATTTGACCATTATCTCTTAAATATGTTAATGCACACAACCTTCGCATCTATCAAGATCAGCTAGCGAAATTGACTGATGATCAGGTATTGTGGATGCCATATAGAGATCGGCAGCCTCCAGCTTATTGTCGTCAGGGAGAGGTCGTTTGGATGTCCAGAGTCCCTCTTATCTGTTTTGAAAAGGTAGAGTGGCACCACCCAGATCGTGCGTTGAGGCAGTTCGGCATGCTGCAGGGGATCCACAACCATGTGACACAGGGGAGGAGTTGCACAAGGTTGACCGCCGCGAGAACAGACATATCCTTTGGAGTACCCGACACCAACGATATATAGCATCTTGGGAACGAGATAGAGTGGTATACGGGTAGATGAGGTATGAGGTCATGTATTATACTCATCCATACATGATTTGGAATAGGAGGATCACTTGAATGTTTGTCCAAAACCCGTTTGTTAGAACAGAGTCTATGTAGAAGATAGAAAACAAGCAACAATCACAAAACACACAGATATACGTTATTCACCAACATGGCTACATCCACTGGCATAAGGAGAGAATATTATTATCTTCTGAATATCAACAGATTACAATATCTAATATAGTGCCCGAATTCTTGGCAAAGAATTCCTATCTATGCAAACCCTAAATCTAGAAAACAGATGAGCAAGAGAACTACAAATATGTTTGGTGGTAGGCTCTATTTATATAGCTACTCCAAACCCTGTAGGGTTTTCAACCTTGGGCCAAAATCTGCCTCTGAAAAGACTTTTTCGGACTGAGGGCGCAATCGCCCCTGGGTAGGGCGCGATCGCCCCGTCTCCCAAATCGGCCCCCGCTCGATCGCCCCAAAATGGGCACAATTGCTCCCTATCGACAGAAACTTGGCATGGTTGCGCGCCTTGCTCTACGCGGCCCTTTTGACTGAAACTTGGCGCGGTCGCGCGCCTTGCTCTGCGCGGCCCTTTCGACAGAAACTTGGCGCGGTCGCTCCCATGTGTTCCATAAGAATTCCGAGTTTTGCTTGTTTAATCCCCTAATTTAGGTATCCCCAACTTAGATTGCATCAAACCCAACACCATTGCATATAAAGGAGGTTGGTTACTGGACCATAGCCCCTTTCTTGAAGGCTTTGGTAAGCATTTATTAAATTGTTCTCATTATTTTTACCTTACTTTTTTTACTTCGATTTATTAAAGTATATCTCATTCTCATAATTTATGCTATAAAAACACGTGCAAAACCTGACTAACGAAGTCGGGATTACTAGAGATGAGGAGAAGCGAAGTCCGCCATGTCCGTCCCGATTTGAGATGCGGAGGATTGTCAGAGATACTCTCACTCATGTGAGAGAGAAGCAACAACTTGAGGCTGATCCACCTTCAGTACCCGTTGATCGCGCCCAGAGTGTGGCCCCTAAACAGCCTCGGAAACGTGGACATCGTGCACCCAGACAGGCACAGGCACAGGCACAACCCGGGATGAACTTACATGATGAGGCAGAGTCCGATCCTCACATCGATCCAGAGCCAGAGCCTCACATCGACACCCAGGATGATGGACTATTTGATTGGCCATCATAATGGACAGTTACTCGGATGTTGGAGGGAGAGGAGAGGATAAGGCTAGAGGCTGAGGAGAGAATTACACCGAGTTAGTTTAGTGGAGTACATCATCCATCTAGATCCACAGTGGATAGTGACGATGATTTTGTAGACCCTCTACCTAGACCCACTATTCCCTTTGGAGTATATTCGGGGAATGTCTTTAGTGTTCCTCCATCTAAATCACGGACTACGATTCCACCATTCTCCGATCCGAGTTCGACTTCATCTGGCAGGACTCATTTTGAGGGCGTTTTACAAAAGCTTAGAGGGAGGAATTTCAGAGACAGGCTGACCAGAAAGTGGTCTAGGGCGTGACATCCGGTGAACAAATACACCCCATCTGCATATGATAAAACATATGAAAGAAAGAAGAAGTGAGACTTGATTAGTTTAGTAGTTTTGTAAAAACTTATACTTCTATCATCAGATTGTAATGGGTATTTTTAGTATTTCTTTTTTTAAAAAAAAATAATGGTTTGGTTGGTTTTTGAGAGTTCCAGTTTGTTTTTGCATTTTTTGTTGTATACATGGGTTTTGTTGGTTTTTGATATGTCTAGGTTTTATTGTTGCAAGTGGGCAGATTGTGGTAATCTGCTGGAGTGGAGTCTGTAAAACCAAACTCACTAAACCAATTAGCGAGTTCACCTAAACTCGCCAATTAGCGAGTTAAAGTAAAATCGGCATTTCATATATCGAGTTTACTTAAACTCGCTAATTCAAATAGTGAATTTAGATGGAGAAAAACATTTACCTAAGCTGAAAACTGAAAATAGTCCATATAGTTAGGAAAAAAGCAAACTATCAAAACAAACTGTTAAAAATATAGTGTGAAAAAACAGTTAGGAAAAAATTCCATTCAAATAGAAATTACAATCAAGTTTAATACATAATAATTCTATTGCATATTAGTTTGACATCTACGACGATTGTGACTTTCTTTCTTGCATGTTGAACATTGAGTCTTTCGTTTATCTGCTTGAAAGTCCATAGAGTTTCGAAACCGTCTTAATCTGGGCCTTTCGGACTTCGCAGAACATCGAAGGATGGGATTAGGGAAAAAACGTGGCACCAAAGCATCAACACCCCAATAGTTCTCATGGTGTATTGGTTCAAATGCTCCCTTCCATGTCTTGTAGTATTCACTAATAGTATAAAATGGATCAACATAAGAACAACCGTTAATATGTTGCGCTTGGCAACATGCAAGAAGATGGGAAAAAGGCATGTGATATGCAACCCATTTACCACATGTGCGGGTACGGTCATTACATCAGACAATTTGGATATTTCCATCTTTATCACCGCAACGTGCGGTTGTCACCTGATATACCCCCATCTCGTGAGTGTTGAACCTCCTAACATGATGTTTCGTAGTCTTCTCGCTATTCCCTGAATCGGTAATGAACTTTCTGACTGAATTGGTGTAAGGGTTGATATTTGGGTTATCAGGATTACCTTCAAAATCATTTAGTTAAAACCCATGTCTTACCTGAAAATACTCTACACAATGATAAAAGGTAGTCTCAACAACTGTTGTTATTGACATCTCATGGGCTCCTTTCATGACACAATTAAAAACCTCAGACATGTTGGTAGTAATAATGTCATATCTATAACCACCATCATGCGCCAATGTCCACTTTCTACATCTAAATTCACAAACCATTTAATTGCCTCAGGGTTAATTAAACGGATACTCTCCAATATATTTATCAATTTCCTATCTTGATTTGCTTTACCAGCTCTCCAAAACAAATACTTCAAACCAATACCTTGTGCTTCTCCAAGAAATTTGCTTGCATATGCCTCAACTAATATCTATTATGCACATTTGGCCACCATATATCTTCCGCTATAGATTTAAGAATGCCGTGATGACGGTCATCTATCAAGCATACCTTATGACTCTTGATAATATGTCAGCAAACAAGATATAAGAGCCAACGCCAATTCACTCAGTCCTCTTTTTCAACAACAACAAATGCAAGATGAAGTATACTGTCTTGGGCGTCAACAACCATGGTAATCAGTATTACCCCTTTATATCTACCATGAAGAAATGTTCCATCAACAGAAATGGCAGACAGACAATGAGAGAAAGCTTCAATGTATGACCCAAATGCCCATAACACTCGTTGAAATATGTGTAATTCATCGGCATGAGGGGAGGAGGATGAGTATACTCAACAACTATTCCGGGGTTGTATTGGATGGCTGCTAGGACGCGGGGTAACATTATATAAGATTTCTCCCAATCTCCAAATATTTTTGCAATGCCCTTCTGTTTTCCACACCATATCTTCTTATAGATAATTGTCTTTTCGTACATTTGACTAATGTGTGCAATAATAACTCCAACCTTCACATCTGAATCCATCTTAATAAGAGGAACTACTTGCCGACCAATAAACTTCGGATCTAGGTTGGGGTGATCTTGGCTTTCTCCAGAAAACAAGCAACAATGAGGACCCGTGTACTTGGTCACTTCCTAATAACCAATTTCTTCCTACTCACACGAACATAAAAATGCATGGATACTTTTTGAGTTGATATACTATTGCCCAGGAATGAGTTGTGCTCTTTCTTACCTAAAACCTCTGATTTATTCTAATATGATACATTTTTATTTTAAATTGCGCCTCATTTTTGTCAGAAAAGTGTATCCCTTTAGCAATTTCGTCTTTCTTTGGATCCCAAACCAGAAAACTGGGTTGAATATGAGAATCAATCAAGCTCTTTTCTTGTCAAGCAATATCACTGCAAATAGGATAATCTGCTCTCTCATACCTCCGATTTTCTGGTGCTTCATAATGAAACAAATGTGTTTCCAAGTCATCATCAATCGAGTTATCATCACCATCCCCCAAATCTAAGGTGTGTAAATGGTTCGGTTTGGGGAAATTTACGTACCTAACCACTAGTTATCGATTTGGAAAAATTCCAAACCGAATCGAATCATGAAAAAATTTAAACCCGGTTCAATTATGTGGTTCAGACCGCGGTCCAGACCGTGGTTCAGATCAAGGTTTAGACTACGGTTCAAACCACGATTCAGGCTGCAACTCATTTTTCATATTTGTTTAAATTTTCCGTGATATCAGAGGAAAGCGAAAGATGCGGGTGTTAAAAGGAAAGTCGGGGGAAGAGAGAGACTAGAGGAAGAAAAGGGCTGAATGTAAAAAAACACTTTACAATTTTCGATCGTGGAGAGAACTTAGTTATTTATGTGTCGCAATGACGATAACAAATAGAAATTAATATTAAATAAGATACACAACGGGGGTTGGGATTAGTCCATGTAATATAAGTTTTTTTTATTGATCTAACAATAAATTTTAATAAATATATGAAAATAGTAAATAAGATACAACACAGGGGGTTATGATTAGTTTATTTAATGTGGTTTGCTCTTGTGGTTTTATCTCGCGGTTCGATTCGGTGGTTCGGTCTCAAACCGCGGTTCGGTTTGGTTTGATCTAGGAGGGTTATACCACAAAACAAACCGAACCAAGTGGTTTGTCAAAATTTGAGAACGAAGTGAACCATTGATACTTGAAAATTAAATCAAACAACATGGTTTAGTTTGGTTCGGTCTCAAACCGCGGTTTGAACCGAACCACTTAAACCCCTACCAAATCTATATCAGAATCACTACTATGCTCTTCATATCCATCATCAACATCATCTAGTAATTCATCTACATCTGTGTCTTCTTCTTCATAATCTTCATCATCTTCCAAATTCTCATCATTAACAGGGTCATTTCGGCATGCCTCATCATCATAATTTAGTGTTTGGGTTGATACAAGTGCTTGTGTACTTGGACATACCCCTGCATAACAGTAGCCACTTGGTGAATTCCAATAAAAGGTCTTAAGTAAATTGATTTTTTTGCCCCGTGCACTATCGCAGAATATCAATTTAACACATGTATAGCGGAAACAACAAATGTGTCATGCGTACTATTGATTTAATTGCAAAAGTAACCAATGAATTAACGGGTCGTTAGTAATTTAGCGGACGTCGCCTAGTCATCAAATAATTGACTAGTCGTTACTTACTTGGATGCACAACCTCCGCCACCTCATACGTTCCCTCCACCATCGCCTTCTCCCTCCGTCAACCATCTTCGCCTCTCTCCCTCTCTCTCTCTTTCTCTTTCCTCCTCCACCTTGCTTTTGCATTAGATCTGGGCAAAAATCTTCAGATCTGGCCAGAGATCTGAGGGGTTTTTCTAGTTATCCTAGTTATTTTTATTTCTCTCAAAACGGAAAATTCCTTGACTTTGATGTTGATTTGCAGACATGGGGTTTTTTAGATAGATGAAAGGAGTAAAACGGCAAGTCCACAACGTCCTAATTCTCTCATTTCCCCCCTTTTTGTTTTGTATTGCTCAAATAAAAAAGGTTCAATCTTTTTCATAATTTAGACCATTGGATGCCATTGTTAACATGACTGAGAAGAGAGTGGCGCCCGCAGGAGTCTATCTTCCGTCGAAACTAATTAACGACATAATCTCCCTCATCCCTTTCAAAAGCATCGACCATTTCAGGTGCGTTTGTAAGCAATGGCTAACCCTCCTCTCCGACCATCAATTTCTCAATATGCAATTTCGTCTCAACAGCCTTCAAACTACCGAAAGAGCTATTTTCACGCGCAATTCCTCATTTATTTCCATTGATTTTCGCAATAACAATGTCAATGGCGGTCCCCCAGTCCCAATTTATGAAACCCATTTCAAGTCTGATCCTTCTTCAAATTCTAATGTTATATCTAGTTATTACATTGGTGGTTCATGTAATGGTTTGGTTTTGTTTGAATATAATTATGAAGGTGGTTCTTAATTATCCATTGTGAATCCTATTACTTATGAATCGCGACAGCTGCCACAAAATACCAAAATTCGTTAGTCCTGGTAAGCTCTATTTTTGCATTTGGTTATTGTTCTTATACTAATGATTATGTGGTTGTTATATCCATCATTCCTTATCGTCCAAATCTACAGTAATTATTTATTTTTATTTTTATTTTCCATTTCTTTCTTTCCTATTCTTTGTATTTGGTGTTGATTAATCTATTTTTTTCAAGCAATCAATTAGTCACCATCCAAGTAAGCAACAATTAGTCAATTATTTGCTTACTGGGCGAGGCCCGTTAAATTTCTGACAGACTGTTAATTCATTGGTTACTTTTGCAATTAAATCAATAATACGCATGACACATTTGTTGTTTTCGCGGTACAAGTGTTAAATTGATATTCTGCAATAATACGCGGGGCAAAAAAGCAGTTTACTCAATAATATCGATTTTCAATCAATACGATAACCATATACAACTGCAAATTACTCAGCCCACCATATTTAGCAGAAACATCAAACATTATATCCATACCCGCATCATCTTCAATACGAAAAGAAAATTAATAATCAATATCGCTATCAAATGAATGGAGATATCTACAAATGATTTCCAACTCATATTGTCTCTGATCCACACGTATTACTTTATATAACTCATTAACCAATTGATTGTATCTCCATCTACAATGAGCCATAATCGCACATTTCGGCCCTTTCTAAAAATGAGTACCATCAAATGGACATTTATCATCACCTCCCCAATAGCACATGAAAATGAGTGAATCTTCATTCATTTTTAATCCTACATTACAAAATCAAAGTGTTAAAACATTCAAAAACCTAATTTTAACACACATATCTATCACCTCCGACAACCCCTCTTGGTCGTCTGACACGGATCTCTTTGTTACACAAAAAACTCCCCCACCCCTAGGCCATCCACAGTCTTCGTTGCCGACCACATACCTTTCTTTTCTGGCATCCCTACTTCCTCGACCATGTTGGCCGGCGTTTCAAGTCCCTCATCGACGCAGATCCGACGATCCAATCCATACGAAGCGTAGATCCTGCCAATTTGCTCCACCTACAAATTATGTCTTTTTCAATCAATCTTATCCTGGAATTTTCACAACTAACATGAACACTTAGGTCAATTTAAGACACCGCAACTGTACATTGCAAAAATGACAAAAGAAATATTCAAAATACCGACGGATGATAATGTGATCAATTATCCAAAAGGTTGAAGTGAGTGCATGTGTGTGACTGGGTTTTTATGTGTGAAATGGGAAATAGAAAAAGTTTCTCTATCCTCTTTCTTTTCTCTTGACTATATATGTTGGCTCTCTTTGAAAACCAGAGAGAAATAAATGTAATCACCATAGAAACATTTGTTGGAATCTTGAAATAATGGGTAGGATTTGTAGACACCCCATTCTGAACCAATAATTCATGATTACACTACTATTCGTCTCTCTTTTATGTTTTGATGAAAGCATAATAGTTTTGTCATGTTTCGTTAAGTTTCTAACTAACCTCGTTAGTTTTGGTCTTAATTGACTAACGGAATAAACTGAAGAGGACAAAATGGTCAATTGACTAGTTGTCCCACACGGGACATACGTGTCTCGCGCGAGACAACCCCTCTGCAGGATGTACAAAATCACTTTCCTTCTTCGTTTCAACCTCTTTTCTTGATAAATATCATCTAATCCGGGTCTCTACTGACTAAAGAGTTCTGGAAGCTTCTTTGGGAGGAGTCCCAATCCACTTTAACCTCCTAAACTTGGTGACCAAGTCATTCATCCCCTATAAATACTTGATGGCTTTCAGTATTTCGAATCCCGGATTCACGACGGTCAATCCCCAAAAATTTATTGGTTTCTCTCCTTGAAAGATTCCTGTAAATCACTCATAAACAAACACCCAAATTCGTCCATCAACCTTATTGATTGATGAACATCAAGGCTCAAGCCTGAAATCAAGGCGAAGCTCTGTCCAAATCATTTCTCGATCGAGAAGACATCTTGAAACCAAGTTCTAAACCAAACAATCCCTAAACACAAGTTAAACTCCTATATTTGTATTCTCTTCTTCTCAACCTCTCTCTAATTGCTTTTAGGGTAGTGTAACCCTATCAAAAGGGTTAGCCTAGAGTCCCTTCAATCAATGAAGGTGATCTCGAAGTATACAACCCGACATTCCTAATTAAGAAATTAATTAGAGTTTTCCTGTTTTATTTAATTGTTAATTATTTGGATTGATAATACTCGATTGGCAAGACCTATCTCCGGATTGGGTGGAATGGGTGCTCCTCGACCTTCCCATTCCATAACTTAACCCCCGAACCCTCAAATCTCTTTAAATCATCAAAATGTTTTTCTTATTGTTTTCCTAAATAAATAATAAGTGGCGACTCTGTTATTCAATAAAATGGCAACGCTACAGTTTTGGCGACTCCGCTGGGGATAATTAATTAAGAGGGTTAGACTTGCGTTACAATTGAGTATTATCAATCTTTTTAATTTCCTGAAAAAAATTGATTTTGCTGGATTTTTTCGAATTTTTCTGTACTGTTTTCGTCAAAAAAAATTACTGTCAGACTGTTTGTCCAGCGCGGGAAAAGGTTGTCCCGCGCGACACTTGTATTCGAAAAAAAAAAAACCAAACAAAAGATTCCTCCATTTTGGCGGCGACAGTAGAAGAAAAAAAGTGAAAAGGTTAGGTCAGTTGACCTTTATGAAAGTTTGACCATTAAAATTGACCTTTATGAAAGTTTGACCATTAAAAAAAATATAATAAAAAATAATAAACAAAAAAACAAAAAATAAAAAAAAACAAAAAAACAAAAACTTACAGAAAAATTTTAAAAATTCAGAAAAGTCAAAATAAATTATTATTTCTATTTTGCTTGTACTAACTTTATTTTGTAGGGTAGAATAATTAGTAATTATTTGAACTATATACTTGCGTGAGATTGAATTATTTTAATTTTTATCGGTCATTGGTTGACTCGAATTTTGTAATTAATTAATTAAATTCTCCCTCTCTCTCTTTAAGTGGAACTACGACGGCCTGAGTCTTCCTAAATTGGGAGAAACGTAGGCAACCACTTGGTGCGGCCATTATCTGTTTTCTTTTAGTTTTCAAAAAAAAAAAACTCTCTATTTTTCTCTATCACCTAGATTGACTCTCACACACGCGCACTCATATTATAATTGTTATTGCACAACATACCCTTGATAAACCCGGGACCCACACTAAGGACGGATCACGGTAACCACCTAGTCGTCGGTCTCTCTGAAGTTGGATCATCCCACTCCGCGTCTTCAATCCACCTAGATTTTCATATCGCGGGGAGCCTAGCCTTCCAGCCCTGCATCGCCACATATCATTTAGGTTTACTTTTTAAGACACTCTGTGACCTGTCGATTTGATCTTGGAGTCTTTTTAATCCCTTGTCAAGATCTCGTTTTGTGCAATAAGCCATGAAAAAGAAATCAATAAATTGTCGCTTCGGAATTGTCCCTTTGGAAACGTCCCTATGGTTGTCCCTTCGGATTTGCCCGTAAAGAGAAAAAATCTCACAAAATTATTGCACAAAACTTGTTGTTACTTGGGATAACTTCGACTACTAGGTCCTTAGGTTTGGATTTCGAATGTTAGAAACCCCCAAAATGGATTTTCCGTCCGACCAAAGTTAGGATTAAAATCAGAAAAAAAATGTGACTTTCCGTGGTGTTGTCCCGCGTGAGACTACTTGTCCCGTGCGAGACAAGTGTTCTGTCTTTTCGTGTTTTAGCCAAAACCTTCAAGCCTTCATACACCCTATTCGGCCGACTTGTTAGGACTCGATCATGGTTTAACACGGTTGCTACACATCTAGGTCCATCGCCAAAGCTCGACACGATTTCTGCTTCTCCTTCTGTCACCGAGGCCAAAATCAAGGAAGCTAAGGCCGAACTCATCCAGACCATGCTTAAGATGGATGAACAAAGTAAAAAAATTGATGAGCAAAATGCCCAAATGCCCGCCCTCATGCAAGAGCTCAACGACATGAAAGTCAAGAAAGGACGAAAACAAAAGAAGAAAGATGAATCCTCCTCCGATGAAGAGGAATTATATCCTAAGAAAAATAGAAAAACCAAGAAGACAAGCAAGAAAGAGGAAGAATTCGATTCATCCTCTTCCTCATAGTCCTCCGATGATGAGAGACATGTCTCCAAGAGTACTAATACCAAAAAGGAAGGTAGTGATGAAACTACTAAACTTGGTAACCATGTTACTAAGAACTACCTTGAAAAGAAACTTGCAACCCTTGACACTTCAAAAGGATCATTCGTCCCATTTGATCCTAATGCTCTTCAACAATCCATCACTAAGTTTCCTCGCAAGTACAAGACACCCGATATTGCCAAGTTTAATGACACTACTTGTCCTCGAGCTCATGTTGAGACCTACACTTGGGATATACTTCCAATGGGCGTTGATAACACAATCTTAGCCCAATGCTTTCCTTAAACTTTATAGGGTGCTGCAAGGGATTGGTACATGTCTCTTCCTTTGACTACAAGACTTGACTGGTCATCTGCATGTTTCACTACTACATTTCTCACCTAATGTAACGCATCTAATGCATCTAATGTAACGCCACGAGCTAATGTAACGCATCTAATACAACGCCAGAGCTAATGTAACTCATCTAATGCAACGACAGAGCTAATGTAACACATCTAATGCAACGCCAGAGCTAATGTAACAAGTCTAATGCAACGACAGAGCTAATGTAACGGCACATTTTGCTTAATGCAACGGCTTTGATCTCAGCGTTACATTAGATTTTTCTAATGTAACGGCTAAATTACTAATGCAACGCCAAAACCCTAAACCCTAAACCCTAAACCCTAAACCCTAAACCTATATCATATATCATATACCCTATACCCTATACCTTATACCCTATACCTTATACCCTATACTGTATACCATATATACTATACCCTATACCCTATACCCTATACACTATACCCTATATCCTATACACTATACCCTATACCCTATACCCTATACCCTATGCCCTATACACTATACCATATAACCTATATCATATATCCTATATCCTATACCCTATACCCTATGCCCTATACCCTATACCCTATACCATATACCCTATACACTATACCCTATACCCTATAGGGTATAGGGTATAAGGTATAGGGTATACCCTATAGGGTATAGGGTATATCCTATAGGATATAGGGTATAGGGTATAAGGTATAGGGCATAGGGCATATGATATAGGGTATACCCTATAGGGTATAGGGTATACCCTATAGGGTATACCCTATACCCTATGCCCTATACACTATAGGGTATAGGGTATACCCTATAGAGTATACCATATACCCTATACCCTATGCCCTATACACTATACACTATACCCTATAACCTATATCATATATCCTATACCCTATACCCTATACCCTATACCATATATCCTATACACTATACCCTATACCCTATAGGGTATAGGGTATAAGGTATAGGGTATACCCTATAGGGTATAGGGTATACCCTATAGGGTATAGGGTATACCCTATAGGATATAGGGTATAAGGTATAGGGCATAGGGCATACCCTATAGGGTATAAGGTATAGGGTATAAGGTATAGGGCATAGGGCATATGGCATATAGTATAGGGTATACCCTATAGGGTATAGGCAGTGTTCTAAAAGAACCCGCCTAAGGGCGCCTAGGCCCCGCCTAGGCGCTAGGCCCCTCTCCAACGCCTAGTTCTAAGCCTCGCCTAGGTCCGGACTAATCTCGACTAATCACGACTAATCCCGACTAGTCCCCGACTAGTCCCCGCCTAGGCGCTAGGCCCGGCTCCGCCGCCTAGCATCCGCCTAGCGCTTTTTAGAATCTTGGGTATAGGGTATACCTTATAGGGTATAGGGTATACCCTATAGGATATAGGGTATAAGGTATAGGGCATAGGGCATATGATATAGGGTATACCCTATAGGATATAGGGTATAAGGTATATGGCATATGGCATACCCTATAGGGTATATGGTATAGGATATAAGGTATAGGGCATAGGGTATACCCTATAGGGCATAGGGTATACCCTATAGGGCATAGGGCATATGGTATAGGGTATACCCTATAGGGTATAGGGTATACCCTATAGGGTATAGGGTATAGGGTATACCCTATAGGGTATAGGGTATACCCTATAGGATATAGGGTATAGGGTATACCCTATAGGGTATAGGGTATAAGGTATAGGGCATAGGGCATAGGGTATAGGGTATACCCTATACCCTATGCCCTATAGGATATACCCTATACCCTATAGGGTATACCCTATAGGGTATAGGGTAAACCCTATAAAATATAGGGTACATGGTATACCCTATAGGGTATAGGGTAAACCCTATAGAATATAGGGTACATGGTATAGGGTATAAGGTATAGGGCATAGGGCATAGGGTATAGGGTATATCCTATGCCCTATAGGGTATAACCTATACCCTATGCCCTATAGGGTATAGGGTACACCCTATACCCTATAGGGTATATCCTATACCCTATGCCCTATAGGGTATACCCTATACCCTATGCCCTATGCCCTATACCTTATACCCTATACCTTATACCCTATAAGTATTATTAATATTTTAAAATTATAATTATTTTTTTTAATTTATTTTTGAATTGAGATAAATATTTTAGACATTTTTTGGTAAGGAAGTTTTTTTAAAAAAAATTATATAAAATAAGTTAGAAATTAACTAAATATTTCTATCAATTATTACTTAGGTATATTAATATTTCTTAGAAGTTTAAATTATTAAATTAATGAGTATCGTTATTAATTAATAACATTATTATTATTAATTATATAATAATAATTCTTAATATATTCAATTTAATAATTAACAATAAAAGTATATAATATAAAAACATTTACTTTTTTGATATTATGTATTATTACTAGTTATTATTAATATTATTATTAAGTATTATTTTTTTTAAAATTTATTTTTGAATTGAGATAAATATTTTAGACTTTTTTTGGTAAGGAAGTTTTTTTAAAAAATTATTAGGCATAATTAATTATTAGAACTATTATTAATATTAATTAATTAATATTAATAATTCATTAATAAATATTATTGATATTAGGCATAATTTTATTTTATAGTTTAAATTATTAGTATTATTATTAAGTATTATTAATAATAGCATCATTATTAGTATTATTATTAAGTATTATTACTAATAATTAAAAAAAAGTATATAATATAAAAATATTTACTTTTTTGATATTATGTATTATTAGAATTGTGGACCGTTGGATTGAATGTGTGAATGGTTAGATTTGGTTTAGCTCATGATCCGCGTGATTATTTGAGACCCAATAAAACAATGCCATGTGGCATTGTTTTATTGGTTCTTAGATAATCACGCGGATCATGACTAAACCAAATCCAACCATTCACACATTCAATCCAACTGAAAATGTGCGCGCTCGCCCGAAATTAGGAAAAATAGGAGTCGCCACGCCGTTTTAAGAGGAAACATTGAAAACCTTTGTTTTAGAGAGAAAACATGAGTTCGGGGGTCAGGTTACGTGTTGGGAAGAACCGAGAGTTCACCCAACACGCCTCGTCCATAGACGAGTCTTTCAATCAAACACATCCAAGTAAATCCAAAGTGTGTGCAAATATCGATAATAAACGAAATGTGATAAAATGCATCTTATTAATTATGAAACGAGAAATTACATATTGTGAGCCCATTATTTAGGGAGGCCACATCCCTGATACAAACAAACTAGAACAGATTACATTCACTGCAGATGGGTCATGTGTGTCGCATGACACATCGTACCAGTGACCACATGTGTCGCGTGACACAGGATCACTTGGGGACGAAGGTGTCGCGTGACACATATGAGCCTTCTGCAGAAACCTCACAATATGAACTCAGAAATTAACAGAAGCTATACAAATCTAATTAACAAGCTGAATTATGAACGAAAAACATAAACAACATCAAATCGACCCAGGGAGTGTGGATATGGGTAGATCCACACCCCCTTGGGGGCTCAAACACCAAATTCAACCAAATCAATCAATATGAGCTCAATTACACAATCTATGCAAGTTAAACAGAGAGATTGCGATTGGGATTCGATGGTCGAGATGGCTAGGATCTGATTACTGAATCCAAACAAAATAGAACTATAAAATTGCAAGGAATTAAATGAGAGAGAGAGAGAGAGAGAGAGAGAGAGAGAGAGAGAGTTAGGGAATTGTTACCCTTGTTGATTCCACGAATTCTATGTCTAGTCAGATATAGAATCCTTCAATTCTTCGTTGTAGATCTCACAGCTCTGATCCAAGGGTTCCAATTGGTGTAGGTAGAGAATTGGGTTTGGATGAGAGGGATTAGTGGGTTGGAAGGTAGGAGAGAGAGAGGTTTTGTGCTTGGGACGCTCGTTACACTGCTATTTTGGCAGAGTAACAGTAGGCTAGAATTCGGATCCTATTTCAATGAGGGGGAGGGTCTTATTTATAGGCTGCAGTTGGCTGCCTTAGTATGTCGCACGACCTTACGCGTCCACTTTCCATGCCTCAAGCTGTCGCGTGACACAAGGTGGCTCAACCGCTTTTGGCGCCAAAAACCAGTTTCTGGAACATTCCGGGAAAATACCCAAAAGGTCCAACAGGTTTTATTCCCAAGGGGTCCTTTGGCATGAATGATGTACCAAAAGGTACTTCCTTCGCGGGAAACTCATGGAACGTTTCCGGAAGTCTCGGGATAGGCCGGGAATTTACCAAAACGCCCCTTAATGCAGTTTTATTATATTAAAATGCATCGGAAAGGTTGCGAATTGGATTGGCGTACTTACAGAGCCCCTCGGCAACGTCACTTTTGGAAAAAGTGGGGTTGTCGATAAAATAAGACCCAATCTCAATGAGCGGCTGGAGTTAAGGTGAAGGGCTAGAAGGGTGAGAAAGGGAAAATTATGGCTGGACCTTTCTGAGAAAGGATTCCTACGTATCCCTTTAAGAAGGGAATCAAGCCAAATCGTAGTTCGGAATTACCAATACTGACTACAAGCAAGAAAGGGGTAGAGATGTGTCTTCATACCTTTGTTGTGCTTACCTGTGACTTCTGTTGTGCTCCGCTTGAGAGGCTTTTCTTGGGTTTGGCTCTGCTTGAGAGGCTTTTCTTCTTGGTGGGCTCCGCTAGAGAGGCTTTTTCCTTTGGTTTGGCTCTGCTTGAGAGGCTTTTCTTCTTTGTGTGCTCCGCTAGAGAGGCTTTTCTGGGTTTGGCTCTGCTTGAGAGGCTTTTCTTGGTTTGGCTCTGCTTGAGAGGCTTTTCTTCTTTGTGGGCTCCGCTAGAGAGGCTTTTCTTCTTTGTGTGCTCCGCTAGAGAGGCTTTTCTTCTTTGTGTGCTCCGCTAGAGAGGCTTTTCTGGGTTTGGCTCTGCTTGAGAGGCTTTTCTTGGTTTGGCTCTGCTTGAGAGGCTTTTCTTCTTGGTGGGCTCCGCTAGAGAGGCTTTTCTGGGTTTGGCTCTGCTTGAGAGGCTTTTTCTTGGTTTGGCTCTGCTTGAGAGGCTTTTTCCTGGGTTTGGCTCTGCTTGAGAGGCTTTTCTTGGGTTTGGCTCTGCTTGAGAGGCTTTTCTTGGTTTGGCTCTGCTTGAGAGGCTTTTCTTGGGTTTGGCTCTGCTTGAGAGGCTTTTCTGGGTTTGGCTCTGCTTGAGAGGCTTTTCTGGGTTTGGCTCTGCTTGAGAGGCTTTTCTTGGTTTGGCTCTGCTTGAGAGGCTTTTCTTGGTTTGGCTCTGCTTGAGAGGCTTTTCTTGGTTTCTGGTATTGTCGAGCTCTTCTTGGGGCTGTCACAGATACGCATGCTTTTTTGTTTTGTTCTTTCTTCTCCAGTTTGGTCGGAGGTCCAGTCTTCGAGACTCAATTGATTATTGTACCTGCGGGGGTAAAACAACAACTCCACGCGGGGTCAAAATTTGTACATCATTAGAGTGCAGGGGTATTTTGGGAATTTTGGCTTTGAGGGAACGCTGTGTCGCACGACCATTTAAAGCCAGTGATCAGTCTTTTAAAAGGGTGAACAGTCCTCATTTCGAACAACATTGTTTGGAGGGAGGTGGACGATCTTGGCGAGAAAAGCACGCCATTTCACTCATTTTCAATTGCCGACTGATTCTAGGGTTTGATTTGTCAAAAAAATGCCTCCTAGGTTCCGCCCCACCAGGAACGCCCTGACTCAGGCCCAATTAGCCGCACGGCGGAAGAATGCTCTGAGGAATCAGAGACCTTTTGTTCCTCAAACTGTTAGGGGAGATTTCTACCCTCATTTGAAAGAACATTCCTCGGGCCCTGAAGAAGGTAATAATTGTAACCCTAGCTTTTGGTGCATGAGGAAATTAAATTTTTTCGAAAAATATTGATTTTTCTTTCTTTTCCTTTCTTTGTTCGGACTCGAAGTTTATTGCATGCTCGATTTTACTTTAGCAATTGTGAAATGTATGCACAAAACCTAGTTTTGCTTGAAATTGAAATTGATTTGACGAGTAAATTTGAGATATTCATACTGCTGTGTTTACTGTAGGATTTGCGTACCCGGGGCTCTCCAGGTCGTTGGCGGATTGTGGGATTTCTGGGTAGTCGGGAGCTTGTCCACTCGCCAAAAGGTCTCGGTATATGCTTTGCGGGGTTGGGCGGTTCTTTGAGATGGCCAAAGGCATTGGCGGCACACGGAGGAGCATTGGCTTGGTAAAGGCTTTCAGAGAGTTACGGTGGGAGACTACTCACTCTTTTCACTTCTCTTGGGGCGAGGCGACCGTCACGCCATATGATTTTGCCGTCATTGCGGGTGCCTTTCAGCTGATGAGCCTTTGTATCTGGAGGAGCACTGTTCGATTGATGACCCACGACCTCCTACGATGCTTACTTTATGGAGCTGATCGGCTTTGTTCCCCAGGACAAGAAGGGAACGGGTATGAGTTGGGAGATCTTCATGGCCGGATGGTTGATCGAGCACCGGTTTTCCCGGCGAGATGGCGGATGCGGATGAGGACGAGGTTGAGGGCGAGAGATTGGCCAGGGCGTTTGTTTGGGTTGGCTTCTCGGATATGTTGTTTATCAATGCCACGTCCACGGCTTTGCTTTCTTTATTGGAGCTTCTGAGAGATTGGGCTACCGTTGGATCATTGTCTTGGGGGGAGGCGGGTTTAGCTGAGTTGCTTTTGGCTTTTGATGATGTTAGTCGGGGGAAAGCTAAGTCCTTCAACTGCTGCCACTTTGCATTTGAGGTATTTCTTGGTTTGCCTCCTTTATTTGAATACTGCTTTTCTGTCTCTTTGACTCTGCTCTGTCCTTCTTTTCAGGCTTGGGCTTATGAGGTCATTGGGTGTTATGCTTGGAGAGTAGGGGAGACATTTCCGGTTACCACATTTCCTGCCATGAGACGCTGGGTGAAGGATGCTAGGCAAAAGATTCGTACAGCTGATTCTAAGGGACGGATGACTGCTTCTCAGGCTGATACCATGGTTTGTTTGCGAGGAGTCCCTGGGAGTTTGACTTTGTTTCCTTGGGCTGATAGATATGCTGGGGTCCATCTGGATCATGCCCTTCATCTTACTGAGTGCCGCAAACTGTTGGTGGGTTTGTGCAGGGATGCATTATATTTGGGTGAGAGGGTTTGCAGGCAGCACGGTCCAGGTAGTACGGCCAGGGTTCCCTATGATCCTCCTGCTGAGATGTGGTTTCCTCGAAAGTTGGAGAATGTGGTCACTTTGATCCAGGGAGAGTCTGCCTTCAATTATACGGAGGACGATGTGGATTATGACACTTATGTGGCTACGAGGTTGAGATCGCCGCAGTTTGATCTGAGACATGATATTCCTAATGCTCCTGATACTTCGATGCTCAAGGCTGCCGGGCCTTCTCCTGGACATGTGACGGATGCACCTCTGCCACCTCCTTTTGTTGATTTTCGGGATGGAGATGCTTTGTGAGGCGGGCCACTCTTGACACCGGCGGGTTTTTCCATATTTTCATCTTCCGGAGGGGACTCAATCTGTAAGTGACTTTGAACTGTGAATATCCTTCCATTCCCTTGTTTTGATCGATTTCGATTCTTTTTTCATTTGCTTGTATCGGGTATCGGTGACGTATCTTGGGGCTTTGCTCGTTGCTATATACGGGGCCATGGACATGGTTGATCGGTTGATGAGGAGCAATCAATATACGAGGGAGAAACTTGCAGCTCAAGGTTCCGGTAGTTACGATGACGGTGATTCCACAGTTAGCTTGCCCGATAGGAAGAGGGCTCAAATCTTGTTTGTCTGCTGAGGATACTCATTTGCCTAGGACCAAGACTCCCATTTCTGATAGTGAGTCTTCCCGAGATCCTCATGAGCTTGAGACTTTCCCCGTTCCTGTTATGCATGAGCTCTTCCGGGATGATCCTGTTGTTTATCATGAGCCTGCTGCTGGCCCGGACCAAGAGGAAGGTGATGCTTTGATGGGGAAGGCAGTGAGGAGGCTGAGATGACGATAGTAGCTCTGCCGATGGTGATACTTACATTTACGATGATTCGGAGTAGTCCCTGGGTGATTTATGATCCTCTTTTGGTTTATGTACCACTGTTTTGGGGAAAGAAACAAATACTCTCTTTTTTCTTTTCTTTCTTTATTTTGCACCTAAAACATTATTAGTTGTTTATTTGTTTGTGCGAGCTTTTATATTTTGGGAAAGAAAAAAGAGGTGCATGGAATGAATGGCTTTTGAATGGTTTATGTGACTTTGGGGTTTGTATATGAGGGTAATGGTTCATGTGTATGTTGCTTTTGAATGAAACTTCCTCCCCGTGATTGTTTGCAGGAGCCTTGTTGTTTGCGGCTTGGGACAAGTCGGGAGTGCCCTGGTACATATCGATTTGCAGCTTGCGATGTTTGATGCTTTGGATTTATCATGTCGCACGACTCTAAGTGACACAGGTATGTTACGTCGCGTGACATTGCGAGGCCGAGGTTGACAAACCTTCGATCATGGACTTCTTCATTGTTTCTCATAATCAATCTTCTTATTCAGATGTGGAATCCCGGTAGGTTCATCGAAGAGTGAGCCTCTTTGCTAGGGAATCCATTTTCAAGCATTGCTATCATGATAATGCCAGGAAATCACACACAAAATGTTCATCGTCTTCTGGCCAAAGCCCCAGACTTCATACACATCCTTACGCAGCCCGGTCAGAGATTGATCCTTTGATTTCATCAATCGGTCGACAGCCAGACAAGACTCAAGAAATTTGCATGCAGTGGACATATCTTTCGGATGGTGGGAAATGAATCCTGAATTTACGTTTATGACACTCTCGTTTTTAGGTTTGACTCTTTTGAGAGAGTATAAGCATCACAAGGTGTGGAAAGTGTATGGAACTCCTGTGACCGAAACGGTGTTTAGCTCTATCTCCCTATTATGTAGCAATAGAAGACTTTTCGAGACACTTGAAAACTTATCTTATTCATGATGATCACAAAGTTGCTTAAAACCCTTTATTGATGTTCGGGTTAGTCAAACCGCCAAAGCTGATATGAACAAGTATTTTTTATCAATCCTGAGGAGAAAATACAGCGATATCGAGAATTGGACTCGGAAGGATAGACGGTGTATGGGCATGGTCCTTGAAGAGACCGGATTTTTCGAGATCCGTCTCGTGATTTTGACCGAACCAAATTATGGTACGCCTACGTTCCCCTCCGTAGGAGGAGCTCAAGTCGTCGTAGTTCGGGCTCATCTCGAATGAAAAGAATGAATGTTGAAGTTCGAGAATGTGAGGACCTTCGAGAATTTTTGAGAGTTGAAAGAACGTGTCCTCTTAGAGTGTCGATGGGAGACACAGATGCGAAGCCCCAGTGGGACATTCACGACAGATGTTTGCGGAGGAGAAATGAAGTATGCTCACATGCAACGTCAAATGAACGGACGGAATTTGCACAATCTTCAATTGATGGTCCTTTGAGCCGGGATGGACTTGGCTCTGCTTCAAGCAATAATCTGTATTAGATCTCGACGATATTAGACTGAAACTGCTATCCAGTAGTAACTGCGGCTGGGTTTCGGGATTTGGATCGGTCTTCGGGTGATTTGGGATATCATGACCTTTTAAGATGAGAGGTTGGCTCTTGGGTAGGTGTTTGGGATTTCTAAGGCGAGGGAATTCATGATTGCATCTTTGCTGCTTCTAAGAATGAGAGGTCGATCTTTTGGCTTTTGGTCAAGGTCGAAGGTAAGGGTAATGTCCTCTAAAATTGAGAGGACGGCTTGGGATCGGTTTGAGGTAGTGGTGAGGAGACATCCGTGCTGTCTCTTTGTTCACTCTGAGACTCCTTTTGAGTAACGACCGAATCTTCTGACTTTCGCTTCTGAGAGGATCACTGGGGACCAGGCTCTCTTTCTTTTCTTTTCATTCTCTTTCTTTTTTTTTATTATATTTTTATCTCCCTCTTTTTTATTTTGAGAGGAGGATTTCAGCTAGTCCCCATGATGGATCATTGCTTTCTACCATTCTTGAATTCGGAGACGGTCGATCTTCTTTTGAATCACAGGAGCCTCAAGGATGGTCCCTCTTCTTCTGGGAATGGATAGACGGGTTTCAAAGCGTGCTGATCTTGAAATGAAGGGGTATTGTTTAGTGAGGGCAAGGTAAAGGTTTTCCTAAGGGTGGAGGTTTCAACCGCAGTTCCCACCGGATGATCCAAACGAGATTGGGTCTTCGCTGCTTTGCTTAAGCTCATTTTGGGGAAAAACCCGTGCAAATTCCTCGAACAACGAGATAGAGAGGACGAAATGAAAATATGTGAGCACAGAAAATGCAAACTGGGGGCTTGATCAGCCCCGGTTTAGAGAATGATATCAGCTGATTTTCTTGTTCCGATTAATTCAAATACTAGTCGTTTCAAAGCATTAGTCGGTGAGCAGCACAAATGATCATGTAAAATAAGACCATTTCAATTTAAGCAGAATGTAAGTGAACAAGTAATATCTCGAGTCTAGCAAGAATAGAAATAAAGACTTTCATTAATATAATAAAAGATTCATATCATGGACTTGGCAGACTCACGACCGCATAAAAGACACTCTAGAACCTACGATGCCGACCGATCGATTTCTCTGGGAAAATATCTTCGACCTCCGTTGATATTCTTGAGGAGGGCCGGTAATCACATTGGGGTGAGCTTTCTCAATTCTCGCCTTTATTAATAAGCCTTTGGATGAGCCGCTTTAAAGAGACGCAATGTTCGTGACATGCCCAGATATCGATGGTAATAGCAATACTTGCTACGATCCAAATTAAGCGAGAGGTTTACCGGGTTGATAATTCTCCGATGGCTTTATCATTCCTTTACGCCTTAATCCATTGAAAGCTTCTTCGGTCGACATCCCTAGATCATCGTATTCTCGTTTCTTGCGAGGGGGATACGGGCGGAGATCTCGGACATTGCCATTATCAGAGAACCCAATCCAATCTTCCCTTCATCAATGAGCTCTTGGATGATTACCCTCAATTGTAAGCACCCATGGGTAACATGTCCCGAGTATTGGTGATAATCGCAATACTTGCTTGGGTCCAGGCTTTCATCATGACGGAGAGGAGTATAATTCACCAACGGGTACACCAATCCTCCGCTTGTCAAGAATTTAAGAAACTCGGTTCATGGGCATTCCCACTTTTCCCCAATAAGCTCTCTTTCTTCTTTTTATGGACCTTCTCGAGAAGGAGGCTCGAGATATTGTTGTCTCTTGCGGGGTAGGGTTCGAGTTGGCATGAAAGACATCCGATTAATCACGCCTGGAGTTGATCCCGAAGGCCGCTCATGCAGAGGGTGACAAGTTGAACCCGTACGCATTCATTGGTGATTGTGGGAAACATTCTTGTGGGAGAGCTTGGTCGGGGTGGAGTTTACTTTGGGTGAACCGTTCGATTGAAGAAATGGTACACCACACGAATCCGGGTTGGTACTCGGCTTTTCAAATCGGGTTGCTTATGGACATTGAAATTCTCGTGGTTTGATTGTTTATACTCGATCCGAGTTTGAGCCATCTCGGGATGTTGGAAAAAGAATTTCACCCCGCCCGTCTCCATTCATCTCTTTCATTGCATTTCTATCCCCGCAATCAATACTACCGGTCTTGGATAATCTCCTCATATGATCCAACTTCGTGATGAACTACGTAATTCCTGAGGCGCATTGCTTCAACAAATCTGGAATGAGTCTCTTTCCTCTCGAGACTTTTGGCAACAACCTCGGAGTGCAAGCAATCGGGCTTTGCATTCCCGAATCATAGCGGCTTCTTCAAGGGCGGCTCGCAATTACGTTATTGACAAATCATCCATATCCCACCGACTCGAAGCGAAGGGAATTCCAAACCGAGCGGGTGACACATCTTTTTGCACCGGACATCTTTGAGCAAGAGAATGAACCGGAACTTTGGAGGAAAACCTTGCAAATATTTGTAAATACGTATTGGTTAATCGCCCTTCTTGTAACAGAGCACCCCCCCCCCTCAAACTTGTCTCTTCCCCTTGCTTCAGAAGGATTGGTTATAAGGTATCGAAGGGATAGTTTAAGGAACGGGAGAGGGAAGGAAAATGGGACAGACTCGCACAAACACAAAATCATTTACGTTCAAGTATAAATCAGTATTTTAAATCCTAAATACAGTTGGGAAAGGATAAGCCTTTATTCATGCTAACTATGCCTCGGGGGAACCTAGTGACGCGGCGTTCGAATTACATCAAATGTCTTGTTTTGGAAACATATAATAGGTAATGATACCTAACCAAACCCTAACATCTTTATGGAACGAAAGAGGGTTCGTCCAAATTTCTAAGGAAATTTGGGCGGCATAACGGGTCTTTTTCGAAGAATTTCGAAGAAAAATCCGGCATGACCTCTCGTCGGTACGTGTTGGCAATGCGGCATGATCTCTCGTTTAGAACACGCCACGAGAGTGACATGTTCCCACGTGAAATCATGTTGCATTTGGCAACATGCCCACAAGGTATGAGGTTTTGGGAGAAGGTATAAGAATCTATGATATTTTTCAAAAACAATTCATTTTTGTTGTAATGAAAACATCGTATCAAACCAACCGTGGGTAAGGTTTAGTGTGGTGCCACCTATAACGCACTAGGGGTTTAGGTTTGATTTCGGGCGCTCAAGCGTGGCGAATTTCATGGCCGTCCGCGATGCCGTCAATCGCACCCGAGGGTTCTAAATCTAAGTGATGTAGTGTGCGGATGACTAATTCGTTTATTTGCAAAAAACAAGATTTTTTTTTTTTTTTTTTTTTTTTTTTATTTGTTTTTTTTTTTTAAGAAGAAAACACACACCCTCACACAAGGTAAACGAGGGAACAATAACCAAATGAGTCACGCTTTGGTCCAAGGGTGCCCTCGAGCCGATCTTCGATGATGCATTCGGTGGCCACCTTTGTCGCGTGACACGGGACAACCGAGAGACAAAGGTGTCGCACGACTTGGGTGGTCACGAACCAGCGGCTCCTCGAATCATCAAATCAGCCCTGCTTTACCATATCAAGAGCAACACGAGAGATACCAATGCACAACAAATGACCACAAGCACAAAGGGCTCACAAGTTCCATAATCAACAAAATGTAGGCATCACAAATGATTATCGAATAATGTACACAACATGGATGCATTGGATGTTTTTTTTTTTTTGACTAAACGAAAGCTTGACCCACTTAACACTTGAAAAACAGGTTTTCAAGTGAAATCCCCCCAGTCGCCACGAAAATGTGCGCTGCGCCCGAAATTAGGAAAAATAGGAGTCGCCACGCCGTTTTAAGAGGAAACATTGAAAACCTTTGTTTTAGAGAGAAAACATGAGTTCGGGGGTCAGGTTACGTGTTGGGAAGAACCGAGAGTTCACCCAACACGCCTCGTCCATAGACGAGTCTTTCAATCAAACACATCCAAGTAAATCCAAAGTGTGTGCAAATATCGATAATAAATGAAATGTGATAAAATGCATCTTATTAATTATGAAACGAGAAATTACATATTGTGAGCCCATTATTTAGGGAGGCCACATCCCCGATACAAACAAACTAGAGCAGTTACAAAGGAAAGAGTCACTTTGCGGATGGGTCATGTGTGTCGCATGACACATCGTACCGATGACCACATGTGTCGCGTGACACGGGATCAGCAGGAGACGAAGGTGTCGCGTGACAACATATGAGCCTTCTGCGAAACCTCACAATATGAACTCGAAATTACCGAAGCTATACGAGATCTAATTAACAATTTGAATTATGAACAAAAAACATAAACAACATCAAATCGACCCGGGAGTGTGGATATGGGTAGATCCACACCCCCTTGGGGGCTCAAACACCAAATTGACCAAATCAATCAATATGAGCTCAATTACACAATCTATGCAAGTTAAACGAGAGATTGCGATTGGGATTCGATGATTCGAGATGGCTAGGATCGGTGCGGAATCAAACAAAATAGAACTATAAAATTGCAAGGAATTAAATGAGAGAGAGAGAGAGAGGGTTAGGGAATTGTTACCCTTGTTGATTCCACGAATTCTATATCTAGTTAGATATAGAATCCTTCAATTCTTCGTTGTAGATCTCAGGCTCGATCCAAGGGTTCCAATTGGTGTAGGTAGAGAATTGGGTTTGGATGAGAGGGATTAGTGGGTTGGAAAGGTAGGAGAGAGAGAGGTTTTGTGCTTGGGACGCTCGTTACAATGCTATTTTGGCAGAGTAACAGGAGTAGGCTAGAATTCGGATCCTATTTCAATGAGGGAGAGGGTCTTATTTATAATTCCGGTTGTGCATTGCCTTGCCACTTAGTATGTCGCACGACCTTACGCGTCCACTTTCCATACCTCAAGTGTCGCGTGACACAAGAGTGGCTCAACCGCAGGCGCCAAAAACCGGTTTTTACGGAACATTCGGGAAAATACCCAAAAGGTCCAACGGTTTTATTCCTGCGAAGGGTCCTTTGGCATGAATGATGTACCAAAAGGTACTTCCTTCGCGGCTGAAACTACGCATGGAACGCTTTCCGGAAGTCTCGGGATAAGTAGGCCGGAATTTACCAGTAACGCCCCACTTAATGCGGTTTTATTATATTAAAATGCATCGAAAAGGCTTGCGAATTGACTGGCTGCGTACTTACGCCTTCTTCATTAGCCAAGTGGTTACAACAGCCGCACTGGCTTCATTAGGAAGCACAAATCGCATCTTATGTAAATAGAGGCATCCTCTATTCATTTTGAGATACAACACGTAACTGTTGCACTCATCATTAAAAGCTTAGAGCCACAGTTTCTCCGTGAACCGAAACCTCTCAAAATCACCCTCTCTCCTCTCCAAAATCCTCCAAAGTTACTCCTTCCATAGGAAAGCTTCAAGTGCGAGAGATGAGGAACGCCACCATCGGGTAACCTCCTCCTCCTTTTCTCCTTGAAATATACTTGTCATTCTTGTTATATTGCTCCTTGCCATTTATATTGCTATTTACTTGTCATTCTTGTTATATTGGTCCTTGCCATTTATATTGCTATTTACTTTAAAAAATGCATTTCCCCACATGTCCCCCATGGTTTGGATCACTCTCCAAGGATTGCCTAGTGACCTTCTTAAGGCATAAAAAGGCATAGGATGAGTATAAAGATCCAATCTTTATATCCTCCCCTTAGTCCCTTTGGTATTTGAAGCATCTCTGGGGGCGTAATGGTGTAAAGGTCATATCTTTATATCGTTTCCTCCACATAAAGATGCTATAGTCGGATATCCCTTTAGAAAAGGATGAACTTCGAGCCCCTACATCTCCGATCATCACTGAGACGAGCACAAATGTCCCTAGCAAGCTCAAATCGTCTCAAGATGTAGGATTGATGTGGGGCCAAGGTCCTTCCTTTCTAAAGAGTCTCATTCTGGACTATAAAAAGAGGTGTCCCTATTCGATCACATGTGACCCAAGGTCTCATAATGATGATCGTAAGTCCAAGACGAGCACGGGATCAAAGTCCCGAACATATCAAAATCCAAGGAATCCCGAGCGGATGCAACCAACTCCATGGTTTATACATACGGAAGACCACTTGGCACATTCCCCGCCCCTCGTTATCAAAAAACACATCCCACACACGAAAGCACAAAGGCAAGCACGAAAGTTGGGATCGTGAAGACTTGCTTGCAAGGCTCCTAAAGTGAACGCCAAACGTTCTTCCCAAGGGATAACTTAACCTCCGGACCCTAATCCTTTTTTTCAAAGTTTTGAGGAAATCAAAATGGCGTGGCGAATTCGTTTCTCAATTTAAACCGTATGTCTTCAAACCGACGTGTAGGAGGCGGTGACTCCCTACACGAGAAAGCGGTTCAAAACAAAATAAAAAGCATCATGATCTTGGGCACCACATTCTACAAGCTTTGGCGACTACTCATTGGGATAAACCAAAACCTCTTATTTTTAATAAAAAATGATACTTGGTATATAGGTGGAAACCATTAAACATCCCGTATCTATCGGCTCCTCACCCGAGTCTGGGATAAAATATGGTCTAACAATGCCAATGTACTCAAGATCCTTTTTGAAAGAAAAAAAAGAAAAAAAGCTTTTGAGTGGGTTAGCCTTCTCCGCCGCGGATTCGATTCTCGTGTTTGCTTTCTTCTCATGTTTGTGCATGCATTGTTGGTTCTGGGATTGTGCACATTCTTAATAATGAACAGAAGCCTTCTAGAGCCGAAAAGGTGCCAAAACGTCTCGGGGAAACAACCCGAAAATGAAAAATATTGAAACCAGCCAGGAAATTGCTTGATCCACCGCACGCGCTTGATCCTCCCCGATCCTAGCCAAGCGGCTTCATTGGCAATTCCACCAGACACAACTCGAGGTTAACTGGCAGCCTAGGCAATTTCAGTGTGCTGGGCTATTCTGGGCCCAAGACTCGATCGGGCTCCAAAAAATTTACGTGGCTTAATCTGTCAGCATTTCCCCATCCCGAAAAAATCATTCCTTTTAAAACACATTTCTGGAAAATCTCTGTTTTAACTCAAAAGGAACATTTTTAGGGAGGCCGCACACTACGTCGCACCTTATATATCGTGTACACTTTCTTTTGCGACGCACGTGACCCTTTTAACCCGGGTGGTTGTTCAAACATGAACACGGACAACATTACGATGCTCCTGGCGCGCACCTATATATCGTGACTTTTGGTTGGTTTTTGGTCTAGACCGTGTCATATAGCCTAATTGCATAATTTCGTAAAGGTCAAACCTTAGTCCCATGACGAAAGTCGGATTCTTCGTGCAAGCGAAACTCGCCGAAATTCCGCCAAGGAAAATTGAAGAATCTTGACTCCTATGCATTGACTTTGACTTTGACCCGCATGGGATACGTAAGAGTCGTGGCCTCGAGTCCAGGTGCCAAAAATCAAAGATCTTTCGCAAGTTTTAACTCTATCGAAATTCGACAAGGAAAATTTGCAAGATCGAATTGACCCGACATTGACTTTGACTTTGACTCGCACAACGTATGCAACAAAGTTCAATGTGACACCGTGTCATCCGACTTTTTACCGTCCAACCCATGCCTATTATCTTCTTGGACAATGCCAAAAGTCAAACGTCAATCGCGCAAGCGAAACTCGCCGAAATTCCGTTGCTGGGCCGAAAGACGAGACTTTCCTGCAAGATTGCCTTGACTATAATCCCGCACGTCGCGCGTTAAAAGTTCCTAAGACCCACTAGACCCATTAGGGAGCTCGTTCTTCTCTCTCTCGGTCGGTGGGGATCTCGCATGCCCTATGTGACCTCGCCCCGGGCCGGGCTTCCACCCCGGGAAGGTCAAAATACTGTGTGGAAAACGAGGGGCTTATAGACGTAGTGACGAACCCACCGGATCCAGATCTAGAGAAGCTACGAAAAAAAGAAGGACAACCCCTTTTCCAACCAAATAGAAATTAATAAAAAGACACCGTTTTAAGTAAACCGAAAGACTTAATTTGCATACGTCGCTTGGAGCCTTTCAAATTCTAAACACCTACCCGAGAGTCTAAACTCTTGCCTATCCCTTTCCCGCAGCCGAGAAAGAAGTGGGTGAGAATACTCTGGTCGTGCGGGCTTGTCGCGTGCACTCAGATAGCTCACCGTAATCCCCGCCTTTGTCGCCCCGTAGAGTCGAATGGCAGCGACGGTAAAATAGCAGTCAGCCACAAAGGGTAACCCGAACGACTAGGGAAGAAGAGCTAGCCTTAGCCTCGAAAATAGTCGTAAGGTCCATGAGGAACAAAGAAGCCATGCTTATCGATGCACTCCGTCGTCATTGGGGTCTCTGGGATAGTGGTTGAGTCCAACGGTTCTCTCGGTTAGCGGTAGAAGATGAGACTCCGTATAAAGAATTTTTAGCCCCCCAAATTCCTTATAACCAATGCCCTCCTCCATCCACATATGATCCCTTACCATGGACTACCCTTCTCGCGCCCTTTTCTTCCAACATCCTGCAGCCATCGTGGTTCCAACGCCCCCGCCTCCTCGTATAAGACCCAAAGCCTTGTTCCCTACCACGTAGAGCAAATGCCACTGCCATCCCGCTACTTCCGGGGCCTCGCATTATCCCATCGGGATTCACTCCTCCTCCTCGCATGGGCCATCTCGGCATACATTCTCCAGGCCTCGAATCAATCCAATGATCTCTTTAACTTATGCGCCCTACCACAAAGCAGCATCTTCCACCCCCTAACCTTGCCAACAGGACCTCACGAGGTTCCTTATTCCTTTCCTCTACCTTAGTAACTATGAACCTAATTCCTATGCCTCCGACCAAATTTCACGGAAAACACGGACCAGGTCAAGTTTACACTTACTTCCCTTCGAAAGATTCCCAAGCCATGGTACCAGCTCCCAATGTGCCACCCACTTGTTGGTGTAATGCCCTAGGCTTTAGTTATGTTTAACTGAAAAACCGTTATGTATCATCTTTATCGTTTATGTTTATTATTTGATTATTATATAGTTTGCATATTTATTGTAATAATCTCCGTCCCTAATTATTAAGAGAATAATTAGTATAATTGTCAATGGATAATCATGTGATGGTTATATGCATAAGAGATGCACATTGAAATTATGGGTACTTGTTAGAGAACAAGTGACTGGACATGACCCGCATGAGATTTATGTCATGGTCAAATGTCATACTTAAATCTCATACGGTTACTTCATTTATTTCCTAGACCTAAGATTATCGTAACCTTACATATGATGAAAGTCATGTTTGATTTTAGTCAAACGCTATCTTAACACGATATCTATAAAGACTATCATTGGCATGATCGGATTCATGATGGGAAGGATGATAAGTCAAGAAGGAATTTGTCCCTCGGAAGAGAGATGTTATGCTTGGGCCCTCGATGAGTGATAATGATGAAAGTGTATGGTCGTACCCCAATATGATTGTAATTATCATTATACTCAAGAATCGAGAGCATTGAACAATAACAAGTTGACAAGGACCATGACTTGTGTTCAAATATAACATCGTGAGACAAAGGGATAAATGGAAGTACACCATTGGAAACGTGAACTCTTACGTTGCATTATTTGGGTAGACATAATGGCTTGCTAGAGTCCGCTTATGTCTTATGAGGTTCGATATGATCGAACTCATTGCCAACATAATGTAATCCTATTGGGTCACACACAACTAGAATGAATTGGTTAAACCGGAGGAAGAATAGTTGAGAGTTTACGTATCGGCTATATATACCGCGCGACATATTAAGCCAATGGCTTAATATACCGCGCGACATAATAGGCCGCACGCGGTTTGATACTCGTCTCTCCTAATACGATTAGGAGAGGTATTCCTACTATTGTAGTATAAATACAAGGGTTCTGTCAGACCTAAAAGGTCAGCCGAAATTTTCTATCAAAATTTACAACAAAATACTCTCAATATTCTTCAAGGTTTAGATCTAGCAATCATCAAGAAGTTGTTCTTGAATTCATTCAAAGGTGTGGATACCGAAAGAGGGTCTTCGCTCGTTCATCGATCAAGGCCTAGAGTTCAAGCAAGTTGAAGAACGAAGTTTGTGATTCGATATCACACAATCAAATCGTTCGATAGCTCAAGACCGGAAAGCGTTTCAAGGTTGGTTTAATTCTATCTCATAGGTATTCAAATTAATTGTATAGAACGGATCCTAGGGCTTCTTGGGTTTTATGTTTTAATGCTTAATTCCGCTGCGCATGGACCCGTAAAACCCAAACAAAGGGTATCGTGAGCCCCGTTCGTATGATTAAGTTTGAATTAACAAGCTAGATTTAAGATATAAATTGTTTATATGCTTATTGCATGTTTTGTATGCGATAGAATTTTTAATTGTTTATGTGAAACAATGTGAAAATCGTTGAATTATCTTTGAATTAAATCTGTAAAAAGGATGTTTTACGTGATTTAATTACATGTAATCTGTATTGGTTCGAACTGAAATCCTGTTACTTGGCTTATGTCGCGCGACATGTTGAGCCATGTGGATTTCGTGTTAGCTGGGTGTTAGGTCGCGCGACATATCAAGCCTCTGGCGATGTTGTCACGCGACATAATAAGCCAAAACTGGGCAGGATCGGTTGTTCAATTTTTTCGCTATTCTGTGATTGTGTTTACAATCGATATGTTCATATGAAAATCTGGATGTTATAAAATTGAGTTTATAAGTCCGCGATAGATTGATTCATTGATATACATGATTAATTGATTAAAAATGTGATTTTAATAATTATTGCAATGTATATGAAAATCTGGATGTTATAAAATTGAGTTTATAAGTCCATGCTAGATTGATTCATTGATATGCATGATTAATTGATTAAAATATGATTTTAATAATTATTGCGATGCATGAATTATTTGTTCTTAAGTGTTAAGGATTTTATTAGATGTTTAGTTGAAACATTGAATTGTGATTTCCTAAAATGTTTAGTTGAAACATTGCATTATAGTTTCCTAATATGTTTAGATTTAGACATTGTAAATTTTGGATTTTATGATTGTTTATGGAAACAAGTCATAATTACGCGAAATTTTAAAAGGAAACTAATTGTTTATAAAAGGTAGTGATTATGTTGCCAAATCGTAGTTGATTTCTAATTGTGCATGACTAGGAGAGTTACGTCTAAGGAAGAGTTGGTACTTAAGTAGTCCTTGTGGCTCACCTATCTTCCCGGGAACTTACCGGTGCATGATTATGACTATCTTTGCTGATATGCTTATAATCTACCTTAAAGAACCTTCATTTAACTTTTAAGTTCTTTATGCCAATCCATGATTTAAACACTTGAGACCACTCGGATAATTTTGGGTGGGCTTGCCATAGCAAGGTGCTTTGATTCTATTCCGTTTGCGAGCAAGATGAGGAAATGGTGGTTCCTATACGTTTAAAATGGATGAACTTAATTGGGTTATCAAAATGGTTTTGGACCCAAGGCATAAGATGAGATTAAAATATGCTTAGACATATGATGTCTTAAATAAATCTCATAAAAGATCCTAAGAGTCATATATGATATGATTGATGTTTTCTACCTAATTAGTTTGATCTTGAGCGGTGCGCCATAGCGTACTTGAGATCAAATTAAAGATGGATCTTAGTCCTAAGAGTCATATACGATATGATTGATGTTTTTCTACCTAATTAGTTTAATCTTGAGCGGTGCGCCATAGCGTACTTGAGATTAAATTAAAGTTGGATCTTAGCCCATTAAATGCATATTATGCTTATTAGCATTGGAAGGTGTATGATTTAGTGGGAGTATTTGTAAAATACATTATTTGCTCTTAAATAATAAATGTGTTGATATTGATATGTGTTCATATAATTTGTATATTTTGTTGTAGAAATAGCATTACATAATGATAATTGCGATTCGTCCTTATGAAGGACAAAGTTCGAAAGGAACAATACATAATGTGTATGTTCTTGACGAATCCGTTCCTATTGAACCTATTGCAAATGTTGCAAAGGGCAAATAAGGAAGCAACATTAGAAACATAGTGATGATTCTGACAATATTGCTTGCCTTCAGATTTGCCACCATGGTTGAAGGCTCTTATGAAGAACCTTGAGCACATGATAACTATTCTTTTTGTTATAGCATAACGCATAAAGGAAATGTTCCAAGTGCAAGCTAGGCAAAAGATATATGTTGTGGTGAAAGCTCTTAATTCATATGATGAAAGAAGGAGCAATCCGCAAATTGTGTTAATGGTTAACACAAGAAAGGGTTCACAAAGGAAGGAAAAGTAGGTAAAGCAAAAGTTGCTAAACCTAGGACAAAAGTTGTCAAAGCCGAAGAGGCTAAACCCAAAGTGTCTCAAAAGGATGCAGTTTGCTATCATTGCAATAAGATTGTCATTGGAAGCAAAGTTGCAAGGCTTATTAGGAAGGCCTAAAAGGTGAAGAAGGGCAATATGATTGCTACTACTTCAAGTATATATATGATAGATATTTTCCTTTCGACTTCTTGTTCTTGGGTATTTGATACCGGATTGGATCCCACATTTGTTTAAATGTGCAAGGAACAAAGAATAGAAAGCTACTCAAATAAGGTAAATTAAACCTATGCATGAGAATGGAGCAAGAGTTGCAACATTAGCCATAAGGGACTTATGAAGTCACTTTACCTTGTGAAGTAGTACTTGTTTTGAACAAGTATGACTACGTTCCAGATTTGAGTAGGAGTATTATTTCTGTTTCTTAAATGGATGATGAAGGATATAATTTTCTTATTTTCAATAAGAAGTTTTATATTTATTTAATAATATGCCTTATTGTAATGCATATGTCATTAAATAGTCTTCATATCCTTGAAGATGAGAAACAAAATAACATTGAAGATATCTATAATATAAATGGGAAATCTAAACCGAACAATATGAACAACGCGTTCATATGGCATTGCCGGCTTGGTCAAATAAATAAGAAACATATATCTAAACTCCATTAACATGGACTTTTAGACTCATATGACCATGAATCATTTGAGGATTTTGGATCTTATTTATTGGGATTATCGACCAAACCACCCTACACTAAAGTAGTGGGAGGACTAGTGACTTATTGGTCATTATACATGAGATGTATGTGGACTATTAAGTAGCATTGCTAGGGGAAGACTTCGGTATTTCATCATATTTCACTAAAGACTTATCTAGATATGACTATGTCTATCTGATGAAGTCCGAAGGTGAATCGTTTGAGATGTTTTGAACATTTCAAAGATGAAGTACAAAACAACTTGGTAAAACTGTTAAGTACTTCGATTAGATCGAGGTAATGAATATTTGAGCCAAGAGTTTGACAATCATCTCAAAACTATGAAATCGTTTCAAAGTTGACTCCAACCGGAACACCACATTGTATGGTGTGTCTGAAAGGAGGAATTGAACCTTGTAGGACATGGTTCGTTCGATGATGCGTCAATCAGACTTTCCTATTTCCTATTTCCTTTTGAGGATATGCATTAGAAATAATGCGGTTACACTGAATCGAGTCCCTACTAAATCGGTTCCTAAGGCCCCACATGAGATGTGGCATGGAAGAAAACTTAGTTTGTCTTTCATGAAGATTTGGGGTTGCGAATCTTATGTAAAGAGACTTGTCTCTTATAAGTTAGCACCAAATTTGACAAAGGTTATTTTCGGAAATTAATCTTACAACCGCAAAGAGAACAAAATGTTTGTTGCTCTATACGATCCGTTTCTTGAGAAATAGTTTCTCAATAAAGAATCTAGTGGGAGTAAAATTAATCTTGAAAGAAGTTCAAGAACCCGAAAATAATATGGAACCAAGAGTAGAGACAGAACCAAGTTCACAAAGAAGTTGTGAAACCGGTTCAAGATGCACAAGTCCATCGTAGATTGGATAGGTTACGATCCGAACTCAAGAAATAGTGATTTCTCGTTGCGGAAAGTGATGAAGTGGAAGTCATTGAGAATGACGATCCTACTTGCTATCAAGAAGCGATGTCCTCTCCTAATTTGGATAAATGGTTAGGAACCATGGAATCCAAATTACAATCCATGTTTAACAATCAAGTTTAATTGGAACTTGATTGGGCTACCTAAAAGTGTAAAAACTAAAGGGTGCAAGTAGGTCTTCAAAGACCAACATGGATGTGAAGGTGTATACTTTTATGACTAAGGATTGTAGCAAAGGGACTTAGGTTAATTCATAGTATTGACTATGTTGAAACTTTTTCCGCCAGTTACAATGTCGATGTCTGTTAGAATTTCAATTGCCATAATCGCATATTGTGACTATGTGATATGACAAATGGATGTCAAACGACTTTCTTTAAATGGAAAGATTATTAAGGATGTGTAAAGTACACAACCCGAATAGTTTGTCGATCCAAGAAACTCTAATAAAGTATGCATGTTGCAAGGATCCATGAGATGGATTGAAGCAAGCTTCAAGGAATTGGAATCTTTGTTTTGATAAATTGGTCAAAGAGTTTGACTTTATCAAGTACAAAGATGAACCTTGTGTATGCATGAAATTCAGTGGGAGCATGGTATTATTTCTATTGTTTATTACAATAATATCTTACTCATTTGAAAAACAAGTTCCGACACTTAAGACTGTTAAGTCTTGGTCAAGGAAAGGTTTCTCAATGAAAGATATGGGTAAAGCCGCTTACATCCTTGGCATCAAGATCTATAGAGATAGATCTAGAAGGATAAATTGGTTTGAGTCAAAGTGTTCACATTGACAAGGTTCTTAGAAGAGTCTAAGAAAAGTGGCTTGTCAATGGGTCATGGTATTTTCTCTTAAGCAATACTCATTGTCTTATGACAATTGATGAGCAAAAGGGAATGAATGAAGTTCCATATGCTTCGGCATTTAGATCTGTCATGTATGCCATAATTTGTACTAGACCCAACGTCTCATATGCTTTGAGCATGATGAGTCGATACCAATCGATCCTGTGATGAGAACCATTGGATGGCGATCAAGATGATCCTTAAGTACTTAAGAAGAACTAAGGATACGTTCTTGGGATTTGAAAGATTGGAAGTTAATCTTGTTGTAAGGGTTACATAGGTGCTAGCTTCCAAACTAACAAAGTTATTTTAAAATCGCAATTAGGATTTGTGTTTGTGCTTATTAGAGGTGCAGTTTTGATTGGAAGAGTTCCAAGCGTAAATTGTAGCCGATTCTACTACTAAGGCCATACTTTAGCAACATATGATGTAGCTCGAAAGAGGCAAGCTTGGATCAAAAGTTCATTTAGTATTTTGGAAATACTTCAAGTGTTTTTCCAAGTATCACTAATCGGTGAAACTTTTGTTATGACAATAGTGGTACCACTTGTGCAAACAATGGAACCAAGGTCACAACAGTGATCCAAACACTCACTTAGACGTTCTTCGAGGAATTCATAAAGAATGAGAAGACGTTAAAATATACAAAGTATCAACCGATGATGACATAAGGGACTCACTTACAAAGACACTCGCATAGGCGAAGCATGATGGGCATGTTAGATCCATGAGTATTCGATACATAAATGGAGCCTAGTGCAAGTGGGAGACTGTTGGTGTAATGCCCTAGGCTTTAGTTATGTTTAATAGAAAACCGTTATGTATCATCTTTATCGTTTATGTTTATTATTTGATTATTATATAGTTTGCATATTTATTGTAATAATCTCCGTCCCTAATTATTAAGAGAATAATTAGTATAATTGTCAATGGATAATCATGTGATGGTTATATGCATAAGAGATGCACATTGAAATTATGGGTACTTGTTAGAGAACAAGTATTTGGACATGACCCGCATGAGATTTATGTCATGGTCAAATGTCATACTTAAATCTCATACGGTTACTTCATTTATTTCCTAGACCTAAGATTATCGTAACCTTACATATGATGAAAGTCATGTTTGATTTTAGTCAAACTATATCTTAACACGATATCTATAAAGACTATCATTGGCATGATCGGATTCATGATGGGAAGGATGATAAGTCAAGAAGGAATTTGTCCCTCGGAAGAGAGATGTTATGCTTGGGCCCCTCGATGAGTGATAATGATGAAAGTGTATGGCCGTACCCCAATATGATTGGAATTATCATTATACTCAAGAATCGAGAAAGCATTGAACAATAACAAGTTGACAAGGACCATGACTTGTGTTCAAATATAACATCGTGAGACAAAGGGATAAATGGAAGTACACCATTGGAAACGTGAACTCTTACGTTGCATTATTTGGGTAGACATAATGGCTTGCTAGAGTCCGCTTATGTCTTATGAGGTTCGATATGATCGAACTCATTGCCAACATAATGTAATCCTATTGGGTCACACACAACTAGAACACTACCAGAAAAAGGTTATTTAGCGACGGAAATTTCCGCCGCTAAAATTATATTTCCGTCGCTAAAATAAATCACCGACGGAAAAATTCCGTCGGTGGTCCGCCGCTACCAGCTCGTCGCAGTGCTCCGACGGGTCAATTTCCGCCGCTATTTTTTTCTTTTACCGACGGAAATTAATTCCGCCGGTGAATTAATGGTTTCAATGACGGAAAATTCCTTGCTATATTAATTTAATTTAATTAAATTTTCATTTCGCGGCGGAAATTTCCGTCATTGTAATAAAAATTAATTTAATTAAATTAATTTGGCGGAAATTTCGTCATTTGTAATAAAATTTAAATTAAAATTAAATTATTTCGGCGGCGGAATTTACCGTCATTTGAAATTATTTAATTTTAATTTAAATTTTATTACGGCGACGGAAATTTCCGCCGCTGAAATTAAAAATTAAATAAAAATTAAATGATTATAGCGGCGGAAATTCCGTCGGCGAAATTAATTTATTTAATTAATTTTAATTTCGGCATTAATTTCGGCGACGGAAAATTCCGTCGGCGATTAAATAAATTTAAAAAAAATAATTTAAAATATCAATAAACCAAAATTTTTGTACACGATATAACATTTCAATTTATAAAACTAAAACTATAAAAACTAAAATTCAAATATCGGCGTACCAAATAAAAACTAAATACCACCGTACCAATTCGGGAGGGGAGAGGGGGAGGGGAGAGGGGGAGGGGGAGGGGGAGGGAGGGGGAGGGGGAGGGGGAGGGGGAGGGAGAGGGGTGGAGCGGGGGAGAGGCGGGAGGGGCTCCGCGGGTACCAAATGTCAAAAATGTTTACAAACAAGTATAAATTAATACAAAAATGTCTAAAAATGTCTAAAAATGTCCGCAATCAACACTGGGGAGGCGGGAAATTACCAGGAGTCTGGCCGAGATGAGCCATCAACGGCGCCAATTGTCTTTGAGTCTCTGCATCTTTGTCTACGAATCTCTGCATGACGTCGATCGTTCTCCTCTGCATCTGCGTCTGAGCGCCAAAGCATCCGCAAGCTTTGCCCGCTCGCGTTTCTCCTCCTCAGCGCGGCCTCCAGTGTCGACCCTCGGATCATGAAACGTGGGGTGGGCTACATTTCGCCGACGGCCGGTCGGCGTCGACGGGCATTGCCGCCGTAATCCCCATCCCTAACACTCGGGCTCCTCTCCTTGGATGTCCACGAGAGGTGACCTCTGCCAAACATCGAGCACGAAGGGGACGGGCTCGCGGGAGGCGTTCCTTCGGGAACAACGGCGGCTTGATATGCGGCTGAAAAATAAAACAAACAATTATAATCATATACACAATGTAAGGTACATAAATAAATTTACATATTCAAAATCAAGTCATTTAATGGTAGTTTTACTTACAAAGGCGATAGCTTGAGATCGATCGTCAACCCATTGCGGAGGTTGATCGGGCGCTGTAGAATTCCGAATATGGGTGCTAGCGTAAACATCCACAAAAGTGATATTCGGACCATACTCCCTTTCCTATAAATAAAATAAGCGAGATTATTACTTTGAAATTGTATATATAAATGCAACATTTAAAGCGATTTAAAAGCATGCATACACTACATTTACACTAAAACTATGGATTTCATAGCATCAACATTGGCTCCCGGCTAACATACGTACATAAACCTATTTAAAAGCATCCATACACTACTACATTTAAATTAACATACATACCATGCGGTCGTGATGCTCGGCGGCCGTGGCGTCCCCGGTATGCAACGCCGCCGACCCCGAGGAGCTTGCTCTATTGGCCTTGGCTGTTCGGATATAGCCTTCGCCGCGAGCGGCTCCCAATATTCGCAAAATTGACCAAACACCTCATCGGTCATAAAAGTAGGACACAAGGGCTGTTGTCCCGCCGCGAGCCGAGCAAAGATAATAATTTTTCTTCGTGGTACCTATAAAAAATATGAATATCTTGTAAACATATAATGATGACATTATAAAATTAAAAGAGTATAATCATTGTTAATTAAACTAATTAAGGATAGATAAATATGTTACAAATAAAATCCTTAAATAGCTTGTGAGCACGCTCATCGTAAACAAATCTAGCCGTCGCATCGTGATCTACGGCGCCCAATAATATTTAGCCTACAACATATAATGATAACATTACAAAACTAAAAGAGTACAATCATTATTAATTATAACATTTTAATAACAAACTAACATTTAAGTTTTAAATAAAAACCATTAACACATTACCTTAAACTCATCCCACGCATCGTCCTTACGCCTCTGTGGCAATTTTTTCCAGTTGGGCCAAAACTCGGTCATTTTTCGAGACCGCCGGTATTGCCCGATCTTAGTCCACAGGGTGGGGTATCCACCTACAAACCGCCAAGTATATTTATACAATAACATTTTAACTTAAATAATGAATTATATATAAAGCAAAAAGGAACCAACTTATATCAAATTAATGAAGAGTTACTTACTTGGTCATAAAGTGATGATATCTGACCAATATCCTCCTCGGAATCGACGGTAGTCGAGTATCGGCCCCGAGAGGTGGAGCTAGTACTCTGCGTGAGGGGTCGACATCATCGCTACCGGATCGGGACGGTTGCGTCCCGGTAATCAATGTGTAAATAGGCTTAGTCTTCTTACCCTTGCCCTTTCTACTAGAACTCATACGTATTACGGTAAAAATATTAAAATATACAACTTTAACAATAGGAAACAATATATTCACAATACATCTAAAACTTTAAAGTTCTAATAATCTAAAGCATTCACAATACATATAAAACTTTAAACTATTAATAATATAAAGCATTCACAATACATATAAAACTTTAAAGTTCTAATAATCTAAAGCATTCACAATATATATAAAACGACGGATATTAAAAATAATCTAAAGCATTCACAATACATATGAAACTTTAAAGTTCTAATAATCTAAAGCATTCACAATACATATAAAACTTTAAAGTTCTAATAATCTAAAGCATTCACAATACAATTTTAAACTTTAAACTATTATTAATCTTCGTCCCCATCATCATCATTTGGACTACGAATTACTACAAAACTCGAGTTCTTCATCTTCGTCTTCGGACTACGATGAATCAAACTACTGGTTCCTCTTCCTCTTCCTCTTCCTCTTCCTCTTCCTCTTCCTCTTCCTCTTCCTCACGATTCATCAATATCAATGTGCGCGAGATGACTGAACGAGGCGGGGAGTTGGCAAATTCAGCTTTGGTAAGATATCCTCCTCGGGTTCATCAACATTTTGAGGAATATGAGTGACATCATCTAATGGATGATTAGGCGATGAAACGTTAGGTGGCAGGCATTTCATCCTCTTGATAGGGTGTTTCTAATGACGACTCTGTAGTTGTCGACGAGGGTAGGTTGTCAATCATGCTCCTAGCCTTGGTCATCCAAACGACCCACAATCCGTCGGGTCGCGGACGAGGGTAGGGAGTCATGTATACTGTTGTGCTTGAGATGCTAAGATGAAGACGTCGTCGCCATTATGTCTGGACGAGTCCTTTACATCGACGAGGTCAAATATGGGGTGCTTCTTAACACCTCGCACGGCATCCCGCCAATCACAATTGAACAAGACAACACCTGTTTCTACCGAAATACTCCACCTCGACTACTTCTTTCGGGACGCCATAATAATCATTCCCTATAAGCTTCACACCGCTATTCCACGTCAATTTAGAGCCCCGTAAGCTTTGGTATGAAACACATAGCCATTCACGAAATAACCGTTGTATAAATGAACGTTCAAGTACGGAGATGATGCTAAATGTCTTAACCTCGCGGCTTTGGCATCACCGGATGTTCGGCTATCTATAAGACAATATTGTAACCAATTTAATACAATTTTAAGATTGAATGTTTAAAGAAGTGTATAGAATAAATTTGAATGAAACGAAATATTTACATATTTCCTTAGCCGGTTGGAAATTCTCTTTGTCCTAGTTGCGATGAGTTACGGAGATAAATCTGAGCTAAATCTTCAAACATTGCAACGGTAGGGTTAAACAAGGCATTTCATATGCGAGGTAATTAAACATGCATAATTTAATCGACGAGGCGTAAACATAACATCAATGACTTACTTGATATATTCCCAAACCTCGTCGCAGTTAAGAAGAACATACGTTTCGACCGCGGCAAACTCTTTAGCGGTTAACGTACGCGTACCAACCCGTTTGCCGAGCAACCGACCGGGGGATGAAAATACGAGAGATGTTTCCCTTAGACGGAAAACCACCATCGTAATTGCGGCCAACCCTAGTCAATCTCGTATCAACATCGGGAGGAAAATATGTTCCGACAAAGGCAACAATCTCATCTATGATAACGACCTACGAAATTGAGGCCTCGACCATGGCCCTATTGCTCATCTTCCTTTTCAATTGGCCTAGATACCTAAAAGTCATTCGTAGATTAAAACATAAATAATGTTAAAGAAGGTATATTGTTAACGCTCAAATTATTTAGAAATAGAATAAATTCAATTACCTCTCAAATGGATACATCCATACGTATTGAGCTTGGACCACCGACTCTAGCTTCGTATGCCAAGTGGACCGGTAAATGCTCCATAGAATCAAAGAATGAAGGAGGAAATATCTTCTCAAGTTTGCACAAAGTCACTACGATGCTCTCCTCAAGCTTTTTCATGTGATCAACACGCGGTGTGGTCGATGTTAACGCTCGGAAAAACTCGCCTTAACTCTGTTAACGCCACCCGGATATTGTCGGGCAATAGACCCTGAGAGCAATCGGAAGTAGCCTATCCGGCCAAAACGTGGCAATCGTGACTCTTCAAACCCTGCACTTTCCCCTCCTCTACATTGACACGATTACCAATGTTAGACGCGTAACCATCCGGAAGCCTTAAATCCTTGAGCCATTTCGGGAGGAGGAGCTTCTTTTCCTTTGTAAGCACGTATTGAGCCATCGGTCTAAGCTTGGTTTACCATTGACGTATACCAAGTCTAAGGCCGGCCGCTTACAATTTCCTTAAGGTCCTTTCGAGCTTTTTCGTTGTCTTTAGTTGTTCTCTTGAAATCCATCAACGTGTTAAAAACATTATCGAATACATTCTTCTCAATGTGCATCACGTCAAGGTTATGTCGAATGAGATTTGTTTTCCAGTATGGCGGCTCCCAAAATATACTCCTCTTGATCCGAGTTATGGGTAGTCCCAAACCCTTGTATTTTGGTCTTCGAAAACTTTTTCCCCCAGAGGATCGGGCAATCTAGATACCTCCTCATAGACCGTGTCACCACTTAAACGAATCGGTGCCTCATCATGGTCAATCTTGTTCTTTTTAAACGCATTCTTAAGGTCTGAATGGGTGGTCCTCAGGAAGAAATTGTCTATGGCAATCGAACCAACATGGTTTTCCGAGTGCGTGAGCGTGAAAGACTTTGTGTCACTCATACAATACGGACGGAGGCCAACTTCCCGTGGGTGCTCCAACCCGATAACATCCCATATGCGGGGAAGTCATTAGCATCCACATCAACGCGGCCTTCATCTTTGAAATTCTCTCGCTTGAAAGCATCCCACGTTTCGACCCCATCCTCCCAAAGGCTTCAATTCGTCCATCAAAGGTCGGAGATAGACGTCAATGTTCCTCCCGAGTACATTTGGGCCGGGGATGAATAACGACAAGAACATGTAGGGATCACTCATACACAACCGGGGCGGAAGATTGTAGACGGTGGCTATAACCGGCCAACAAGAGTAAGATTTTGCCCCGAGGACCAAACGGATTGAAACCATCGGAAGCGAGATGCATAGTATATTTCTTGCTTGAGCCTTGAAAGTCGGGATAAGTCTCATCAAAGTGTTTCCATGCCTCCCCATCACTTGGGATGAATCAACACACCCTCTTCACGCAAACTTTCCTTATGCCAACGCATTGCCTCTGCGGTAGATTTAGACGCGTAGAGGCGTTGCGGTCTTGGAATCAACGGCATGTAACGCATAGCTGCTTATGTGGTCTGTTTTTCTTGTGTTTTGAACTCCCCCTCCGATTTGGCTTATATCTACTTTGTCCGCAAATTGAACACTCTGTCTTACGTGAATCTTCCTTGTAGAATAGCATGCGAGTCATTCTTACACGCATCAATCTTTTCATAACATAGCCCAATACGCCCAACCAACTTCTTTGTCTCATAAAAGTTTGTAACCATCTTATTCTCTTTCGGCAACATCCGCTTAATTGCTTTCATGATACGATTATAAGCGGTGGCTAATATTGCAATCGGCCTTTATGTTAAGGAGCTCGGCCCACGGCCTCCAACACACCGATCTCGCAACCTGGATAGACCTTCTCTTTTGCGAGTCCATAGCATCAATAAATTTCTTGGGCTGCGGGGTTGGTTCTTCTTTGTTGGTTCTCGACCAATCGAAGGAAGGGCCATTTGCATCCCTAACCATATCTTCCATATTCAAAGGTGGTTCTTCATTGTCTGAATAATAGGTTCGGGTTCGGGAGGTACATGAATATTCTCGGGGATTATTCGCAACATTTGTGCGCAATCTCGGCTCACCATGACGGGTCCACCGTTTGTACCCAACTTCAAACCCGTTACGCAAAAGATGTTTCGAGTCTCGATCAAGCTTAGATACTTGACATTACAACACTTGTCGCATGGACACCTAATCTTACCATCCTTATCCATGTGACCGGTTTTATTTAATTGAGCAAATTCAACAAACCCCTTGACCCTCTATAAAACTCGGGATTGATACCGCGTTGATTCGGCAACTTCCGCTTATACATCCAACTACGATCATCGTTAACGAGACATTACTCCTGCATTGCAATCCATATATTATACGTACACTCAATTTAATCGACGGATGAAACAAAATCGGGATGTTAATAATTATTGGATTTCATAATATATTAACGATCTATATAGAAGTAATTAACGTATTATCATTCCCTAAATTTGAATTACAAACTTAAAAGCAACACGAGATCTTCTTAAAATAAATATAAAGCTTCTAACTCATATTTAACAATATATTAACGGGTCTTCTTAAAGTGTCTAGGAACTCGTTCCCGCTCCCGAACTCGAATCTCTACTCTTCCTCCGCCTCGGTCCCCAGAGGTCTTTGGTCTAGGTATGTTGAAAAAGTCGGTCGGACCTCGTCTGGCTCGGGTATCGTGTGAGTGGTGGATATATCGGTCTGGTAGCTCTCAGATCTTGCTCTTTCTGCCTCGAGGCCTCCTGCGAGCTATCACTTCGGGATCATTTCTCAAAGCGGCTCTCAGAATCTCCCGTCTCTCATGTCTGCTGCAATGTCGCCGGTGATTTCATCGGGGTTGCTCTTGGCCTCCATGCCTCTTAATGTCCATTTGGAAGAATAGTACGCCCCAAAACACTCTCGGCGTCGAGCCTCTATCATCAGCTGTACGGGACCTTGCGCTCCTCGTACCATGTCGGATACTCGGTGGTCGAAATGTGCTACCTCTAGTCGACGGAGTAGTGGTCGTATCGGAAGAAAGCCCTCTAGAAATGCTCTGCCAAAGAAATGTGTAGTACGAGGCTCGGTCATAATCATCGGCATTGTATTAGTCGTCAATTGCTCTCTCAAAGTCCGAGATGGTGCTGCTGCGGGTATCCGTCTTGTCTGCTCACTAGAGATGGAATGCAAAGGATGATACATGTAGTCCGGAAGTCGGACAATAAGCGGCCCGTCTGAATATCTCTCATAGTACGCAATCCCCAGTAGGAATCCAATAGTACGGGTTTGCGGTCTCATATCGGGCCAAGGCCAACCTCCTATGCCAACTCTCGGTAGCGGCATCCCTCAATATCTGCGGCTGTCCGGTCACCCAAGGTAATGCCGTGCCCCTCTGCAGCGGTGGCGAGATCAACGAAATCTCTCATACGGCCACAATGATAGTAATGCAGTGCTGAACCAATGTACTCGGATCCTCAGGCTAATCTATCAATGCCGTGGTATGTCTCCGCTAGCAACGGTGGAATGATGTCCATCGCTCCTGTCCAGTTGAATATGCCGGATGTCAACTCCTCGATCACCTCTCAGTGCACTGATGATCTCTAACGGCGTAGCTGGACACACTCCGATGTAGCCGCGAAGTAGTGCGCGGACGGAATGAGCAACATGAATATATCTAAGGAAGTGGATAGATCAAACGGTCAGGGGCTGGTCCGACTCAATACTGGCTATATGAGTCAAGTCTATGAATCTATCGTCAACGACAATGCCCGATACCCGGTCTGCGATAATCCCAAGAATTCGAGATAGTTGCTCCGTGGCGATCGTCTGTCTCGAGGAAATGCCACGGTCCTCGACTCGGCCACACCGATCGGTGCTCGAAAATCCTCCATCGTTGGCATCGGATCGTTGTACGATAGGGTGAACACATGTCGCTCAGAATCCCAGCACGAAGCGGCTCGGAGCGGATCCCAATCAATCTTCCAATCTTTTAGAGACCGGATGCATGGCATGCTATACCTCCTGTCAATAAGTTTCCGGTGTTGTTTTTGGTGAAAGCGCGTGAGTTCAAGAATGTCTTGTTGAAATTTAAACTCGCGGGAAACAATTTCTCCATTGTAATGCTCCATCTTTGCCTTAAATTGGGGCTGCTGGGACTTTTACCTATTAATATTGTGAATAATTGTATCAACAAATCTTGAGCTCTAGTTCAAACTAAACTAAAGGATAATGGTGTCCCTACCTAACCACCTACTCTGTCCTTTAAGTGCATGTTTGATAAACCTATCCCATCCCGAAATGCATGATTATATGAAATGCAAATATCACTTTGCCTACTTGCTTTATAATCGAAAATAAAGAAATTTCGGCTTTTGCATAGACCTAAATTATTACTATTGTGAATAATTTTAAATATTAATATTTAATTCTTTGTTGTAAAATATATAATTTTACAATGATGAATTAAATTAACATTTATAAACAAGATAAGAGTCGTTATCATCCACAACTATCAAAACCCTATCTCGGCTTAGACCAAGAAAGATAGAGCAAATAAGTTCTTGTCGGTTTGAGCAAAGGATTTTTACATTTAATATAGGTTTTTCCGGTTTCACTTTGTCCTCCTCTCTAAGAATCTCAAACATCACGGCCATGTCTTGACGGTGCTGTTTTACTCTTCCTTTGGTGATATACGGTCACAAGTAAAAACAAGATAACGGTATAACACCGGTGAAGAGAAAACGAAATTTCCTCAATTTTTTCAATCTCCACCTTCCATTTACCCAAGATCTGATTGCGAGAATCTTCCTCATGAGCTGAAAGGCGGCGGTGTTGCCCTCAATCTCACGGTTGCACATGCCCTCAATCTCACGGTTGCACATGCGAAGCAACCGTGAGATTGAGGCTGCACCGGCTTTCAAGCTCATGAGGAAGATTCTGTCAGATCTCAGTAAATGGAAGGTGAAGATTAAAAAATTGGAGGAAAGTTGTTTTCTCTTCAGTGTTATCTTGTTACCTTGTTTTTACTTGTGACCGTATAACAGTGAAAAAAAAGCTTGACAAGAACATGGCTGTGATGTTTGAGATCCTTAGAGAGAGAGAACAGTGGCGGAAAAACTCTTATTAAGCGAAAATCCTTTGCTCAAACTGACAAGAACTTATTTGCTCTATCTTTCTTGATCAAATGGACGGATTTTGATAGGCGTAGGTGAGAAAACTCTCATCTTATTTATATTTTAAGATGTTAACCACCAACCACAATACCACTAAGGTGCATCTAGGGTGCCGGGATTGATATCGGGCGCTCAAACGTGGCGATATTACATCACCGTCCGCGATGCCGTCAATCGCCCCAAAATGGGATCTAGAACCACTAAGGTAGTGTGCGGTTGAATATGTTACATTATTGATACATTCACCCCCTTTCCTCCCCTTTGACTTTAAAAGACTTGAAAATTAGATATTTAGTAACTTATCTAATTGTTGCATATGTAATATGTTATGTTTACTAAATATGTAACATGTTATATTTACTAAATATAACATGTTACACCGATGGAAAATATCAAGTCTATTGCACAAGCATTTGGCCCAAAGATTGAAACTTTAAAAGTAGATTTACTATTATAATTAATCGAGAAAACAAGAAAATCCCCAGCTGCGGTTTTGTATCTTCTACAAAGCTGAAGTTGGGGATTTTCTTATTTTTGATTAATTGCTAAATCTACTTTCAAAGTTTCAATCTTTGGAACCTAATGCTTGTGCAAAAACTTGAGATTTTCCACTCGGCTATAACCCCGTGGTAGTGGTTGTACGTGATAGTAGTGGGGTGGAAAATATCAAGTTTGCACAAGCATTTGGCCCAAAGATTGAAACTTTGAAAGTAGATTTATTATTATAATAATTAATCAAAGTTTCAATCTTTGGGCCTACGCTGTGCAAAAACTTGAGATTTTCCACTCGGCCTAACCCCGTGGTAGTGGTTGTACGTGATAGTAGTGGGGTTGGCTTCTATCCCATCCCGAAATACACGCATGAATTGCAAATATCACTTTGTCTACTTGCTTTATAATCGAAAATCAAGAAATTTTGACGGCATAACCCCATGGTCTCCAAGTGCACGACGTAGACTAGGTCAATCAAACACTATCGATTATAATCGACGGTGTAATCAACCATATATGTCTAGTTTACACTCAGAGAACAATAGGATTAATGCAACCGAAATATTTCAACTATCGACAATTCAAGCAATTTTAATAGACAATAATGATATTTATATATATACATATATGTATATTTTTATTTTTATTTTTATTAAATATAACATGTTACATATTTGATTATGAGTACGGTTATTTATCGTTTTCTTTATAGTGGCATATGTTTTCTTCTATTCGTTAATATTACTAACATATGTTTTCTTCTATTCGTTAATATTACTAAATATGTAACAAACTAGGATACGAAAGCTGTATCCTAATTTGTTTCATATAAGGTGCATCTAGGGTACCGGGATTGATATCAGGCGCTCAAACGTAGGCGACATAATCACCGTCCGCGATGCCGTCAATCGCCCCAAAATGAGATCTAGAACTAGATGTTCCTAAACTATTTCATCCACAGTTTTCTTACTTATTTGTTTGTAATTGAAGCAAATAATACTAAGTTTACACCTTGTCTAATTCCTCCCATTAGTGGGATTAGGGTATCAACCACACTCACATTCCGGTTGTTAAACAACAAATGACATCACAATGGGCGCCCAAAGCACGGAAATGCTTATTCAAGGTTACCGATCAAATGAAGTCATCCATCCTACAAAGCTCACCCACTCAGCGGGAGCGGCAATCATGATTCTCAAATACCATCTTTCACACCGGCGGTTAAATTTTGTAACCAATCATTTGGGGAAGGGGGAGCAAGTCATTTAACCATATAAATTACATTAATTTACACTCCCAATCACATACCAAAAAATAAAGAAAATAAAGCGGCAACCATAGAGCCGGGTAATCCACATAACGATCAACATACACTACGAGATATGTTAAATGACTTGTGATTAACATAGACATGACTTGTGAGTAACATAGACATGTGTCATGTGCCCATAAAAAGTTATGCATATGACACATGACACTTTCTCCGTTATAAATCTAACGAAAAGTTAGATTATATATCAATTACTGTGAAATGACAAACTCAAGAATCGGATTGTCTAATTTTTAATGTTGGTAACCAAATTGCAAAGGTTATACAACTTAAAAGCTCTTTACGAGAGGCAAGCAATCGGGCTTGCCGAGCCTTTGTACTCGGTCTACATGACACTCTTTTATAACTCTCAACTTTTTAGTCTCGGCCGTCATTCTGTTTCTCTCCTTCCCTCCTATTTCATAGCAATATTTCATAACTCCATTCTATGGATGTCACCCGAGAAAGACTCACTATCCAATTGTACTAAATCTATGACTAAGGAAAATCTTAGTCTAACAAATAAGATTGTTGCCAATGCTAAATGCATAAGTGACTTTGAAAGGATAGGAAGGGAAAATGTTAAGGAGCAAGTGATGGTACCAATTAAAGAAAAGATCAAATTATCGAATAACTTTTCTTAAACATTCAAAAGTAGATAGCTTGCACAAGAGCTAATGAGTGACTTAAATGTTCAAATCTAGCAAATCAAAACAATCTGAAAAGAACATCCGTTGAATATATCCAACAAAGGAAAGGTTCCCGCCTAAAGCTAAAAGAAATAAAAATGAAAGCAGAAAATTCCTTGTCAAAGCGCCTACGAGTGGTTGATATAAATGGGGTCTTTCTACAAGTAGTTAAAGCGTTAAAACACCTTAATTTACAGCTAAACCTAGTAAGAGACTGACCACCAGTAGCCACTTAAAAAGGTAACTATATGTATAATGTAAGTAATATTGGTCTAACTATTTGCATGCAAGTAATATTGGTCTAACAGCCATTCATAACTTAATTGTCATGCGACAGATAGTCTACAATCCAAAATCTACATCCTACGACCAACTGATTAAACATCAAAATCTAAAAAAAAAAAACGAAAGGTTGGGCAGAAGTGAGAATTTGGCTATTGGTAGACTGACGAATTCAATCACAACTGGCCAAACACCTTTGAGTATTAGCATGAACAAGAAAGCACCAACATTTTATCAAAATCCGGAAACACAGATTAAATCGAGAAACACAGATTAAAAAAAAAAATCACAGACAGATTAAAAAAAAAATGAGTATTTATAATCGAGAAATCGAAACAAATTCGGATATTCGGGTCCCCCACTCTGTTAATCGAGAAACCCATTTGCATTTGGGTTTTCACCACCAATTTAATCGAGAAACACAGATTAAAAAAAAAATCACAGACAGATTCAAGACGGCGTGAGAAATCGAAACAAATTCATATTCACAACAAATTAACACACTATCCTCGAATTAGAACTACTTATTTGAAAGAAATCGAAACATTTACCTTGATTTGATTTGATTAGAGCAAGAGAGAGAAACACGGTGGAGAGGCGGCGGACGGATCCAGACGGCGTGAGAGCTCGAGCGGACGGTGGAGAGGTTGAGAGGTGGACGGCGACGGACGGCGACGGCGGCGACAGTGGAGAGGTGGACGGACGGCGAGGGACGCTTCTTCTTCTTCTTCTTCTAGGTCGAGGTCGCACAGAGAGATAGCGGGAAGAGAGAGAGGGAAATTTGAGGCGTAATTGATATCTGAGGGATAAATTAAGTATTTATAATTTCCACCAGCGACGGAATATTCAGCCGCTAAATATTAATTATAGCGGCGGAAATTAAATTCCGACGCTATAATTAATATATAGCGGCGGAATATTCCGTCGTCGATAAATCCGGCAGCTAAACTATACGTACGCTCACCTGGATCGATGACATGGCACTCTCACCGACGGAAATTTCCGCCTCGATTTTAAATTCAGCGACGAAAATTTCCGCCGCTATTATTAATAAATATAATTGTTTTCATTATATTTTTGAAAAAATAAATAAATCATTAATATTTATTAATTTTAATTTAATAAATATCATTATTTTTATTTATATAAAAATAAATAAATCATAAATATTAATTAATTTTAATTTTATAATGGCATTATTTTTATTTATATAAAATATGAAAGTTATTTTAAATTACTCTCAAAAAAATAAATATGAGTCAATAAATATTATTTTTGAAAAATTTTTAATTTAATAAATATCATTATTTTTATTTATATAAAAATAAATAAATCATAAATATTTATGATATTTTTGAAAAAATAAATAAATCATAAATATTAATTAATTTTAATTTTATAATGGCATTATTTTTATTTATATAAAATATGAAAGTTATTTTAAATTACTCTCAAAAAAATAAATATGAGTCAATAAATATTATTTTTGAAAAATTTTTAATTTAATAAATATCATTATTTTTATTTATATAAAAATAAATAAATCATAAATATTTATGATATTTTTGAAAAAATAAATAAATCATAAATATTAATTAATTTTAATTTTATAATGCCATTATTTTTATTTATATAAAATATGAAAGTTATTTTAAATTACTCTCAAAAAAATAAATATGAGTCAATAAATATTATTTTTGAAAATTTTTTAATTTAATAAATATCATTATTTTTATTTATATAAAAATAAATAAATCATAAATATTTATGATATTTTGAAAAATAAATAAATCATAAATATTAATTAATTTTAATTTTATAATGCCATTATTTTTATACATACCTATACCACTATACCCCTATACCCTATACTATACACTATACCCTATACCCTATACCCTATGCCACTATACCACTATACTATACCCTATACCACCTATACCCTATACTATACCCTATACCCTATACCCTATACACTATACATACCCTATACTTATACCACTATACCCTATACCCTATACCACTATACACATGTATACACTATACCCTATACCACTATACTCTATACATACCACTATACCCTATACACTATACTCCTATACCCTATACCCTATACACTATACTTATACCCTATACCCTATACCCATACCACATACCCCTATACTTATATCCTATATCACATACCACATACCCTATACCACATACACTATACCCTATACCCTATACCCTATACCCTATACACTATACTCCTTATACCCTATACTTTATACCACTATACCCTATACTATACTATACACTATACCCTATACCTATACCCTATACCTATACCCCTATACTATATCCTATACTTATACCTATACCTATATCCTATACCCTATATCCTATACCCTATACTCCTATACCTATGCCACACATACCCTATACCACTATATCCTATACCACATACTTATACCCTATACCACTATATCCTATACCCTATATGGTTTAGGTTTAGGTTAGGGTTTGGGGTTTGTGGTTAGGTGGTTGGTTGTGGTTTAGGGTTAGTGGCTTGTGGTTAGGGTTTAGTGGCTTGTGGTTTAGGGTTTAGGGCTTCAGGTTTGTGGTTTAGGGTTTAGGGTTAGGGTTGTGGTTTGGGGTTTGTGGTTTAGTGGTTTAGGGTTGTGGTTTGTGGTTTAGGGCTTAGGTTTAGTGGTTTAGGGTTAGGCTTAGGTTTAGGCTTGTGGTTGGGGTTGTGGTTTAGGTGGTTTGGGGTTAGGGTTTAGGGTTTTTAGTGGCCTAGGGGTTTTTGGGCTTAGGGCTTTGGGCTTTGGGGTTTGGGGCTTAGGGGTTTGGGGTTTGTGTGGTTTAGGGGCCTAGGGTTTAGTGGTTAGTGGTTTAGTGGCTAGGGAGTTGGGGGGGGTTTGTGGCTTAGGGTTTAGGGTGGTTTAGTGGTTTAGGGTTAGGGCCTTAGGGGTTTGGCCAGCTTGGGGTCAGTGGCTTAGGCTTAGTGGTTTGGGGGGCTCAGGGTTGGGGCTTTGTGGTTTAGGCTTAGGCTGGGGCCAGGGTTAAGGTTAGGGTTTGGTGGTTTAGGGTTTAGGGTTTAGGGTTTCGGGTTTAGGGGTTAGGGTTTGTGGTTTAGGGTTAGGGGTTAGTGTAGGGGTTTAGGGTTTAGGGGTTAGGGGTTAGGGTTTAGGGTTTAGGGGTTAGGGGTTAGGGGTTAGGGTTTAGGGTTTAGGGTTTATACAAAATAAGGAACTAACCAACTATTAGACAACACTCTGGAGATTATTGTCTCATAAGTCATAACTAAGATATCCAGAAAACAAAGACCCACATCATTACTTTGCCGAGCACACCGTACTCTCGGCCCCCACCACCGTGCATGTCATCATCTACATCGTAAGCTTCAATGTTGACATCGTGAAGGGTTGTCTCCTCGCACTCATCATCAAGCTCCATATCCGCTCATCCGCGATGAAGGCTTAGGAGGCAAAGACACCCTCTAGGGCCTTGCATTGTTCGGAAGTCAAGGAATGCGGGAAGTCGAACCTGCATTCGGACCGCAGGAAGGGAGAGAATTGAAATGTGGAATTACACGAAATTAAAGATGAAATAGCACCGGGGTAAGAGCGGCTCGATATTTGTTTTTTTCAAATTCAATTGTCTTGGAGAGAGAAAGAAAGAGAGAGAGAGAGAGAGGATGGGAGAGAGGGATTTAGAGGTGTACGATTAAGTTGGTTTGAAAGTTTGAAAAGGATATTTAGCCCTAACAAATATGTCATCACCCTTTCGCTTGAACTTTGGGTGCTCTTTCTCACAGTACAAAGACTATGTCTCCAAGAAGGTGTCGGGAGCTTCATCAGCTTCTCGTGTGGGAATGTAATTTTCTGTCCATTTTGCATACCCTTCTCCACAACCACTTCCAAGACCTTCTTCTCCCGTACAATGCAAGGCCCTAGAGGGTGTCGCTCCTAAGCCTTCATCGCATGACGGATATGGAGCTTGATGATGAGTGCGAGGAGACAACCCTTCACGATGTCAACATTGAAGCTACGATGTAGATGATGACATGCACGGGTGGGGGCCGAGTACGGTGTGCTCAAGCGGTAATGATGTGGGTCTTTGTTTTCTGGATATCTTAGTTATGACTTATGAGACAATAATCTCCAGAGTGTTGTCTAATAGTTGGTTAGTTCCTTGTTTTGGACTAATCTTGTTTTTGTTTTATTTTGGATACTCCTCGACCTACCCATTCCATAACTTACCCCCGAACCCTCAAATCTCTTTAAAATCAAAAAGGTTTTTCTTATTGTTTTCCTAAATAAATGATAAGTGGCGAAATTAAAATTTAAATTCTTTGTCGAAACAAAAACGTACATGAATGTTCGTTCAAAACAAAAAAAAAAGAACATGATTGACGCCACAACTTTCGGGATCTCACAAGGATGAATAAGCGGCTTGACCGAATGTGGTACTTATAATGGCATTAAAAATTAAAATTAATAAATATTTATGATTTATTTATTTTTTCAAAAATATCGTAAATATTTATGATATTTTAATGTTTTTTAGTTTGTTATTTTGTTAATTAGTTCTAAAAATAAACAAAAATTACATTTTGTTATCAGCAACGGAATTTTCCGTCGCTGATAAATATAAAAAATATTAAATTATCAGCGGCGGAAATATTCCATCGGTGTTTAATAAAAAAAAAAAAAACATTTAATTTCACCGTCGGAAATATTCCGTCGGTGTAATATTTCAAAAAGAAAAATAAAAAATATTTTAATTTCACCGTCGGAATATTTCCGACGCTGATAAATAAAAAAATAAAAAAATGATATATTTTCACCGGCGGAATATTTCCGTCGCTGATAAAGATTTAGCGGCGGAATATTCCGTCGGTAAATCAATCGCCAAATTAGCGGCGGAAATAAACGAATATTCGAGGAATATTCGTTTTAGTGGCGGAATTTAGCGGCGGAATTAAATTCCGTCGCTAAATTTGACGCCAAAAATTTTCCGACGCTAAAGCCTATATTCCGTCGCTATTTAGCGACGGAATCTGTCCGTCGCTGATAATTCCGTCGCTAAATGACCTGTTTCTGGTAGTGGAATGAATTGGTTAAACCGGAGGAAGAATAGTTGAGAGTTTCTGTATCTGGCTATATATACCGCGCGACATATTAAGCCAATGGCTTAATATACCGCGCGACATAATAGGCCAAACCGATGCGCGGTTTTGACACTGTCTCTCCTAATACGATTAGGAGAGGTATTCCTACTATTGTAGTATAAATACAAGGGTTCTGGCTGCACCTAAAGGTCACCAAATTTTCAATCAAAATTTACAACAAAATACTCTCAATATTCTTCAAGGTTTAGATCTAGCAATCATCAAGAAGTTGTTCTTGAATTCATTCAAAGGTGTGGATACCGAAAGAGGGTCTTCGCTCGTTCATCGATCAAGGCCTAGAGTTCAAGCAAGTTGAAGAACGAAGTTTGTGATTCGATATCACACAATCAAATCGTTCGATAGCTCAAGACCGGAAAGCGTTTCAAGGTTGGTTTAATTCTATCTCATAGGTATTCAAATTAATTGTATAGAACGGATCCTAGGGCTTCTTGGGTTTTATGTTTTAATGCTTAATTCCGCTGCGCATGGACCCGTAAAACCCAACACAAGCAACTTGGGGCTTGAAACAAGAAAGAGACTTAGACATAAAGCCATTACGACAATCGACAGATTTGTAGTCGTTTGCCTCCTAGAGACACGATTCAAGGGAGAATTAAGAATGAAGATTCGCAACAGGCCTAGATGTGTTCACACAAGGTTACTCATCGAAATTCTATAACAATGAAGAAACCGTACAGTACTCTCGCACGAGACAGCCTCGCTGTCTAGCAACAGATTCTGCATACACCTGATTTGGTCCCAACTTGTCAAACACAAGTTCACTTAGATAGTTCACCCCTCTCAAATATAAATCCATACAAATGTCCCTACATGTCCATATACCATATGCTCATACATAAACTCACCACCAAAATGACCAACTGGCCATTTACACGAACAGACGTGAACACCACCACATAAGTCCAGTTAAACAACTAAAATCTGAAAAATCTATTTGGAATCTTTATGTGCTAGCAGGTGCAGAAAGGTAAGAATTCTTTGGGTCCATCCGAGTCCAGCATGCATATATCCTTGCATTACAGGAGCCGGCAGAACCTCGACCTCAACCGACAACTTCAAAGTCTGTGACGGCAACAAACTTCAAGTCCGTGACCTCGACAACACCAGCAAAGTTTGTGACGGCAGCAAACTTCAAGTTCGTGACCTCGACAACAACTTCAAAGTCTGGGACGGCATCAAACTTCAAGTCCGTGACCTCGGCAACATCAATAAAGTCTGTGGCAGCAAACTTCAAGTCCGTGACCTCGACAACATCAACAAAGTCTGTGATGGCAGCAAACTTCAAGTCCGTGACCTCGGCAACCACAAAAAAGTCTGTGACGACAGCAACGACAATAAAGTCCATGACCTCGGCAACAATGGCAACGTCAGTAACCTCGAGCGGCGCACTTATCAACAAACTGGGTATCATCAGAATTGGGTCAAGTCCTGATTCCTCAGTAAGATCTTACCTTTTGTCCTTCGAATTGGCTTTTCAAAAATGCTTTTCAAAATACCTAAAATAGCCTTTTTAGTGTTTTGGAGTCGAACTACGTTTGGTCTGATTCTCTCTTAGAGATACGTAGGCAGTCGTGTGGCATGACCATCCCAGTGTTCAGAATGATGTCTTTTCTATCGACGACATGACTTCTTCTATAAGTCTTGTCGCCGAGGGGCTCTGTAGACACCCCATTATGAACCAATAATTCATGATTACACTACTCTTCGTCTCTCTTTTGTGTTTTGATCAAACCATATTAGTTTTGTCATGTTTCGTTAAGTTTCTAACTAACCTCGTTAGTTTTGGACTTAACTGACTAACGAAATAAACTGAAGAGGACAAAATGGTCAATTGACTAGTTGTCTCGTGCGGGACATACGTGTCTCGCGTGAGACAACCTCTCTGCAGGATGTGCAGAATCACTTTCCTTCTTCGTTTCAACCTCTTTTCTTGATAAATATCATCTAATCCGGGTCTCTACTGACTAGAGAGTTCTGGAAGCTTCCTTGGGAGAAGTCCCAATCCACTTTAACCTCCTAAACTTGGTGACCAAGTCATTCATCCCCTATAAATACTTGATGGCTTTCAGTATTTCGGATCCCGGATTCACGACGGTCAATCCCCAAAAATTTATTGGTTTCTCTCCTTGAAAGATTCCTGTAAATCACTCATAATCAAACACCCAAATTCATCCATCAACCTTGTTGATTGACGAACATCAAGGCTCAAGCCTGAAATCTAGGCGAAGCTCTGTCCAAATCATTTCTCGACCGAGAAGACATCTTAGAACCACGTTCTAAACCAAACACTCCCTAAACACAAGGTAAACTCCTATATTTTTATTCTCTTCTTCTCAACCTCTTTCTAATTGCTTTTAGAGTAGTGTAACCCCATCAAAAGGGTTAGCCTAGAGTCCCTTCAATCAATGGAGGTGATCTTGAAGCATACAACCCGACATTCCTAATAAAAAAATTAATTAGAGTTTTCCTATTTTCTTTAATTGTTAATTATTTGGATTGATAATACTCGATTGGCAAGACCGATCTCCGGATTGGGTGGAATGGGTGCTCCTCGACCTTTCCATTCCATAACTTAACCCCCGAATCCTCAAATCTCTTTAAATCATCAAAATGTTTTTCTTATTGTTTTCCTAAATAAATAATAAGTGGCGAATATGTTATTCAATAAAATGGCAACGCTATAGGATTTAGGAGATTATCATATGATTTTCAATTTTGCTGGATTAAAAAAAAAGTCATTCGAAATATAAACATAAAATAGGTTATTCATTCCAAAATAAGTACTCCTGTCTTATACTAAATTGCAAATTTTTTATTTTAGGTGTTGCACTAAAAATCACAGACACTCAAAATGAAATATCTCTATATATGTGTGTGTGTGTCAAATAATTTAATAAAATAGCAAAAATAGAGGTTATAAAAGACTAAACACAACTGCGAACTTAACAAAAACAACTGTAAACTTAACAAATATGTCAAATAATTTCATAAAATAGCAAAAATAGATGTTATAAAAGACTAAACACAACTGCGAAATTAACAAAAACAATTGTAAACTTAACAAATATGTCAAATAATCTCATAAACTAGCAAAAATAGGCCATACAAGACTAAAAACAATTGTGAACTTAACTAAAATTAAGCAGTTGTAAACTTAACAAATATGTCAAATAGTCTCATACGATAGCAAAAATATAGGCCATAAAAGACTAAAATAACTCCGAACTTAACTAAAAACAACTGTGAACTTAACAAATAGATCAAATGATCTCATAAAATTGCAAAAATAGAGGCAATAAACTACTAAAAGAATTGTGAACTTAACTAAAAAAAATTGTGAACATAACAAATATGTCAAATAATCACATAAAATTGCAAAAATAGAGGCAATAAAAGACTAAAAACAATTGTGAACTTAACTAAAAATAAATGTGAATTAAGTAAATGGTAGCCATTTTTATGCAGAAATTATGAATTTAGCTAAAACAACTGTGAACTTGGAATAACTGTGAACTTATCAAATTTTCTCCAGATTATATGTTGATGCTACTAGTTTGAATCTTCTTGACAATACGAACACAACGGTGGTTTCAGATTTTTTTTGACTTCTAGGTCTTAAGATATTTCATTTTAAAGTTTTGAGGAGAAAAAAAAAGAGAGAGAAGAAGGAAAAGGAAAGCGCAGAAGGCTGAAGGTAGGTACATCCATGCGTGCCACATCATTAAATGAGGGGCACGGGTGTAATTTCCCCTAATTTGCCAGGGACACGCTTGTCCACCTATAATGTTAGGACCTAATGGTCAATTTGCAAAATATGTGTCCTTAGTGATCATTTTTATTAGGTTGATGGATGATTTGATAATTGCCCCTTTTTAATACTCACTCTCTCTCTTTCTAAAATATAAGACATTATAAGTTTTTTTCACACAAATTAAGATTTAGGCAAGTGTAAGGGTTGTAATGATAATCATATTATTCTATAGTTTTAGCTTTTGATTAATGGGGTTAGACTTTTTTAGGCCAAGTTATGATTTTTGAATTACCAGTTTTGCATCATTTGTCATCTTATACCTTATGTATAAGAATAGTTCGCCTCTTATGCAAATGATATAAGAGTCATTTTCCACTTTTTTTCTCAGTTTTTAAGAGAATAAATAAAAAAAGATATTTTATTAAAATTGACTCGTGTACATTGAGTATAAAACTAAATAAAATCTTATACAAAAGGTATAAGACTCATTTTGTCACATTTTTCTCAATTTTAAGCTAATAAATAAAATTATTTAAATGATAAGACTAAAATTAGTCTTGTACATAAAATATAAGACTAAAATTAGTCTAATACATAACATATAAGACATATTTTTAACCAAAAAATATATAATTTTTCATCAAAATTACATAATCTACTGTTGCAAAATCCATAAGACATTCATTGCACAAACACAAGACCAAATCTCAAATAAAATACATATAAAAAGCAAACAAGTGGTGCTTGGACAGTAAATTCTAAGCAACTTACAACAATCACACTCCATCCTCCCTGGAAAATCAACTCATTATCTTTTGATTTATCTTGCAAACGAAATCTAAGCACAACAACCATAAGTCGTTTTTAACAAGTTACAACCTGAATCTACGTTGTGGCCTAAAGACCAGATCGGAGCTTCACGCTGATCTGCCCGGAGAGGAAGAAGATAGAGGATGAGGGAGGTCGGATGTTCGTCTCCAGTTGGGAGGGGATGAGGAGGATCAGATCTGGAAAGAGCTGCTCACGTTTTCTTTAGGTTGCTGCATCTCTTTTGGCTTTGATTCTCCATTCTGTCTTTTTCTCCGATGCTAAGTAGAAGTCTAAGATCTAAAGAGATCTGGAGAAAATGGGACCGGTGATGTGACCGGAGAAAGTTAGCCAGTGAGTGGCCGGAGAAAGTTGTCGGAGTGTATAGAGGAGAGAGAGAGTTTGCGCGCGTGTGTGTTTGTGGCGTGAATGAGGAGAGGGGAGAGGAAGGGAGGGGTTCTGTGAGGATAAGGGGTTTATTTGAAATTTTGATCGGTTAAAACCTTTTCTTATTTTATAGATTAATCGATGTCCTTATGCGTCTTATTGATTTGATAGAAGGACCCTTTTGAAATTAATCCTTTACTTTTATTTATTTGCAACTATGAGCAAGTGGAAGTGTTTAAAATAAGAGCATCTCAAATGTATTGCACCAAATTTGAAGTAAACTTACTTCAAATTTTGCATAAAAAAAAAACCCTCCAATGTTTGCTTCAAATCCAACATCAAAAAGGAATATTCCCTTGGACACCTCATCCTCTATTTTTTCCATTATTTCACAAACAATACTTAAAGTTAAGATGTTTTACATATCCACCCCTCTACTTTTATTATAATGGAAAACATTATTAAAAAATATATTTTAATTTAAAAGACTATTTAAATAATTTTTATTAAATATAATTATACTTTATAAATATGTAATTAAAATTTAAACAATAGATAATAAAATTTATTATTCATAAATTACTAAAAGAAAGCGAAAGATGACATACTCAAATAAAATTACAAAGAAATAAGGCATCAAGTTTGAAATACATAAAAATATTCATTCATCTTCAGAATTCGTATACTTCTCCCATAGATGCTCTATTAAAGCGTTACAGAGTTCAATATGAGCATTCTTGTCTTTGATTTTTCTATGGCGAGCAATGAATTCTTGAAAGCGAATATTTTCATCAGTTTCCATTTCAACTGTTGGAGCTTGTGCTACGGGCACATCTAAAATTGGAGCATCGAGAATACGTTCATCCTCGATTATCATGTTGTGCATGATAATACAAGCAGTCATTATATCATGTAGTACATTTTTATTCCAAAAATGTGCCGGTCCTGCAACAATTGAAAATCGTGATTGTAAAACTCCAAATGCACGCTCCACATCTTTCCTACAAGCCTCTTGTTTCCTAGCAAAGTGTTGTTTCTTTCGACCAGGTGGCTCATGGATAGTTTGCACTAAAGTTGACCATTTAGGATATATACCATCAGCTAAATAATATCCCATATTATATTCTTTTTCTTGGATAACATAATGTGCAGGATGAGCAATACCTTGAGAGAGATTGGAAAACAAATGTGATGATTCCAACACATTAATATCATTTTAGTGCCTAGAAAACCAAAATATGCATGCCAAATCCAAAGATCATAATCTGCTACAGCTTCAAGAATGATACTTGGTTTACCGCCACGCCCTTCCACTCCCAGTGCATACAATCGAGACTACCCAACATTCCTGGGAAACCCTTGCGCTCGCCAATGTGAAGTAACCTTGCCGTATCATTAGCATTAGGTGATCTTAGATACTGGTATGAGAAAACCTCAATAATAGCACGACAAAATATCTTTAAACTTTCAATTGCAGTTGACTCACCAATTTTAAAAATTTCGTCGGTTGCATCGGCCGGCATAGAATATGTCAGCATCCGAAATACAGCAGTGACTTTTTGGATAGTTGATAATCCAAGTCTACCAAAAGCATCACTTCGTTGTTCGAAGTATTGATCATGGCTTTTGATTGCCTCAACAATACGAAGGAACAAACGCCGAGACATTCGGTATCGTCAACGAAACATTTCTTCTTTATATGTTGGATCATTACTAATGTAATGATTAAACAACTCATGATGCGAACCTTCACGATTACGATTAATAACGATATGACCTGGGATTGAGCCATGCGGGGTAGAATGATTGTGAATCATAGCTTGACGATGTGCCAAATGCGTGCTATTATTTTGCACCATAGTAGATAACGCCAATTGAGATTCATCAATACCATTAAGGAAAAAATCATCATCATCATCCGATGAAGACGACGATGATCTTTCAAATGGTGTATTTGAAGAACTCCCTATATTGAAATTCATGTTGCAAAGAATATTTTGATAATTTTCGAGAGGATATAATTGTGGATTTTGAACTTACTGAAGGTTTTTATTTATAGAATTGAAGCAATTATTAGTTGATAAGGGTAATTTCATCTAACGGTTACGATGATGGTGAAATATAAGCAATGGTTCAGATTGAGAACATGTTAGATAAGATAGATATGATGATATTATTTGTTTAACGGTTGAGATGTGATGAAATATAAACAACGGATAAGATGACAATATTTTGGATAAGATATAAATAAAGATAAATTATATCATGTGGTTGAGGTGATGATAAAATTCAGCCATTCATTAAGATTGGAAAGGGATTTCAGATAAGATAGGGATGATAAGTTAAAAATTTAACCAACGGTTAGGATGACGAAGAAATATATGTAATGGTTCAGATTGTAAGGACATTACAAATAAGATAAGGATGATGACTACTATTTATCTATATATACCAGCCTACTTCATTCTATCAAATTACACATTTCCACTTCTGTCTAAGTACTACCACTACTACTATATTTCTTTCTTATGGCCAATATTGGGAGATTTTCGTCTAGAAGTTCAGGCTATAGTCATGATGAAGATGAACTTTTATGCGAAACTTTTCTAGAGGTTTCCCAAGATCCTATTATTGGGAAATACCAGACTAAGGATTGCTATTTGTCACGAATTGAAGAGGGGTACAACAAATCGAAAAAGGCGGAATGGGAGGACCGCAACAGAAGATCTATACAACAACGTATGCAAATTATAGAAAAGGCTGTTAAAAAATTAAAGGCATGCATCAGGCAAGTTGAAAATATGAACCCGAGTGGAGCGTCACAAATGGATATTGTAAGTATTTCATTAAATCTATTTTTTTAATTTTGATTTTATAGATCTAAATACTTAAATTAGCACTTTAAAATATTTGCAGCTAGAACGAGGAAAACGTTTACTTATGGAAGATCCCATTTACAAGAAAGGCTTCAAATTTGATCACGTATGGAACATGCTGAAAGATTTTGAAAAATTTAATGATAATAGCACAATGGGAAGACAAAAATCTAGAAAAAATCATTCAAATTATGTTTCATCCGAGTCGGAAAATGTAAATTCCGAGCCAGATACCCCAACATCTCAAGGGATATCATCATTTTCTATTAATTTAGATGATGATGTTGGTGGTGGTTCTTCTTGTGAACGATCTATGGGGGTAAAAAAAGCTAAGTTAAAGAGAAAAGTTGAAGAAAAAAACACAAATGAGTTTACCAACCTCAAAGAACAAAATGAAAAGCTTATGAAGATGATGGAAAAAACTGATGCAGATAGACAACGATATTTTGCTATGAAAGAACAAAGAAGAGAAGACAAAATGTTGGCTATGGACTTAAGTGTTCTCGAACCGAACATTCGTGCTCATGTCCAAGCTGAACAAGTAATCATTATACAAAAAAGAGCAGAACAATATCAACAATCACAACCACCAAGCTTTTTTGGTCAATTTCTTGGAAGTTTTGGTGGAGATGGATCCGATAACCTTGGTGGAGATTGGTCCGGTGGTTATGGTAGAGATGGATCTGTAATGCCGGAATATTAAGTTGTTTCTTGTTATTTGAATTTTTGTTTTAGTAGTTAATTTGTATTTCAGTTGGGTGTCTTTTTTATTTTCATATTGTTATTTGATTTTATGTTTTATTAGTTAATTTGTATTTCAATTGTTTGACTTTTCTATGTAATATTATTTTATGTTTTATAAATATTTTTATGTTTTGTTTTATTGTATGTTTGCAATAATAATTATTTTTTTAATTTCAAAAATTAATTTCTTTTAATTTGGGCAAAAGAAAATAAAAATAATTATATTTTAACAAGGTACAAGAAAATCATGCACGATTCATTAATAACGAAAATATATTTTAATTTTTTTATTAAATATGTGCACTTTTTAAAATTGGAGGGACCAAAATATAAAGATGAAAGTGTTGCTTCAAATTTGATGCAAATGAATAGTATTGCACCAAATTTGATGCTACACTATTTTTACATCAAATTTGAAGCAAAATTTGATGCACATCGGAAGGAGGAATAGTGATGTTTTTGGTAATTTGAAGTAACATTTTTTTTTTTTTTTTGATACCCAGGTTCCCAGCTTCGCCGGACTAATCCTGGACCACCAGGTACCGGCCCCTCAGTATGCAAGTGGAGGTTAATCGCGGAATGTGCCCTATGCAGCCAGGGTGACAGTACCCCTTATACTCCAGAGCCCCAAGGGAGCCTTCCTACAAGGCATTAACATCACTCTTACATCACCACCGATTGGGCTCCATTTCCGATTTGCGCCCAATCAATACCTTCCTTAACTAGCATTTAGATGGCCTTCGGAGCGAACCGAGCCGTGGACCCTTCGGGAGGCCACCTACGTACCATTGGGCCAAGGCCACTTTGGTGAAGTAACATTTTATTTTATGCACATTAGAGATGCTCTATAACAATGCGAACTGGTGGTAAAACTTAAGACTTCCGGTAACCCGGCACGGAACTCCCAGCCAGCCAATAGCCGACGACAGTTTTGGAGCTTCTCATTATTGCGGACGGAGGCATTATATTCGTTTCGCCATCTGATCTGCAGACGGCAGGCTGTTCAGAATGCCGGGCAGCTATTGGTCCATATCATGTCTCGCTCCACTCAAACTCACCTACTCTGAGAATAATCCCTTCGTCAATGGCGGAGCCTCTGCTCTGCTGTCTTATCCAACCCATCTAACATATGATTAAGGTACTTCCTTACTACTACTGTTTTGGTTTTCAACTCATCTGAACAATCTCAATTTTGATTTCCTTAGTTATAGTTGCAGGCGCCATGCTCATGAGCTATTCGACATAATGCCCACCAGAGTATTTAATTTGGATTTGAAAATTTAATTATCTGTCTCAGGATGCAAGAATACTCCTGAATTGATTCTCCTTAATAGGTTACATCAATACTAGAAATTGTCAGATATATAGAATGCATACATATTTGGGCAATCCTCTAAACCATGTGAAAGTTCTCATTTTGATAATGTCACTCGACGATGTAATTTATTAAGGGCTGCTGGTATGCCAATTTTCGCAAGTTACTTGGTTTTAATCTGAGTTTTAGATTTTCTTTATTCAATAAACTTTACAGCGGTTTTTGATAGGTTAATTTCTCCTCATATGTTGAATGATCTGATTAGTTCACTTCGGTCGTTGCCATCCACAAGGATTTGGCAGTGCCATCAAAATAATTTAAAATCAAACTGCTGAATTATTTATCATCTTAATTGCTGTCTTTGGTAAAACCCAACCTGTCGACACGTTTTATAAGCAAGGATTCTTTAATGGTTATCATACATTGACTTTTGACATAGTGCTGCTGAAGTTTCCAAGTAGATTATAGAGTAAGCATCACTCTTAGATCAAAATATAAGATATGATAAAATATTCTACCACATGCATTATCGTGTTTGAAAAAAACTACGATAAGAAATTTGATACCTTATTATATTTATTAGTTAATATCAAGATTTGACTTCTTATAATATCAAACTCTTTGGGTATATTTCATCTGTTAGCAGTGATATTTTCAACATCCACATATGGTGTTTGGCTTGTAAGTTTAATCCGCATTACTTCTGAGAAGGGTACATAAAATAGTCCCATTGAATTCTTCAAGCACCCACTTTTTTTTTTTAATCCTATAAACTATAAGTTTACATTATTGCATAATGATAATTATCTTAGTTCGTGACTGACATTCCTTGCACGTAGTTTCTAAGCTTGTATATCAAATAATTTTGAGCTTCTGCTGTTACATGCTAATGCTCTAATGGAGATTAGCAGGACGAAAAAAATCACTCTTTTAATTCTATTATTATTTAGCCTTCTAAGTATTTCACAACCTCAATCTGATTTATCAAATGAGAAGATAGGGGTGATACTTGATATGGGATCACCGCTTGGAAAAACTCTTCATATCTGCATTAATTTGGCTATTTCTGATTTTTACGCTGTAAATTGTCACTATAAAACAAGGATTACTCTTCACACAAGGGATTCTAATGGTGAAGCATCACGTGCTCTCTCAGCTGGTAAGTCTTCTTTACGCTGTTCAAGTTGATGTATTTTAAGTATAATTTCTGTTTTGTAATTTGAGATTCATCTAATATAAGTCTTTTTTCCTATAGAAAATAAATAAAAATAAAGTATAGTTGGTCTGAAAGTGGTTTGATTTACTAATCATAATTCATTGTAACAATGAACTGTTTTGAGTTATTAACATGAGCACACATATCAGTTAATTCATAGGTAAGGTAGTCCTCAAGGAAAGACGTTTCCTACATTTTTTTTATAGAAAAAAATATGCAAAGAAATTTCTTGATCTAGCCAAGAATGTCAGTAAGGGGATATAACTAGAATCTCTCTCATTATGAGAGCATCATATTTATTGTATCAATCATATAAGTTCAAATATCCTTAATCAAACCTAACAGAGGAGAAGTAAAGCCAAATGTTGCAAAATATGAGGGGCAGATGTTTGGCTAAAAATAGGGGCTGAATCTATTCATTTCAGTATGATGCTAACTGGGGACTTATAGTACCAATAAGTGTGAAATGATATTATTATGTTGCGTGATTTTGAAAGGCACACCTAAATGCACACACAGTCAAGCTTGAGAGATGATATCTAGTTTTGTCCCATTTTGCAATTGAAAGACAATGTTTTAGATGTAGCTAATGAGCTACTGCCCAAGTGCCCATGTAGCCGAAAAGAAAACCTGTAGAAGTAGTACTATGTTTTTATTCTAAACTTGAACGAGGTCGATTTATTGAAATTTGTTAAATAGTACTCTCTTCGGATTCGATTTTTGTCTCAAACTATTATTCTTATCTTTTCTAGAAGTATGTAACATAATGTCTTGTTTAAAAAATATTTACCAAAATGTGATAGTTTTTAGAAGTCGCTATAGGCAATAGCGAGTTTTGTTTTCCCCAAAATTTTCCCTAAGTGTTAGTTTTGGGTAACGACTTTAGTTTTTTCCCAAAAGCATCCATTTGTGAAAAATAGAATTCGCTATTGGCAATAGCGACTTCAAAGTGCTTTACTTCCCAAAACTAGCACATTTTGGTAAATGCTTTTCTAACAGACATTTTGTTAGATACTTTGTTCAAAAGTGGCACTTTGAGAAAAAAAAATCTTCTACTTCAATATATTTGTTTGACACCACCTCACTCAATTTACTGTTTGCATATATTGTGATTAATCGACTAATGGCCCTTCATTTTTTGCACACCCCACACTTTTCTTGGTTCAATGATTTGTGCAGTTCATAATCTTCTGAATAAAGATAAGTTGCAAGCAATCTTAGTTCTGGAATCATCACTTGAAGGGAAGTTATTGGCCTTATTCGCTGACAAAGCTAAAGTTCCCTTCTTCTCTTTTGCTTGGATTCCACCGTCCTCCCAAGATCCTTACTTGTTCCAAATCACACCAGATGAAACTATTTTATTCAAAGGCATCTCCTCACTCGTTGAATCGTATAAACTGACAAATGTCATCGTTCTTTATGAGGACACTAGTTATGCGAGCGAAAGCATACCATATTTGGTTGAATTCTTCAATGAGAAAAATATTGTGATCACTTACAGTAGTAACATTTCTCCCTTGAGCAGTAATGATCAAATTTCTGAACAGCTGGACAAGGTCATAGCGGTCGGTACAACTACTGTTATTCTGCATATGTCAACTTCACTAGCGTCTAATATTCTTTTACATGCAAGAAAGATGAGAATGGTGAATGTCAAGTACACTTGGATCATAGCTGACGAAGCCCCTGAAATCTTGCATTCATTGGACCCTGAGGCAATCAAGTCGATGGAAGGGTCATTATCTTTGAAGCCTCATATTCCAGCATCACACGAGCTGCATTCATTTATTTCTAGATGGAAAAAGGAATTTGATAGAAATTATCCTACTTCAGAAGCAAGGGAAATGAGTGTGTTGGGCATACGGGCATATGATGTTATCTGGGCTTTAATAGAGTGTGTTGAGAAGGCAAGAAATAGAACTAATTCAACTATTTTTTGGAAAGATGATGTTGTAATGAGTTCTGAGGTAGCTAAAGACAAAGTCTCTCTAACTGGACCAATACTTGCAAATGAGATATTGCGAATTAGATTCAAGGGTTTGAGCGGCGAGTTTCAACTTAAAAATGGGAAACTAGTATCCAAGGCACTTGATATAGTTAAAGTACAAGGCTTAGAAGAGAGTAGAGTAGGGTTTTGGACATTGGCAGATGGGATCATGAAAGGCATACATCCATTATCCAACAGTGCCTACCAGTATTCCAATAGTGGTATAAATGCCACTCTCTGGTCAGAAGGGTCTACATCTATTCAAAACAGAAAGACGTTGCAAACAACTAATCGTGATAAAAAGCTAATATTTGCTGTTCCGATTAGATGGACATTCAAGGAATTAATAAGTGTGGAGGAAGATCCAGAGACAAATACAACAAACTATAATGGGTTTTGTATAGATGTATTTAGAGCTGCCATGAGTGCATTGCCGTATGATTATGAGTTCGTCACATTTGCACAACCTGATGGGCAGAGTTCAGGATCTTACAATGAACTTGTATATCAAGTGTTTCTTCAGGTATATAGACGTAAAACCTTCAAATCATTCCCAATATAAATTCCATTCACTATAATGATATTCAAAGAAAATTGATTTCTTTTACGCTTCCTTGTGGGTGAAGTAGAAATATGATGGCGCAGTGGCAGATTTAACGATTCTTGCCAACAGATCAAAAATAGTTGACTTCACATTACCTTACACCGACTTAGGTATTGGAACAATAACAAGAATTGACCACAAAGATATGTGGATCTTCTTCAAACCGCTTGGTGGTTTCGTTTGGCTAACTATTGCTGCTTGTTTCGCTGCGGTGGGCTCCATTGTTTGGCTTTTCGAACATCCTATAAATGAACTATTCCAAGGTTCCGCAGCTCAGCAAATTGGGACAACGTTGTGGTTTGCATTCATGACCATTTTTTTTGCTCAAAGTAATCTCTCTATCTCTCTCTCACACACAGAGGCACACAGTTTCTCATTTGACTGGTTATTTCTGGAGCTTCAATGTTAACTTGGTATTAACTTTTCATCCTTGGCATCGCAGGAGAGCGTCTGTCTAGTAATTGGTCGAAATTTCTCGTGATTGTATGGTTATTCATCCTGCTGATCTTGATTTCAAGTTATACTGCGATATTAAGTTCGCTGTTGACGGTTCAACAAATTCAATTAGCATCAAAGGGTCAATTTATAGGGTACCGAGGTGGCTCTTTCTTGCAAGGAGTCATCATTCACAATATGAACTTTGCAGACAATAGGCTTCTACAATACAAAACATGCCAAGATTATGCTGATGCTTTATCAAAAGGAAGTAAAAAGGGTGGAGTTGACGCTATTGTAGATGAAATCCCTTACATCAATATCTGCCTTGCTCAGTTCCCTGGAAGCTATGCCATGGTTGCATCAGAATCTACCACAAATGGATTTGGCTTTGTGAGTTTCACTTTCCTAGTTGAATGCTAAAGCTATACCTTTTCCTGTAAGAATGTTTCTTAGCTTTCTGTGCTACATTATATAGGCATTCCAAAAAGGTTCACGGCTGGTCCATGAGGTCTTGCAGGAAATTGCAAAACTAAGAGAAGAGGGAACACTCGGGTTGTTGGAGAAGAAATGGTTCAAGAGTTCATCATATTTGACATCTCCAGATCACTCTTCTAATGCTAATAATCCCAAAATTTTGAACTTTGGCGACTTGAGTGGTTTGTTTTTGATTGGCGCTGTTGCTTTTGGTTTGGCACTTGGTAGACACATATATAAGTCTTTTCGGGTAAGGATCAAGATTCTTAACGACTACATGTTCATGATTGTAGCAGGAGGACGTTTGGCCATGATGATAAGGTACATCTACCCTAGAAATCAAGCTGGTTGGGCCATCAGATAAAACAATTTAATCTCTTCAAAATTCTAGTTTCTGATTATGACCTTGCCAAGGTTTCATGTGATGTGAGGGAGACAGCAATGCTGTTATATCAGTGCCCTTTCATTATTATAATTTTCTCTAGTTCTGTAAGTGTAAAACTAGTCATCCATTTGATCAAAAAGTGAAATCATTTCTTCAACTATTAAACTTCCATGTTTTCTTTGAATTCCCAAGGGAGCTAGCATGGCTCTTACATGATATTTGGCTAGGAACACATAGTTTGTAAATATTACCACAGCTAGAAGCCTAGTAACACTTCATTTCTTCCCCTGCTTCTCTTTGTACTATCCCCTTCATTTTGGAAATATGTTCTTTTTAGTTTATCTTAAAGCACATATTTGACCAAATACGCAAATTAATAAAAAAATGTCATCTAGTGGGATCCGGTGTCAGTGACATTCTTACTGCTGGTCTAATCCGGAGTCAAGGGTAGGATAGTCTTTCCCCGGAGCATTACTGGCCGGTCTGTCTAAACAGGTATGAATTTGATTCTGAGATATTCCCATTGAAATGTCGTCCGTCCGATCCGGGGTTAAGGGCCTAAAGATGATATTTCCCTACCAACAAGGGCCTAAATTTGATTTTGGTCCATACCCTGTCTTGCTACACTCAAACCAAATCTTCACCAACTGGCTTTGATCACCCCAAAGGAGAAGAACCGTTAAGCCCTTCGTCAATGGTGAAGCCTCTGTTGTCTTATCCAACCTCATCCAACATATGATTAAGGTACTTTCTTACTACTGTTTTGGTTTTCAACTCAACTCAACTCAACTGAACAAATCTGATTTTGATATTCCACAGTTTATGAATTTTCTTTGTAGATTCCTTTTAAATGTTTAGGATGTTAACAGGGTATTGTTTTTCAGCACCAATATTTGGTATTTGGGTGAATCTTTTTAAATTAATAGGATCATTAAACACTTCTGCTTGAGAATGTGATTCGTTAGAGGCCATCTAGGTTCCGTCTTACTTAATAGAATCAACCTGATCTCGCAGTTGTCATGACTCATGACTCATTTGACAAAATGCCAGTGAGAGGAGGATCTTCTTAATGGTAGTTATTAGAGTCATGCCTATGATATGATAATATTGCTATAATCTATTGACTTTGACTAGAGCTGATGAAATTTCCTGGTAGATCATTGTGTCAACATCCTTGGATCTAATATGAGATTAATTAAGCTAAGCTACTTATGGTGACTGTTCCAATATTCAAATGATTTTGACATTCATATTCTAAATTGCTTGTAAGACAAAAATCTCTTAAAAATGGAAAGTTGTGATGGAGGGAATTATTTTTTTATTCCAAGAATCCATTTATACTAAAAGATGATAGATTGCCATCTTACTTGGTTGTTTGACCGTGTCGCGTTGGTTTGTTTATTATTTTTGATTTTTTAATGATGGTAATTAGAACCATGCTTACGATAATACTACTATAATCTTGTCTTTAACTAGAGCTGAAGAAGTTTCCCGGTAGATCATAGTGTCACCATCCTTCCTGGGATCTAATATCACACTAAACTAGGCGACTCATCAAAGACTAAATATACTAAGAATTCTACTTTCATATGTCAATTGTTTAGGAGAATATACACAAGGTGAGTATCTATTAATTACTATCCCTATCCCTGATAAAAAGTTTGTACAATGGCATGTAGTTTAAGAATGTAGGTGATACTTGCTTGTACCTTCATGAAATTGCATTACAATTATTTCCTAGAAATTCGTCCCTCCTTTGGTGATGAATGAAAAATGATAAGAGTTCCCTTTGGAGATGGAAGTACTAACGAAAATGTTTTTGGACAAATGAATAATGATATTTGCTTTTACTCAGCCCCTATGACATTCATTCTCCATTGATCAGTAGTGCAGGCCAAACTCTTATACCTCCTGATATAATCTGCCATGTAAATGGACTAGTGTATATATATATATATATATATATATATATATGTATATGTATGTATGTATGTATGTATGTATGTATGTATGTATGTAACACAATTGTTTTAGTCGAATTTTACATCATAATTTGGCTTCTAGTTTTCATCCCCCATGCCCCCAACATCTTCCATAAAGTTTACATGATATATCTTCTCATTGACGTCTTCAAAGTTCAAAGCGCACTTTTGTTTTCTAAGTTGGTGGTTCTTACAAGCTAAATCATTTGTGTTAGACATTTTGAAAATTACTGCAAATGAAACAATATTTGAGATTCTTAGGTAGTATTTGGTAACCATTCCATTTCTACTCTACAAATTAGAATCAGAAACGTATTTCTATTACAATTCATTTTCTGCCCAATCTAAATCAATAAATAGAATTTTGTTTGAAAATCGTTTTCTATGTTTTCTAACTCCATTTTTTTTCTAGAGAACATTCTTGGCTTAATTTGTTCTATAAAATATCCTCCTGGACCTGAGATACAACAAAAGCATGGGGAACCGAGAAGATTAAGTGCATCACATGTTTTGGACAATTTTCAACAAGGTGAATTTATATTGAAGAACTTTGGGCACAAATGGAATATAATTCACTATCAAGATGGACGCAAGGATGTAACGAGGAAATCCCTTGAACAATCGTTCGCCGGCACAAAAACCTCGGGAGGCTTTAGGAAAAGCATACCTTAACCAAAATGTGTTTTTATTGATCTTGGTATTTTCGAATACAAAGTGCAGAGTAGTGGTGTCATGTCCTTATACAGGTGCTTTCTATGTGGTTTATATACTTGAGAGATAACAGAAATAGCAACATAAATGACATCCCCCTCTTCTCGCCTAGAATCATGCTTTTTGTTGATGATTGCAGCCATTATGGAGTTACGCCTTTGTTGAAACCATGGCCATTACAAGAATCACGCTATCTTTTGACCGGGTCTTCATGCAGTCGTGATAATATAGAGTTACTATTTGACCAAGCTTTTTTATGCATGACTTTGCTCCTGGAAAGTAGAAAAAATATACAACAAACAAAACTCAAGGCGTTAGTTCAAGGTGTAGTTTCAAGACATTACCTCAAGACGTATGATCAAGATGTAAAACATGCTGAATGGATTTTTCTACCCCAAACAATTGCCCCCAAAGCATTTCGATTCCAAGTGGGACACGAAAAGCCTAATGTTTTGCCAAGTGTCTCTCTTAACTTGCCAAGGAGTTATTGAGGTGGTTGCTTTGAGTGGTTAATAGGAGGTTAGAGGTAATTATGGGGCTAGAGGTCTATAACCGCCACCTTACTTAAATACACCTTTGTGGTTTTAGAAAGGTCACAAATCTTTCCCAAAATTTTCTTTCCAAGCCCAGCGCTAGGTATCTGCTATTTTCCGGTGAGTTCTTCCTTTCTTCTTTTTTCCTTTTCATCTTGTTTGATCGTATCCATGGGGAAGAATAAAAAAAATGTAATTGATGTAGATGTGACTTTGCCTGAGGGTTTTAGGTGCCGAGGGTTTATTCGTAACAGGGAAGAGGAACGGTGTGGCTTCAATGCGTCCCATGTTGATGCTTTGAAGAAGAACAATGCCTTCCCTTCAGGCGCCGAATTTTTAATCCCTACCGAGGCTTTTACCGCTGATTGCGTATCTGACGAGTGGGTAGGGTTTTACGAGTACCCATTTAACGTAGGTTTGAAATTCCCTTTCTCCCCTTCTATATCCTGCATTTTCAAGGCAACTCGATTGTCCTACTACTGCCAACTAATACCCATAGGATCCCGCATCTTGCTTACACTAGATAGGATTGCAGCCGAACATGTTGTGGTGGCCGGTTTAGAGGAATTAGCATTTGTTGCCGAAATTAGGGCTCATGGTAGGTACAATTTTAGGGTTAGGCCAGATAAAGATTCTTTGATTTTGGGACTTGACGCGGCTGATAGGGGTTGAAAACATAGATTTTTCTATGTAAAGAAAAGTAGCTTGGAGGGAAGCAAAGATTTAGTTATACGTTACACTCTCGCGTCTTTCTCACTCTCACCTTGACATGTTGGTAACATGCTCCTTGCAGTTAGCAGGTTGGGAGATTTGTTTCCATCGCTTGAAGGTATGCCTGCCAACGTCGATTGGATCCTTTGCTTGTTTCCTGAGGATCTTCGAAAATTTCTGTCTCGTTTCAAGGCTAGTTTTGGCGTGAAGGATATTATGTCTGGCATTAGAGCAAAGGTTGGGGTGAAGACTGAAGAAGGTAAACCTCCTCTCCCAAGGGGAGAAAGTTTAAAGAGTGTGAAGGTTGACAAAAAAAGAAAGCTTGAGGATGTGGAGATCGTGAGGGTTTCAAAAAAAGATGAATGGCCGATTGAAACAGCTTTGGCCAGCATGGAGAAGGTAGCAGAAGATGCATCAAAGAAGGTAAAATCTTTGTGTTTGCGAGTTTGCCCTAATTTTTTTTAACATGTAGATTCTGACAAGATACCTGTAGCCATCGCAGTCTACGGATTTGGTGCCCTTTTTGCTGAGGGAGATAGGGATCAGAGATGATAGGATCAAAATTCTTGATCAAAAGCATAAGTTTGAAGCCTTTAGCCACGAAGGCTGAAGATTAAGTGGAGAAACAGGTTAGCGAACTTATTAAGATGAGTGAAGATCTTGAGAGTCTGACGGCTACAATGTTGAAGGTTGAGGAAGAACATATCAAGGAACTGGAAGGGGCGAAGGAAGGTTACATGATGGGTGCGAGCAAATCCGTGATGGAGTGCAGGATCGAAATGATGAGAGATTTCGAGAATGGGCAACATGTCAATTGGAAGATTGCGGATGAAGTGGCTATGTTGAACGAGTTCCTTGGTGAGGCTCCTGATGTTGGTGAGGTCAGTTCCAGAGTGTAGGAAGTTAAGGTGACTTGATCAAGGCGAAGAAAAAGAAGAGGGCAAGAAGGAAAGTGAGTGGCCAATGTTCCTGCAACAGGAATTTGAAAAAATTTATTTTTATGTTATTTGGTACAATTTATGCTTGTGTTTTTATTCGTCATGCCTTTGTTGGCATGCAAACTTGATTTTAAAATAGGGGTGTATCCCTAAAACATCTTTTGGTTTGTAACAGGCTCTTAAGAGTCTATACATTTCTTTTGAAGATGTTGGGTTGGTTCAACATCTTAGGCTCGTAGGGCGTTTTAAACTTTCTTTGTTTTAATGGTATTTCCAAGATTGATAATGCTTGGTTTGTTGATGACACCTTCTGTTAGATTTATCATTTTATAATGAGTTTTTTTAAGATCGATGGTAACATGTAAAATGTTACATCCAAATGATCTTGGATAACATGTAAATGTTATAACCAGTTCGAAAAGATAACATACAACGATGTTATAACCAAATTGTAAAGATAACATATAACGATGTTATTACCAGGTTGACGATGACATGTAGGAATGTCATTACCTTATGATCTTTTGGTAACATGTATAATGTTACAATCCTTTGTTCACGACTTGACTTAAATATGAAAGACATAATTCATATAACAAGATGAATTTAGATCCAACTTTTTAAATCAAGTGTGAAAGTCGTACGCCCAGGCGGTAATATAATCATAGTTCTATAAGTATGCTTCATACTGCTTTTGTGTACGAAAAGATCGTGTACCTTTTATCGTTAAGTAAATAAGCAAGACAAGTATTGAAAAAGATGTAAATTAGAGGTTCGTACCTGATTTTGTCAAAAAATTACTTAATTCTCGACTTACATGTTGTATTGCTTAAGATGTATAGCATTCCAGCTTCTATCCATTTAGAAAAGTAATCCTTCATAGCTAACATGAATACTTTTCCTTCTGGAGCTTTTGGTAATTTAATAGCTATGTCCATGCCCCACTGCATGAATGGCCAAGATGAAAGTAAAGGATGTAGAGGTTCCGTAGGTTGATGCATGATGTTGCTATGCCTTTGGCATGCGTCACACTTCAGGGCGTAATACACCGCATTTTGTCTCATTGTAGGCCAATAGTATCCCGTCTTGAGTGCTTTTGAGGATAATGACTTGCCCGAGAATGGTTTCCACATTCACCATCATGCAGATCTCTAAGCACCTTCTTGACTTCCTTCGGCCCTCAGCACCTCATGTATAGGCCTGTTGAAGATTTTCTAAACAAGACATTAGCAATTAAAATGAATTTGGATACCTTCAATTGGAATGATCTTTTGTTCTTGACATATTTCACGATCGGTTGGGTCCATGCTGGATCTGCATCTTGGCCTTGAACAGGCGTGTCGGGTTGATCTATAGCGGTACATTCTTTAGGTTGGTCAATAATTGGATATATGACATAAATGATTGGAATATTGGTACTTTTCATGATTCCACACATGTAGCTAGATCTTAAGTTGGACAAGGCGTCAGCTTCAGCATTCTCCTCACGAGGTACCACGTCATGCTCTATAGCTTCTAAGACGTCCCTGAAGCTCTTCTTTAATTGCTACGCTTGGCGAGAAGTTGAGCATGCTTTCATGTCTATTTTGTAACATTCCTTTGCTGCTTGCTGATCACCTTTCACCTTGATCACCCCCCAAGGCGTTGGCATCTTGACACATTGATGATAGTTTGATGGAATCACTTTCATGTTAAGGATCCAAGGTCTTCCTAGGATGATATTATACGACGTCGAGCAATCGATCACACAAAATCTTTCCATGGAGTTTATTCCTTCGACATAGACGGGCAACTTGATCTCCACAATCGTTTGTTTAGTTTCCCCACTGAATCCCACTAGAACAGATGAATTTTTTACGACTTCCGTCAGGGGAATCATCATTTCTTCTAGGGTGCTCTTTATGATCAGATTGACCGAACTCCCATTGTCGATCAATATGCGTTTCACCTTACAATTGGAAATTTGCAAAGTAACGACTAGCCCATCATGATATGGATCCAGGATGTTTTCCTTATCATCATCATCGTCAAACACAACTTGTTGGCACGAAGATTTGTCTGTGGACGCCTAGTTGGTAGTTCCGACTTATCTTCTTGGGAGTCCTTAGCATGACGCTTTGCCGCAGAGTACGTCGTTCCACAGATGTCAGAACCGCCGGTGATGAAATTGATCACCTTGGTTGCAGGAGGGGGTGAAGGTGGGGCCTCAGCTATGGCTTCTTTCATCTCGACGCGCCCTTTCCTTTTTTCAAGCAAATCCTTAAGAAACCCTTTTGAAAGTAGGTGGCTGATCTCTTTCCTCAAAGCGATGCAATTGTCAGTAGTGTGGCCAAAATCTTCGTGATAAGCACACCATTTAGACTTATCTTTCCAAGGCGAAGGTCTGTCAGTTGTTTTCGGCCATCTTGCCTTGCTTCCCAATCTTTGGATAACTTGCATCATCTTCATCGTCATCTTCGCCTATAACATTTATTTTAAATGAGTCAGTTTTAGAGTAGGGTTTTCCCCTATTAGATCTATTATGTGAGGAATCCGCCTTTCTGCCGGGATGCTCATATGTAGACGCCTTCTTTGACGCCTTTTCGTGAATCATTTCATCTTCTTTCCAGCCTTATGAAACGAACATATCTCGTTCTAATCTCCTCTAAGCTCTTAGACGGTTACATGACTAAATCTTGGTAGAATAATGACTCTCTCTTGGGCCCGTCACGAAGGCTTCAATTCTTGTTGACACATCATATGGGGATGCTACGGCCTCCTTGTTGAATCTAAATTCGTAGTCTTTCAGCGTTTCGTCAGGATGTTGTACCACCCTGTAGAGGTCACTCGGTAGTTTTTCAAACACACGATTACAAGAAAACTGATTAAGAAACATGTTAAGTAATTGAGAGTAGGAGGAGATAGAGTTCATAGGCTGATTGGTTAGCCACATCAAGGCGGTACCACATAAGGTTGACCCAAAGCCTCTACACAAACAAACTTCTTTGAGATGGTGGGGGATGCTAATGATGTCCATCTTCTCTTGGTATAGGGATATATGTTCTGCAGGATCCTTCGTGCCATCATATTGCTTCATTGGAGGTACTTAGAATCTCTTGGGGATCTCCAAACTGGCTATGGCAGGAATGAAATGGGAATCGTGATGACTGGTTGGAGACTTGATTGAAGGGTAAGGTGATTCCTGGGACCTTCATGAGAATCTCTTTGATCTGCTGTAATTTCCTTGCGAGGGGGTTACCTGCGACAGGGTTAGTGGCAACAAATTGATTTAGAGGAGTACCAAACGTATTAAAACTCCCTGTTTGCCCCATAGGAGGTGGGGTTGCAAAGGTGAAACATGTTGTGGCGAGTGGGTGGACCTTGACGGTGGTGTGATGCGAGTAGAGCAAAGCCCAGATTTTGGCAGCTTCAGAAACGGAATTATTATTTACTTATCTTTTATTATTTTCTTTGTATTTTCGGAATTATTATTAGATAGGTAATAGTTTGATGTTTTAGAATAGATTTAGGAGATATTTTGTTATTCTCGAGTCCTATTATGTTACCATATAGCTTAGGGGTAGTTTTAGACTTGTTTTCCAAGTTGTAGGAGTTATATAAAATAGGGTCATATGTCAATTTCGAAAATTAGACTTTTGTTTTTGATTAATGAAAATATATGCCGTTGAGCATTTATCTAGGGTTTCAATCCCATCTTGTTTCAATTCCGTTCGGTCAATTCTCGTATAACCCTCATTCTACATCATTTGGTATCAGCTTCCTGGTTGATTATCAATGGCCGAACGAGAACGAGGAAGTGGTGATCGTGGTAGGGGCCTTGATTAGAACCCCGAGAAAAGCAGATTCCATCGGCGCCATGACTGCGTAACATCGAGAAGGACGAATTGCGAAGACAGATTCAAGACCTCCAACTTCGCTTTACGCGTTTTGAGGTTCAAGAACTCCATAGGCGGCGCCTTGATGGTTTGGAGATTCAGCGAATCCATCGTCGCCTTGCTCGTTTGGAGACTCCCACCGACGTGGGTTCGGATTCAGATCTGTGGTCTGATGATGAGAATATCTATCCCTTTGTCGGGATCAAGAATTCGGCGACAGGAATGGGGCAGATCCTTCTATGGATATCGGTATGGAGATCGAGAGTCCAAAACTTGGAGGTAAGGCACATCCCGACGACATTTTTGACCCGTTCAATATTGTTACTATAGAATCGAGTTCGAACCTTGTCATTGATTGGTCGAAACCACCAATCTATGACGAGTGTAATTGTGAAAGTTGTCAATTATTGACATCTCCTCCGGCTGATGTAACAATTGTTGACGTCAATTTTTTTTTCAAGAGATGGGTTGATGTGGAAGTTTGAGGATGACCAGATTCGTGGGTCAAAGTTTTCCGCTTCAGTTGAAGGTACTATTTTTTGCTCTTATTATAAGGATCCACTTGATATTGAATTTCCAAGTATGTCGGATTCTTGGTTCTTCGAAAGATTGATGATTGAGAGCTTTCTCTTAAATGGATGGACTGATTGGATGGATGTATTAGTGAGTCATACTAAGTATAAAGTTCGTCGACGGTTGAAGGATAAATTTCGAGACGTATTTCCAAAAGCAACAATCCAAATTCGAGGTCGAATTTTTTCTAAGAAGGGAAGATATGCAGGTAGAGACAGAGAAAAGGCAGATTTCGGCAGCTTCAGAAACAGAATTATTATTTACTTATCTTTTATTATTTTATTTGTATTTTCGGAATTATTATTAGATAGGTAATAGTTTGATGTTTTAGAATAGATTTAGGAGATATTTTGTTTTTCTTGAGTCCTATTATGTTACCATATAGCTAAGGGGTAATTTTAGTAAGTTTTGACTTGTTTTCCAAGTCGTAGGAGTCATATAAAATAGGGTCATATGTCAATTCCGAAAATTAGACTTTCGTTTTTTATTAATGAAAATATTTGCCGTTGAGCATTTATCTAAGATTTCAATCCCATCTTGTTTCAATTCCGTTCCCTCATTCTACACCAGGTGCTTTCAGTCTGAACAGTGCTAGTGCTGGCCATTGGGATATTGCCTTGATTGTTTCTCGTACTTGGTCCAGCATCTGAGAAAAGAATCCTAGGTTGCAGAGGTGAGGTCTCAGGCATGCTGACTGTTGGACCACTGCGTCTTGAGGATGATATCTCATGCTGCATCCTGTCGATTGAATTGAATATCATTTGGTTGGTATACTATTGCACGTCCATCTGATTCTTCAACTGTTGCATCATGGTCGTCATGTTGGTCACAATTTCCAGTAAGATTTCAGGCAGCGTCATGGATGAAGAATCTCTCAAGTTGAGTCGTTGGCTTTGAGGCGTCACAACACTGAACCCAATAGTCGAATGAATACCAGACGTCATGGGTAAGCTTGACGTGTTGGTTCTTGCCCCAGTTGTTATAATGGGCGTAGACATTGCAGAAGTAGGATTGCTCATCTTGATCGGAATCTAAAAAATCAAAGTTTCCACAGACGGCGCCAAATTGTTTTGGACAATTTTCAACAAAGTGAATTTATATTGAAGAACTTTGGGCACAAATGGAATATAATTCACTATCAAGATGGACGCAAGGATGTAACGAGGAAAGCCCTTGAACAATCGTTCGCCGACTCAAAATCTCGGGAGGCTTTAGGAAAAGCCTACCTAACCAAAATGTGTTTTTATTGATCTTGGTATTTTCGAATACAAAGTGCAGAGTAATGGTGTCATGTCCTTATACAGGTGCTTTCTATGTGTTTTATATACTTGAGAGATAACGGAAATAGCAACATAAATGACATCCCCCTATTCTCGCCTAGAATCATGCTTTTTGTTGATGATTGCAACCGTTATGGAGTTACGCTTTTGTTGAAACCATGGCCGTTACAAGAATCACACTATCTTTTGATCGGGTCTTCACGCAGTCGTGATGATATAGAGTTACTATTTGACTAAGCTTTTTTATGCATGACTTTGCTCCTGGAAAGTTGGAAAAATATACAACAAACAAATCATCAAGGTGTAGTTTCAAGACGTTACCTCAAGACGTAAAACATGCTGAGTGGATTTTTCTACCCCAAACAACAGCCGAGTTTGCTGCAGCCTTAGCAAGACACTCTGCAACCGAATTCACTTCTCTGTATGCAAAAGATATCCACTTTTTTTTTTTTTTTCCATATATTTATAAAATATACTTTCTTACTACTACTGTACTGGTTTTCAACTCAACTGACCAGTCCTAATTTGAGATTCATATTCGTTGAATGATCTGATAGTTTAGTTAGAGAGGTTAATGTTGAATAAACGATTAGTTAACTTCAGAGTCGTCGCCATCCACAAGGATTTGACAGTGCCATCAAAATAAATTAAAATGAAACCACTGCCTAAGTAATACTATAAAGTTAATCTAGATGAATGGAATGGATTAACATTTGTTGTCGAGAAAATACACTATTTCTTTACTACAGGGACGTAAACTGTTGAAATACTTGCATCTTACGTGCTGTGCTGTCGTTTGTTTGACCCAACCTGTCGATACATTGTACAAGCAAGTAGTTAGTTAATGCTTATCACACGTTGACTTTGGTATAGAGCTGCTGAAGTTTCCAAGTAGATTATAGTGTAAGCATCCTTCTTAGATCAAATATAAGATATAGTTAAAGATCATTTTCCTGCATATATTATGGTGTTTGGAAAAAAAACTAAGCTAATATTTTTGATCCCTTATTAAAGTTATCCATCAATATATCAAGGTTTGACTTCTAATTATATTATCTTATTTATACAACTCAGCTTTCTTGTCTTGTTGGCCCATGTGATCCTCCCTACATTCTTCCATGACCATGAAATGGACACACTTTAAGCGATTGTTCATGCCTCTAAAAAAAAATAAACACACCAATGGATTGATTATATAGACTCCACCCGTTTAAAAATTGGTGTTCATTTATGTTATTGGTCATGAACAAAAATGTTCACCTTGGGGCAGAAGAACAATTTATCAGACTATTTGGGTATATTTTCATCTGTTATCAGTGACATTTTTCTACATTCACATCTGGCATTTGGTCTCTAGTTTCGTCCACGTTACTTGCGAGAAGGGTACATAAAATAGTTGCACTCAAATCTTCAAGCACCCAATTGTTATTTTTTTATTCCTATTGACTTTAAGCTTATGTTATAAGTATACCAATAATTACTATTAGTTCGTGACTCTGACATTCCTTGCACGTAGTTTCTAATCATGCATATCAATTAATTTTGAGCTTCTGCTGCTACTTGCTCATGCTTTAATGGAGTTTAGAAGGAGAGAAAAAATCACTCTTTTACTTCTGTTATTGTTTAGCCTTGTTAGTATTTCACAACCACAATCAGATTCATCAAATGAGAAGAAGATAGGGGTTATTCTTGATATGAGATCAATGCTCGGAAAAACCCTTCATATCTGCATGAATTTGGCTATTTCTGATTTTTACGCTGTTAATAGTCACTATAAAACAAGGATTGGTCTTCACACGAGGGATTCTAATGGAGAAGCATCACGTGCTCTCTCAGCTGGTAAGTCTTCTTTTCTCTGTTCAAATTGATATATGTAATTAGTATAGCTGGTCGAAGTTACTGGTTTGAGTTACTGATCATTATTCATTAGAACTAGAAGCTTTTTTTGAGTTATTAATATTTAACATGAGAACATGCTGCACACGTTTGAGCCTGAGTTTGAGTGCGCTATATCATTAGTAATTAATATGAGCACACGTTTGAGCATGAGACCGAGTTATGAACCATGCACATGAATGATCCAAGCTCTACTTCCGCTTTCTTTTAATATGCAACAAATTTTCTAGACTTTGCCAAGAAAGGGGATATAACTAGATTCATAGATTTCTTTTGTTTTCGGTCATCATTTTATTTTTTGCCACAATCATATAAGCTCAAATATCATTTATTGAATCTAACAAAAGAGAATATAAACCAAATGTGGCAAAACGTGAGCGGCAACTGTTTAGGTAAAATTAGGGTGAGAGGCTGAATATACCCATTTCAGTCTGATGCTAACTGGGGACTATTAGTATCAATAAGCGTGAACTGATATTTACAGGGAATAAAAGACAATAGGGATAGTTCTTATTTTATGTCTTTATTTTTTCTTTTTGTTTTGTTGATGTTCCGTGACAGTTAAAAAAAAGCGTGAACTGATATTAAAATATGTTGCATGATTTTGAAAGTCATTCATAAATAAATGCACAAATAGTCGAGCGTGAGACATGGCAATGAGCTCCAGCTCAGATGACACTGCTCCTCTTTCCATAGAAAAGAGCGAGGGTTCAACCCCTCTCCCTAGCATTTAGTTGAAAAGTTTGCACCAGCTAAAAAAAAGTTAAGTTTGAGAGATATGTCTATCTTTGTCCCAGTTTTGAAATATATTTTGGATGTAATGAGCTATGGCCCGAGTGTGTGGCCGGAAATAAGAAATCTGTAGAAATAATACTATGTTTTTTTTTTCCAAAGTAGAAAAGAGGCCGATATTGAAATTTTGTGAAATAATTCTGATGCAGCAAAAAATGAGCGGTACCGGGGGTACCTAATCAGTCGGGAACGCGGCGTTGGATTCCTGGACGAACAACGAACGGATCTGCAAAACAAACACCGTTAGGGCGCGGGGAGTTACCCCCGCGCAAACCCTCCGGCGTGAGAATAAGCATCTGTATAGAGATGATATAAACCGAAAGGAAAGGCGTATTATAGTATTGAGAGGGTGTTTGAATGTACCTTTTGTGTGAGGGAGGTGACCCTTATTTATAGTTTCCAAGTGATGAGTCCTCCAAGAATAGGAGTTCCGTAGTTGACTTGTATTAGGAGAGTGAATCTTTGTCTGATTTAGGTTCCTTAGCCCACTAGGAGTCTACTCCAAATAAGACTTCTTGAGTGAGAATAAATCCCTATTGGATTAGGATTCTGTGTGCTAATTGCTTCCCTTATTTTTAGGGATATTTAGTAGAGGAAGAATTATATTCCGTTCAGTGGCCCCCGACTTCCTAGCTCGGCCATGTCGATGACGAGGAGGAAGTGAGCTCTACTTCGGCCCCCGAGAAATACGAATAGGTGTCACGTGGCAATGTTGCTTCAGTCGTTGGCGTCGGTTAATTTGTACAAGGATGATGCGCAGTCCATGACGTCTGATTTGCCTTGAGAACCCCATTATTGGATTCCTCCTACCAAAATATCAATACCACCATTGGATGAATGGAGGATGAGATACCTAGCACGGACGGAAGACGATATCTATTAAGGAGTCATTGTTTGACTTGAATTGATGTAGTTGATTACCATCCTGATTGGATAATAACTGTTGAATTCTTGTTTGAATAAGATTGTTGAATCTGTTTGCCGGATGACCGAGGAGCGTAAATTCCTTATCTCGGCATTGGAAGACAAGCCGAGATGCATGATTCTGCCTCCTCGTCATTCGATGATCTGCCGGTAGGATGAAATGCCGAGACGCATGATTTTGTCTCCTCGTCATATGATGATATGCCGAGGTGAGAACTTTTCTCTCCTCGTCATTCATGACCTCTCGGAGCATGATGAGCCGGGGAAGAAATAGTGGAATCGTGCCTCGTACCTCGTACCTCGTTCCTCGAACCTCGAACCTCGTACCTCGAACCTCGAACCTCGTACCTCGTACCTTGTACCTCGTACCTCGAACCTCGAACCTCGTACCTTGTACCTCGAACCTCGAACCTCGTACCTCGTACCTCGAACCTCGAACCTCGAACCTCGTACCTCGTACCTCGTACCTCGAACCTCGAACCTCGAACCTCGAACCTCGAACCTCGTACCTCGTCGTCGTCAAGGTCGATGATGATTGTATTTGTCTTACCTCTTTGAGGAAGCCGATTCGCACATGGGTCTCGTATGTTTTGCCGCGTTAGCCGTTTAGGGCGTTGGGCTTACTTCTTTGTCATCTCTATGACGAGGAAGATGACTCGCTCATAGGTCGTAGATGGTGTTGCCGCGTTAGCCGTAAAGGCGTTGGGCGCACTTCTTTGTCATATCTCTCTATGACGAGGAAGATGACTCGCTCATAGGTCGTAGATGGTGTTGCCGCGTTAGCCGTAAAGGCGTTGGGCGCACTTCTTTGTCATATCTCTACATGACGAGGAAGATGACTCGCTCATGGAGTCGTAGATGGTGTTGCCGCGTTAGCCGTAAAGGCGTTGGGCGCACTTCTTTGTCATATCTCTCTATGACGAGGAAGATGACTCGCTCATGGAGTCGTAGATGGTGTGCTCGATCCCGTTAGGGGACGAGGTAAATTTGAGCTTCAATCCCGTAAGTGAGATGATCTTGCTCGTTGTGGTCGAGCTCAACCCCGTATATGGGATGTGCTTGCTTTGTTGTCGTCGAGCTCAACCCCGTATATGGGATGTCTTGCTTTGTTGGCGTCGAGCTCAACCCCGTATATGGGATGTCTTGCTTTGTAGTCGTCGAGCTCAACCCCGTATATGGGATGTCTTGCTAGTTCGTCTACATCCTGCAGATCTCCTTGTCTCAAGTTAGGATCGGCCCCCGAGTTCTGGCCGCTGACGAGATGAGGGCTAAATCTGGGACGGACGAGCGTATCACGAACGTCCGGCATCTCCATCCGAACTAGCTCGTCTACGTCCCGCAGCTCTCCTTGTCTCAAGTCAGGGTATGGCCGCTGACGAGATGAGGGGCTAAATCTGGGACGGACAGAACTGAGTCATTGTTGTCATCTTCATGAATGTCTACGGTATCATCAGAGATCTGGCTCAAAACTGGTTTTGCTGTGTTGCTTAATTGCTTTGACGAGCTGCTAGGTTGCTCCCATCACGTGTTCAAGAGGAGTTTGATGGTACCTCCATAATTTGAGCAGAAGAATAAATGCATTGGAGAGCACCGCATGGGGGGTTATTTCTTCTCCAGTAGTAAGAGTCCAAGAGACCTTGGGTGCACATGATCCAAAGACCTCACAAATGGGCATTAAAGCACCAGCGAGCTCTGGAGCCAATCCATGTAATGAGAAAATCTGAACACAGTTGATGGACGATATCCCCAACATTGTCACCAACATTATCAGCAATCACCGCAGGATTTCTAGGGTCATCCTCTGGGATGTTCCTCTCCACCTTGCCCACAAGATCATGTTGGAAATGGATAACGGAAAGTTAAGTTTAACTTAACGTTGATCTAGTTTCTAACGGAAGTTCGTTATGTGTTAACGGAACTAGTTACAAATGATAATCTACATTTGTTGTAGATTATATATAACTCATTTAATGTCTCAAAAATATTTCCGTGTGAATGAGAAATTAATGACAAATGATTTGTAACTTAAATATTGGGTCAAAGTGTGTTTTGGGTTGGTCCCAAAATTGGTGTGGACTTGTTGTGGCTAAAAGGCTGACGAGCAGGCTGAAGAAGCTTCTGCACGGCCGTGCAAGTGTCTAGGACACGGCCGTGCACCGTGCCTTGCCTTGCCACTCGACCGTGCAGAGCCATGAACTCGACCGTGCATATTGCCTTGCACGGCCGTGCAGTTCATTGGACACGGCCGTGCAAGTGCTGTTATACCCGAAAAGTTGTGACTTTTCAAGGGAAAAGTCACCAAACCCTTTGATTCTCTTTATATACTTCCCCTCCGAATTTCAATTTAGATATACAGTCATTTTGAGCATTTTACCCTCTAGAGAGATAGAATAACATAACCCAAATCATTGCATATTGTTGCATTCAATCTTTCAAGTCCAAAGTTCTAAAACCTTTGTTGTTCGTTAGATTAGTTATATTGGAGTGCTCCTTATAACTAATAGTAAGTCGTTTTATCTTACTAGAGTTTTGTCATACTGGCCAAGTAAGCACCGGTGCGGGACAAATAACTCTTACGGAGATTGTATTAAATACAAGACTCGACTTTAATTCTTTTGTTTTTCAATCTCAGTTACTTTTCTTCATCGAGTTTTTCCGTTAAGTCTTAAAGAAGCCATAGCAATTGTCCAACACTCGTAAGAGTTATTTCACGCTTCTTCAAGAGATGGCAAACGAGAAAGACACCACTTCATCTAGTCGAGGAATGTGACGCCTCCATCACAAGGTGATACTACATTGAGCAATGTTGCTCCCGCTCCTACAACTCATCACATCGGTCATGGTGAGAAACCCGCGAAATTCACCGGTGTGGATTTCAAGAGATGGCAACGAGAAGATGCTCTTCTACTTGACCACCCTAAGCTTGCACCGCTTCTTAAAGGAAGATCCTCGTGGTAGAAAAGGTGATCCAGGACCCCAAAGGCAAATGGCGAAAGGAGGCTTGGTCTCACGGTAATTTTCTTTGTAAGAATTATATCTTAAATGGACTTGACGATGCACTATACAATGTGTATAGTACGGTCGAGTTAGCAGCGTTGTGGGACACTTTGGAAAGGAAGTACAAGATCGAGGATGCTTAGGGTCGAAAGAAATTTGTCGTCGGTAAGTATCTTGACTTTATGATGGTCGATTCCAAATCGGTAACAACTCAAGTAGATGAATTCCAAATCATTCTACATGGGCTTGATCTTGGGGATGATCATGAATGATCCATTTAAGGTGGCTTCTATCATTGAAAAGTTGCCTCCTTCGTGGAAGGACTTCAAGAACTATCTCAAGCATAAACGCAAGGAGATGTCCTTAGAAGACATTGTTGTTCGTCTTGAATAGAAGAGAACAAATAGAATGAATGAGGCCAAAGTTGCTAAAGGTAAGATGGAGGCTAAGGTCAATCTCGCCGAGGCTAGCACGAGTGGCACAAGAGAAAGCATTCCGAAACTGCCGGGAATGCTAAGAAAGGGAAGAAGAAGACCTCTAAAAGGTTCGAGGGGTCGTGCTATAATTGTGGCAAACCGGGCCGCTTGTCGAGGGATTGTCGTCTCCCAGAAGAAAGAGGCGAACAATGTTGACCATATGGACTAGACTTTGCGGCGGTTGTCTTTGAAGCCAACGTTGCAAATTTGGTGGAGAACCACTAAAGCATGGTGGATAGATCTAGGTGCTACCCGCCATATTTGTGGTAACAAGGAAAGTTTCTCCTCCTATACTCCCATCTCAGGAAGAAAGCTTTACATGGGAAATTCTGCGACCTCCGATGTTGAAGGCATTGGAAACGTGATTTTGAAGATGACTTAGGAAAAGAAGTAACCTTGTTGGATGTCTTTGCATGTTCCGGACATCCAAGTAAAAATTTAGTGTCCGCGCTTTGCTTAGTAAGGCCGGTTTTAGACTAGTATTCGAATCCGACAAATTTGTACTAACCAAGAATGGTTTGTTTCTTGGAAAAGGTTACCTCGAGGAGGGCCTTTTTAAAATGAATGTAATGGCGTAATCCGCCGAGTGCGATGAATAAAAGTTGTGTTCCTTATGTTTACTTGTCGGAAAGTTCTAATTTATGGCATGATAGATTAGGACATGTAAACCTCGACACCATTAAGAAATTAGCGAGACAAGATTTAATCCAAATGACTAAATCCGACTCGACTAATAGGTGCGAAGTTTGTGTTGAGGCAAAAATGACTAAGTCACCATTTAATGCCATACAAAGAGACACGACTCCTCTCGAGTTAATTCACACCGACATATGTGATTTAAAACTAGTGCAAACTCGAGGAGGTAAAAGGTACTTCATTACATTTATAGATGATTGCACTAAGTATTGCTATGTTTATCTCTTAAGAAGTAAGGATGAAGCCTTAGGGGCTTTTGAGACTTATAAGAAAGAAGTTGAGAATCAACTTAACTTGAAAATTAAGAAAATTAGAAGCGATAGAGGTGGAGAATATGAAGCACCGTTTGAAGGATTATGTTGGGAATCCGGCATAATTCATCAAACAACGGCTCCATATACCCCTCGATCTAATGGAGTTCTTTGAGCGCAAAAACCGTACTCTCGAGGAGATGATGAACGCGCTTTTGATAAGTTCGGGCTTACCCAAACTGACTTGTGGGGGAAGCAATACTCACTTCTAATTATGTTCTTAATAAAATACCCAAGAAAGGTATTGACAAAACACCCTATGAAATGTGGCATAATCGTAGGCCATGTTTTAAATACCTTAAAGTGTGGGGGTGTTTGGCCAAGGTTGAAGTACCTAAGCCTAAACAAGTCAAGATTGGCCCAAAGACCATTGGATTGTGTTTTTATTGGATATGTCGATAATAGTAGTGCCTATCGGTTTATAGTGCATAAATCGGACATTCCGGATATGCACGTAGGAACTACTATAGAATCAAAGAATGCGGTATTCTTTGAAAACATTTTTCCGGTTAAGGACGGGAAAGATGTAGGTTCTAATAAGAGAACACGTGAGTCTACATCCGGTCCTTCTCAAATAGAAGATGAAGAACCGAGACGTAGCAAAAGGGCAAGAGTGGAAAAGACTTTTGGTCTGATTTTCTATCTTACATGTTAGAAAACGAACCATCAGCTGTTAAAGAAGCTTTGTCAGGTCCGGATAGTTCGTTACGGAAGGAAGCTATTAACGAGTGAAATAGAATCCATAATGCTCGGCAATACTTGGGAATTAGTTGATCTCCCTCCGAGGTTGCAAATCATTAGGTTGCAAATGGATCCTTAAACGGAAGTATAAGGCGGATGGATCTATCGAAAAGTACAAAGCTAGGCTAGTTGCGAAAGGCTTTAGACGAGAAGAGGGATATGATTTCTTCGATACATACTCCCTGTCACAAGGATCACATCTATTCGTGTTCTCATAGCTATTGCGGCGGTGCATAATCTTGAGATACACCAAATGGATGTAAAGGCTGCTTTCCTAAATGGAGAACTTGATGAAGAAATTTACATGGAACAACCCGAAGGGTTCGTGGTTCCTGGCAAAGAACGAAAGGTGTGTAAACTTGTAAAGTCCTTGTATGGACTAAAACAAGCACCTAAACAATGGCATGAGAAGTTCGACGGAACTATGTTATCGAATGGATTCAAGATTAATGAATGTGACAAATGTGTCTACATTAAAGGAACATACGAATCATTCGTTATCGTTTGTCTTTATGTAGACGACATGCTCATAATGGGAAGTAATCATGATTTAATCATGAATACCAAAGGCATGTTGAAGAAGAACTTTGACATGAAAGACGTAGGATTAGGCGATGTAATATTAGGGATAAAGATCTCTAGAACATACGAAGGATTAGTTCTTTCACAATCCCATTACCTAGAGAATGTTCTTCGGAAATTCAATGTCTTTGATGACCCTCAGGCTAAGACACTGTAGACTTGGCTCTACATTTAGCCAAGAACAAAGGGAACCCGGTTTCTCAAGCTGGAATATGCAAGAATAATTGGCGATCGATGTACTTAACAAATTGTACTCGTCCGGACATTGCATATTCGGTGAAGCAAACTAAGTAGGTTCACTGGCAATCCTAGTCTTGATCATTGGAAAGCTCTAATGAGAGTACTAAGATATTTAAAGTATACATTAAACCATGGGATACTTTACAATAAATATCCAGCGGTATTAGAAGGATGCGTGATGCGGTGGATATCGGACACGAAAGACTCTAAATCCACAAGTGGATATGTATTCACTATAGGTGGAGGAGCGGTGTCATGGAAATCCTCCAAACAAACGTGTATAGCCGGATCCAGCAATGGAATGCGAGTTTATCGCGTTGGATAAAGGCTGAGGAAGAAGCGAGAATGGCTTAAGAACTTCCTGGAGGATGTTCCTTGTTGGAGCAAACATGTACTCTTTGTACTAATCCATTGTGATAGTCAATCGGCAATTGGAAGGGCACGAGAATAGTATGTCTGATGGTAAGTCTAGACATATTCGTCGTAGACACAATACCGTTAGACAGATTGATCAAGAATGGCGTTATCACCATTGATTATGTAAAATCATGTGATAACTTAGCGGATCCATTTACGAAAGGTATAAATAGAGATCAAGCTGTATAAAGCTGTTAAGGGAATGGGTTTAAAACCCACAACAAAAGAACTTATAGCGGACACTCAACCTTGAGAAATGGAGATCCCGAGGCCCTTGGTTCATAGAGACAACCAAGTTATAAGTTCTAGTAGAGTTACTTGGAAACAACAACTCGATTTATTAACACGGAGATGTTGAATACTCATTCCCAGAACATCCAAGTACAAGCACGTACGGCGGTGGTAAGGTTAAGTTGAGAAAACTTTTAATGATTTCTATACCTACGGGTGGAGTAGTGCATGATACTCCTTATAGTGAGAATCACCTATATAAGTGAGAGGTAATAAGGCTGCCTCTAAATGAACGCTTATGAATGAGATACGGTCCGGGGCCAAAATGGACAAAACGTGAGAACAACAATTGTTAGAGTGTTATTATGTGAGTATTATTGTCTTGGTATACACCCAGACGATCAGTGGTTCAAAGCGACTCGCTACGAATGGCTAGTATATCCGATAATATTTCACTAGGGAAGATTCAAGGCCACAAGCTATCTATCCGATGTAATAATAGTTCGCCGGAACTTTGGACGAATTTGCATACATGCATTAATTGTCATTCATGTGGGGGATTGTTGGAAATGGATAACGGAAAGTTAAGTTTAACTTAACGTTGATCTAGTTTCTAACGGAAGTTCGTTATGTGTTAACGGAACTGAGTTACAAATGATAATCTACATTTGTTGTAGATTATATATAACTCATTTAATGTCTCAAAAACATTTCCGTGTGAATGAGAAATTAATGACAAATGATTTGTAACTTAAATATTGGGTCGAAAGTGTGTTTTGGGTTGGTCCCAAAATTGGTGTGGACTTGTTGTGGCTAAAGGGCGACGAGCGAGTGAAGAAAGCTTACGCACGGCCGTGCAGTGTCTAGGACACGGCCGTGCACCGTGCCTTGCCTTGCCGCTCGGCCGTGCGAGCCGTGAACTCGGCCGTGCATATTGCCTTGCGCGGCCGTGCGGTTCATTGGACACGGCCGTGCGAGTCTTTGTTATACCGAAAAGTTGTGACTTTTGAGGAAAAGTCACGAAACCCTTTGATTCTCTTTATATACTTCCCCTCCGAATTTCAATTTAGATATACGAGTCATTTTGAGCATTTTTACCCTCTAGAGATAGAATAACATAACCCGAATCATTGCGTATTGTTGCATTCAATCTTTCAAGTCCAAAGTTCTAAAACCTTTGTTGTTCGTTAGATTAGTTATATTGGAGTGCTCCTTATAACTAATAGTAAGTCGTTTTATCTTACTAGAGTTTTGTCATACAACCGTAAGCACCGGTGCGGGACAAATAACTCTTACGGAGATTGTATTAAATCTGAGACTCGACTTTAATTCTTTTGTTTTTCAATCTCGTTACTTTTCTTTGTCGGTTTTCCGTTAAGTCTTAAAGAAGCCATAGCGGTGTCAGCCAGATCGGCCAACATCGGCGGTTTTTGTGTAGATACCTCCGCTGACTACGCGAAAAGTGCCGTGGATGATCCACGAGTCTATAACCGGTTATAGCCTCGAAGAGGCCTTCCCGATCATCACCGTAGTACGGTTTGAAAAGATTGTTGTAATGAACAAAACAAGAAGACCATTTGCGGCTAGGAGGAAACCCGTACTCCCGGATCTAAATGCGACAATAAAAGCTTTCCCAACACCCTTTCTTGTCTCCCGAGGTGGTCACGGGATTTGCGTAGGTAGCAATTTTCATTCCAAGAAAATCCGAGAAATCGAAGTGATAGCACCAAGCACGAAGGCTATAGTGCTGAAAGCGGCCGATTGCGAGCCGGCTTGCAACGTTCTTCTTTGTCGTAAGTCTGGCCGGGTCTTCGTCTTGAATCCCTCAGCCGAGCCGAGGAACCTGAGATCAAAACAGCAAAGCAACAAGTGAAGACACCCGACATGCGATACATGGTGAAAAGGAAAGAGGTAGATCCTTCGGCGATAGCGTTCTGGATTTCAGCGCATTTGTTAACGACGTTGTGGTCGTTGATACCTTCCTCCTCCTCAATCAATGACTCGGTGTGGCCATTCTTAGCGTCGGCAGGAGACTGCTTATCGGTGGAGATCTTGACCTTAGAGACGAGATACCATTGGAAGAGAGAGAAGATAATACTGATAACAGCACAGACAGGAATGATGATATCTGTCCCCAGATCTGACAGAATCGGCGACCCCATGGTAGTGGTTATCCGAGTGTTTGTGAAATTCTGCAAAACAGAATTCTGAAATCTGACTAAACAGAAATTGTAATTGAATAAGTAATTAAACCAACAGGGAAGAAGATTAAAAAGAGATTGCTTGATTGTTTTGGTTGGTCTTTGGATGAAAGACCGATTGATCGTGAGTGAAATCGAGATTGAGGAATGAGAGAGATTAGCGTTACTTCCCCTCTTGCTATCATTAGCTTTAGAATTCGTCCGTCTTTCCAGATGCTCTCGTTCCCGGCAATGGAACCAAACTGATGCAGCAAAAAATGAGCGGTACCGGGGGTACCTAATCAGTCGGGAACGCGGCGTTGGATTCCTGGACGAACAACGAACGGATCTGCAAAACAAACACCGTTAGGGCGCGGGGAGTTACCCCCGCGCAAACCCTCCGGCGTGAGAATAAGCATCTGTATAGAGATGATATAAACCGGAAGGAAAGGCGTATTATAGTATTGAGAGGGTGTTTGAATGTACCTTTTGTGTGAGGGAGGTGACCCTTATTTATAGTTTCCAAGTGATGAGTCCTCCAAGAATAGGAGTTCCGTAGTTGACTTGTATTAGGAGAGTGAATCTTTGTCTGATTTAGGTTCCTTAGCCCACTAGGAGTCTACTCCAAATAAGACTTCTTGAGTGAGAATAAATCCCTATTGGATTAGGATTCTGTGTGCTAATTGCTTCCCTTATTTTTAGGGATATTTAGTAGAGGAAGAATTATATTCCGTTCAAATTCTCTTCTCTTCTTCTTCTTTTAATTATTTTCTTTTTTATTCCTTGTGATTAGCCCTGCTAGGTGTGATTCACATCTTCATTATATTTGTTCGACACCACCTTACTCCACTCACTACTATGTGCATGTTTTGTGATTAAACAATTAATGGTCCTTCATTTTTCGTACACACTTTTCCGTTTATTGATTCATTGATTTGTGCAGTTCATAATCTTCTGAATAAAGTAAAGGTGCAAGCAATCTTTGTCCTGGAAACTTCACTTGAAGGAAAGTTATTAGCCTTGTTCGCTGACAAAGCTAAAGTTCCCTTCTTTTCTTTTTTTTGGATTCCGTCGTCTACTCAAGATCCTTACCTGTTTCAAATTACACCAGATGAAACCATTTTATTCAAAGGGATTGCTTCATTCATAGAATCATATAAGTTGAAAAATGTTGTTGTACTTTACGAGGATACCAATTATACGAGCGAGACCATACCATATTTGGTTGAATGCATCAATGAGAAAAATATTGTGATTACTTACAGGAGTGGCATTTCTCCCTCAAGCAGTCATGATCAAATTATTGAACAGTTGGACAAGGTCATAGAGGTTGGTACTACTACAATTATTCTGCATATGTCAACATCATTAGCGTCTAATATTTTTTTACACGCAAAGAAGTTAAGAATGGTTAATGTGGAATACACTTGGATTAGTACTGACATAGCTCCGGCCATCTGGAACTCGTTGGGCTCTCATGCAATCAAGTTGATGGAAGGGTCATATTCTTTGAAGCCTTATATTCCAGCATCACACGAGTTGCATAAATTTATTTCTAGGTGGAAAAAGGATTTTGAAAGAAATTATCCTACTTCAGAAGCAAGGGAGATGAGTGTGTTGGGCGTACTGGCATATGATACTATCTGGGCGCTGGCAGAGTGTTCTGAGACGGCAACGAATAGAATTAATTCAACTATTGCTTGGAAAGATGATGTTGGAATGGGATCTGAGGTTGTCAATGACAAAGTATCTCTCACCGGTTCAATACTTGCAAATGAGATATCGCAAATCAGATTTAAGGGTTTGAGTGGTGTGTTTCAACTTATAAATAGGAAACTGTTATTCAAGGCACTCGAGATAGTTGAAATAAGAGGCTTAGAAGAGAGTAGAGTAGGGTTTTGGACGTTGACAGATGGGATCATGAAGCACTTACATTCATCATCCAATAGTGCTTATCAATATTCCAACAGTGCTATTAATTCCACTCTCTGGTCAGAAGGGTCTGCTACTACTCAAAGCAGAAAGATGTCGCAAACAACTGATAATGCTAAAAAGCTAATAATTGCTGTTCCGCCGAGATGGACATTCTTGGAATTAGTAAATGTGGAGCAAGATCTTGAGACAAATACAACAAGCTATAGTGGGTTTTGTATAGAGGTATTTAGAGCTGCCATGAGTGCCTTGCCATACGATTATGAATTTGTCACATTTGAAGAACCCGATGGGCAGAGTTCAGGATCTTACAATGATCTTATATATCAAGTATATCTTCAGGTACAGTATATTGTCTTAAAACCTTCTAATCTTTCTGAACGTAACTTTCCATTCACCATAATGCTAATGGAAGGAAATTGATTTCTTTACGTTTCTTTGTGGGTGACCTAGAAATATGATGGCGCTGTGGCAGATTTAACGATTCTTGCCAACAGATCCAAAATAGTTGACTTCACGTTACCTTACACAGACTTAGGTGTTGGAACATTAGCAAGAATTGACCACAAAGACATGTGGATCTTCTTCAAGCCACTTGGTGGTTTCGTTTGGCTAACTATTGCTGCTTGTTTTGCTGCGGTGGGCTCCATTGTTTGGCTTTTCGAACATCCTATAAATAAACTATTCCAAGGTTCCGCAGCTCAGCAAATTGGGACAACTTTGTGGTTTTCCTTTATGACCATATTTTTTGCTCAAAGTAAACTCTATATCTCTCTACCCCCCCCCCCTCTCTCACACACACACACTTTTTGATTGCATGGTTACTTCTGGAGCTTTAAGTTGAACTTGGTTTTTACGTTTCATCTCTGAAATTGCAGGAGAGCGTCTATCTAGTAATTGGTCGAAATTTATCGTGGTCATATGGTTATTCATTCTCCTGATCTTGATTTCATGTTATACTGCGATATTAAGTTCACTGTTGACTGTTCAACAGATTCAATTAGCATCAAAAGGTCAATTTATTGGATATCAAGGTGGATCTTTTGTGCAAGGAGTTATCGTTAACAATATGAACTTTGCAGACAATAGGCTTCTACCGTATAATACATGCCAAGACTATGCTGATGCTTTATCAAGAGGAAGTAAGAAAGGTGGAGTTGAGGCTGTTGTAGATGAAATTCCTTACCTTAAGATCTTCCTTGCCCAGTACTCTATAGGCTATGCCATGGTTGCATCAGAATCCACCACAAATGGCTTTGGCTTTGTGAGTTTCATTTTCCTACTTGAAAGATATAGCAAAACCTTTTACTCTTTTTTTTTTTTCACCTTTATTAAGTAGGACCTCATGTTTCTTAGCTTTCTTTGTTACCTTTTATAGGCATTCCAAAAAGGCTCACCTCTAGTCCATGATGTATCGATGGAAATTGCAAAACTAAGGGAAGATGGAACACTGGGGTTGTTGGAGAAGAAATGGTTTAAGGGTTCATCACATTTAACATCGCCAGACCCTACTAATATTAGTCCCAAAATTTTGAACTTTGGTGACTTGAGTGGTCTATTTTTAATTGGTGCTGTAGCTTTTAGTTTATCACTTGGTAGATATGTATTCAAGTCTTTTCGGGAAAAGATCTACATTCTTAATGACTACATATTCATAATTGTAGCAGGGGGGCGATTAGCAATGATGATGAGGTACATCTACCCGAGAAATCATGGTTGGGCCATCAGATAAGTCAGTGTAAAAATCTATCCATGAATTTTTACTAAAAAAATGCTAGATTATTATCTTACTTGATTACTCTTGCTTTAACGATTCGCATTTTTATTTAATGGTAGTAGTTAGAACCATGCTTATAATAATACTAATATCATCAATTGACTTTGACTAGAGCTGTAGAAGTTTACAGGAAGATCATATTTGGATCTAATATCAGACTAAGCTAGGCAACTTATGAAAGACCGATCCAATCAATATTCAAATTATTTTCACATTTATATGTAAAAGATATTAGAAGAACGCATGCAAGAAGAGTATCTATTTTCTTATAATCTCCGTAGAAGAAAAAAGAAAGATCGGCGTTGTACAATGTAATTTTACTTGTTTATACCTTCTTCAAAAGATATGGGATCACTGCTTGGAAAAACCCTTCATATCTGCATTAATTTGGCTATTTCTGATTTTTATGCTGTAAATATTCACTATAAAACAAGGACTGGTTTTCACGTGAGGGATTCAAATGGAGAAGCATCACGGGCTCTCTCGGCTGGTAAGTCTTCTTTTCTCTGTTGAAGTTGATAAATTTAAGTATAGTTAGTTGAAATTACTGGTTTTAGCTGCTAAACATAATTCATAGAACAACAAGCTGTTTTGAGTTATTAATACTCCCTCCATCCCATAAAGATAGTCCCACTTTTTTAGTGGTTGATTTGATTGAAGTTTGACCCAAGATTTAAGAAGGGTAAATTACAAAATAGGGCCTAAACTCCACAGAGTGGTACCAGTTTAAGGCCCGACGTCCAAAATTTAGCGAAGCAGGGCTTGTGGTGACAAATTTTGATCAAAAGAGGGATTTTTGACGGAATTCGTTAGAAACTCGGTAAGTCATGTGCCAAACACATGCATGTGTTTGGCAAATTACGACTTAACTGGATTATATAACGAATTCCATCAAAAAGCCTTGTTTTGATCAAAATTTGTCACCACAGGCCCTATTTCGTTAAATTTTGGACGTCATACCCTAAACCGGTGCACTCCGTGGAGTTTAGGCCCTACTTTGTAATTTACCCATTTAAGAAAGACTAAACATCCAAATGAAATTCTAAAACATTATTGTACTTTTAATGGTGTATATGTTCAACATTTATTCCACATCGGAAATTAACAAGTCTTGCATTTGATATATAAAAAACATGGGTTACTTTTCTAATAGCCAACTGTTTTTGAGATGAAACCCCATATCATGATATCAGAGCGGGCTTTTAACACATATGAGCCCAAAAGGCCCACAATAATTTAGTTTCGCGCCACCCTAGAAGGAGCGTGTTGAAGCACTTATCCCAAATCGGGAATTGTCAAGTCTTGCCTTCAATATATAAAAATCCTTGGCTATTTCTCTCATAGCATGGCCAATTGGTTTTGTGATGGAACCCCAGACTTTATTAGTATCAATAACAAGTTTTTGAATGTCATTTGGATAATAGTTTTAAAGTTCAATGAGCTTGAGTCTGAGTGAGCGATGAACCGTACACATAATCCAAGCTAGGCAAAATGTGAGGAGCACTTGTTCAGAAAAATGTGCTATTTTTCAAAAGTCGCCATGGATAATAGCGACTTCAATGTTTTGGGAAAACTAATGTCGCTATCGGCAATAAGGAATCCCCCCTCCCCCCCAAAAAAAAGTGTTAGTATTGGGGAGAACTAAAGTCACGGCAGGTAATAGCGACTTTAGTTTTCCCCAAATGTTTCTCACTTAGTGAAATATAGAAGTCGCTGTTGGCTTACTCATAAAAATAAAGTCGCTATTTGAACAAATACGCCAAAACACGTTCTTTATTGATAGTTTGTCTCTCCTTATATACAACACAGAGTCTTATTCCTACGAGATCTCTAACATTATCACCATTCCTAAAAACAATTATAAACCAAATATACATCTATCATATTAATACAAGTTCTATGTCAATTAGATGTCTATGATCCACCCAATACTCCCCCTCAAGTTGGAGTGTGTAGATCCCGAATGCCCAACTTGGAGATAAAATCGCAAAGCTGTTTCTGACCCAGACTTTTAGTCAAAACATCATCTAACTGGCGAGATGTATGAACATACATGGTTTCAATATTCCTGGAACGCAGCTCATTTTGAACAAAATGGCAATCAATTTCGATGTGTTTGGTGCGCTCGTGAAAAACTGGATTGGAGCTTGTTGTAGTCCATCTAATGATTTCCGGAGTTTACACACTTGTCCACGGGAAGTCTGAAAACCAGGAGGCAACTTCATATACACCTCCTCATGAAGATTTCCGTGAAGAAAAGCATTGTGGACGTCCATTTGAGAGAGTTCCCAATTTCGTGCAGCTGCTATAGCAAGGAAAGTTCGTACGGTAATCATTTTGGCTACGGGTGCGAATGTCTCATTGTAATCAAGACCTTCCACTTGTCTGTTGCCAAGGATAACTATGCGAGCCTTGTATCGCTCAATAGATCCATCAGAGCAATACTTAATTTTATAAACCCACATGCAGCCGATGGCTCGCTTTCCTGGTGGCAGTTCACACACGGTCCAAGTGCCATTTTTTTCGAGTGCATCAATTTCCTTTCTCATTGCAACTTACCATCGCTCGTCCTTAACAGCCTCAGAATAAGAGACGGGTTCGTTCCCTGTAGTAACGGAGGCCAAAAGAGCACAATGTTTGACAGTAAAACGATTGCATGTTACACAATCAGTTATGGGATAACGAGTACACGAGGGCTTTGGGTACGAGTGATAGCATTAGAAGGGTCAGATGTGCACCGTACAGTATGCATAACGTAGTCCTGAAATCGGGTGGGTAGGTGTCGTTGACGTTGTCCTCGTCCATACTCGGGCTCCATACCTTGTTCATCATTGTCACGCCTTTCGTTGGTGCCACTGCTCATAACTTCATTCTCAGTTTCACTCCCCCTATAATCTGCTCTAGTCTCCGCCGAAGCTAGTTCAACAATTGTGTCAGAAGTCTGTTCATTATTTGTGCCAGGGAGATCAACTACGTCATCGTCAATTCCATAATACATATCCATATCAGTATTTATGCCAAGAGGAGGAATATCCTTATCACCATTCTGAAAGGGAAAATTGTTCTCAAAGAAAACAACATCCCGTAACACAAACAATTCCTTTGTGTCTAAGTCATAAACCCGCCATCCCTTTTGTCCAAAGGGGGATCCAACAAACACACTTTCTACCACGTTCACCAAATTTATCATTATCTCTTCGTTGCTTATGTGCGTAGCATAAGCAGCCAAAACCCTGAGCAAGCTAAAACAAGGAGTTTTATTATGAAGGATCTCATATGGACATTTACCTTCAAGGAGCGGAGTCGGAGTACGATTGATAAGATGACATGCGGCCAGCACACACTCCCCCCATAACGTGATAGGTAGGTGGGCTTGAAATTGTAATGCACGAGCAACATTTAGAATGTGTCGATGTTTTCGCTCAACCCGCCCATTTTGTTGCGGTGTACCTATACAAGATGTTTCCAACAAGATTCCATTTTCAAGGAAATACGGCCATAGAGGTCGGAGTTCAGTTCCATTATCACTGCGAATAAGTTTCACCCGTTTTCCAAATTGTCTAGCAGTCATGGCACAAAAATTCTTAATAATCTGTGGAACCTCAGTTTTTTCAATAAGCAAAAATGCCCACACAGCACGCGAATGATCATCAACAATTGTTAAGAAATAAGTAGTGCCACATGAAGAGCAGGTGCGATAACTTCCCCAAAGATCCACGTGAATTAATTCAAAACAATTATTTGCTCTATTCTTACTAATAGGTAAAATAACTCTAGTTTCTTTGCTCGAAAACAAGCATCACAAGCCTGCCTACTACGACTAGCTTTAGAACTAATTAAAGAAGGAATAAAATCTAACATCTTGTACGAAGGATGTCCCAACCTCTTGTGCCATAAATCATGAGCATCACCCACTTCGACTTTGTTTGCTTGTTTAGTGCATACTGCTCGGAAGTGATAGACCCCGTCCTGCTGTTCACCCGCACCAATCAAAGTCCTCGTGATTTGGTCCTGTATCACACACAACTGATTAGCAAAGGTGACAATGCAATTTAATTGTTTTACAAGCTGAGATATTGATATGAGTGTGCAATGCATTTTAGGGACAAATAAAACATTGGTAATATAAATATTTTGGCCAAGACACAAGGAACCCTTTTTCACTGCTGGAGTGCTCTCTCCATTTGGCATCCCGACCAAACAAGGTGAAATTTCAGTCACATTGCTTAGAAGGTCAATGTTTCCCGTCATATGATGTGAGGCTCCCGTGTCAAGCAGCCAAACATAATTTTTACCAGACAGTTTCTCTGTTTTGTCGTTGTTGAGAATGTTTCTGAGTGTTGCTAATTGCTCACTGTTCAGTCCCAATAGATTGCCGTTGTTTATCACCTCATCTAAGCCTCCATCATCCCGTCTCTCTGCGGCGTTAGTCTGTGGAGCATATGCTCGTGCGTCTCCCTTATCTCGTCCACCACTGCTTGAGTTTCCTTTTCCTCGACCAATTCTTTTTCCTCCATTCTGCGTCTTTTCTCCCCACCATTCCGGATAGCCAATTAGTTTAAAGCACTCTTTGGCCTCATGCCCAATTTTCTTGCAGTGAGTGCAAGTTGCACTTTTGTCACGAACCGAGCCTACAACAGACTTCATTCCCTGCCCAGCTTTGGCCGAAAAAGCCACTACCTCTCCATTCTCTTTTGACTTCGCTATATCTCGAAGGCGTTCTTCTCGTACTACCATGGAATATGCACGCATCAGACTTGGAATGGGCTCCATATTCAGAATGCTTGATCTGAAAGTTTCAAACGTTGCAACATCTAGTCCCATCAGGAATTGATGAAGCCTTTCTCACTAACTCGGCTGTGATCCCACACGTGCATCCCTTGCATTTACACACTGGGATAGATTCATAATTCGCCAATTCTTCCCACATCACCTTCAGTTTTCCGTAGTATGATACCACTGTCTGTCCAGCTTGCTTGGCATTGGCGATGTCCGATTTCAATTGTTGTATTCTTGGCCCATTCCCTACGGAGAATCTTTCTCTGAGATCGTCCCACAACTCCTTTACTGTGTCCGCATATGTCACAGTGGAGCAACACAGACTAGGCTCTACTGTGTTAAATATCCATGCAACAACCATGTTGTTCACCATCCACCAATCATCAATTTCGGGTGAATCATCGTCTGGTTGAGTCACCGATCCGTCAACGAAGCCAAGCTTTCGTTTGGCCCTGAGCGCATTCCTCATGGAGCGTGCCCATTCATCATAGTTTATTCCCTTCAACTGGATATGAGATATTATCATACCTAGGTTATCAGACGGATGAAGATAGTATGGAGAGACCATAGCCGCACCGCATCCTTGCCCGAGCTTCCCACAGGCTTCTCATTCTCAGTATTTCCGGCCATCTAATTAAGTTTATTTTAGGGTTTTGATCGTAGTTGCTCTGATACCATGAACAAATACGCCAAAACACGTTGTTCTTTATTTATAGTTTGTCTCTCCTTATATACAACAGAGAGTCCTATTCCTACGAGATCTCTAACATTATCACCATTCCTAAAAACAATTATAAACCAAATATACATCTATCATATTAATACAAGTTCTATGTCAATTATATGTCTATGATCCACCCAATACTATTGGCAATGGTGACTTAATAGTGCTGCAATAGCGACTTTAGTTCTCCCCAAATGTTTCTCACTTTGTGAAAAATAGAAGTCGATATTGGCAATGGTGGCTCCAAAGTGCTTGACTTCCCGAAACTAGCACAATGTGGCAACTATTTTTCTAGCACACATTTTGTTAGAAACTCTGTCCAAGATTGACACTCGAGAATACAAAATCCTTCTTCTTTCATCATTTTCCCTTTTTCTTGTTATTGGCCATGTTAGGTTTGAAATCTTCATTATTGTTTTCAACACCACCGTACTCGACTTACTGCTATGTGCATGAATTGTGATTGGTCCATTTTTTGTAAACCTTCACTATTTCCTTTTCTTGGTTCATTGATTTGTGCAGTTCATCATCTTCTGAATAAAGTAAAGGTGCAAGCAATCTTAGTCCTGATATTTAAAGTGTTTTTCATCTTTATGAGTTCCTCCAAATCCAAATGGAAATTGAGTTACAAATATTTCCCATTATTTAGGGTTTTTAGGGTTTTAAGGAATGAGTCCCGATCTTGTGAAAATGGTATACGGCTACCTCGTTTATTTTTTTTTAATTTTTTTCTACATTCTAAATGACATTTAAAGTGTTTTTCATCTTTATGAGTTCCTCCAAATCCAAATGGAAATTGAGTTACAAATATTTCCCATTATTTAGGGTTTTTAGGGTTTTAAGGAATGAGTCCCGATCTTGTGAAAATGGTATACGGCTACCTCGTTTATTTTTTTTTAATTTTTTTCTACATTCTAAATTACATTTAAAGTGTTTTTCATCTTTATGAGTTCCTCCAAATCCAAATGGAAATTGAGTTACAAATATTTCCCATTATTTCGGGTTTTTAGGATTTTATGTGTCCCGATCTTGTGAAAATGGTATACGGCTACCTCGTTTATTTTTTTTAATTTCTTTCCACATTCTAAATGACATTTAAAGTGTTTTTCATCTTTATGAGTTCCTCCAAATCCAAATGGAAATTGAGTTACAAATATTTCCCATTATTTAGGGTTTTCAGTGGTTTTATGTGTCCCGATCTTGTGAAAATGGTATACGGCTACCTCATTTATTTTTTTTTTTATTTTTTTCTACATTCTAAATTACATTTAAAGTGTTTTTCATCTTTATGAGTTCCTCCAAATCCAAATGGAAATTGAGTTACAAATATTTCCCATTATTTAGTGGTTTTTAGGGTTTTAAGGAATGAGTCCCGATCTTGTGAAAATGGTATACGGCTACCCTCGTTTATTTTTTTTTTTAATTTTTTCTACATTCTAAATGACATTTAAAGTGTTTTTCATCTTTATGAGTTCCTCCAAATCCAAATGGAAATTGAGTTACAAATATTTCCCATTATTTAGGGTTTTCGTGGTTTTATGTGTCCCGATCTTGTGAAAATGGTATACGGCTACCTCATTTCTTTTTTTTTTATTTTTCTCTACATTCTAAATGACATTTAAAGTGTTTTTCATCTTTATGAGTTCCTCCAAATCCAAATGGAAATTGAGTTACAAATATTTCCCATTATTTAGGGTTTTTAGGGTTTTAAGGAATGAGTCCCGATCTTGTGAAAATGGTATACGGCTACCTCGTTTATTTTTTTTTTATTTTTTTCTACATTCTAAATGACATTTAAAGTGTTTTTCATCTTTATGAGTTCCTCCAAATCCAAATGGAAATTGAGTTACAAATATTTCCCATTATTTCGGGTTTTTAGGATTTTATGTGTCCCGATCTTGTGAAAATGGTATACGGCTACCTCGTTTATTTTTTTTATTTTTTTCTACATTCTAAATGACATTTAAAGTGTTTTTCATCTTTATGAGTTCCTCCAAATCCAAATGGAAATTGAGTTACAAATATTTCCCATTATTTAGGGTTTTCAGGGTTTTATGTGTCCCGATCTTGTGAAAATGGTATACGGCTACCTCATTTATTTTTTTTTTTATTTTTTTCTACATTCTAAATGACATTTAAAGTGTTTTTCATCTTTATGAGTTCCTCCAAATCCAAATGGAAATTGAGTTACAAATATTTCCCATTATTTAGGGTTTTTAGGGTTTTAAGGAATGAGTCTCGATCTTGTGAAAATGGTATACGGCTACCTCGTTTATTTTTTTTTAATTTTTTTCTACATTCTAAATGACATTTAAAGTGTTTTTCATCTTTATGAGTTCCTCCAAATCCAAATGGAAATTGAGTTACAAATATTTCCCATTATTTAGGGTTTTTCGGGGTTTTATGTGTCCCGATCTTGTAAAAATGGTATACGGCTACCTCATTTATTATTTTTTTTTTTCTACATTCTAAATGACATTTAAAGTGTTTTTCATCTTTATGAGTTCCTCCAAATCCAAATGGAAATTGAGTTACAAATATTTCCCATTATTTAGGGTTTTTAGGGTTTTAAGGAATGAGTCCCGATCTTGTGAAAATGGTATACGGCTACCTCATTTATTTATTTTTTATTTTTTTCTACATTCTAAATGACATTTAAAGTGTTTTTCATCTTTATGAGTTCCTCCAAATCCAAATGGAAATTGAGTTACAAATATTTCCCATTATTTCGGGTTTTTAGGATTTTATGTGTCCCGATCTTGTGAAAATGGTATACGGCTACCTCGTTTATTTTTTTTTTTTAATTTTTTTATACATTATAAATGACATTTAAAGTGTTTTTCATCTTTATGAGTTCCTCCAAATCCAAATGGAAATTGAGTTACAAATATTTCCCATTATTTAGGGTTTTCAGGGTTTTATGTGTCCCGATCTTGTGAAAATGGTATACGGCTACCTCATTTATTTTTTTTTTTTTTATTTTTTCTACATTCTAAATGACATTTAAAGTGTTTTTCATCTTTATGAGTTCCTCCAAATCCAAATGGAAATTGAGTTACAAATATTTCCCATTATTTAGGGTTTTTAGGGTTTTAAGGAATGAGTCCCGATCTTGTGAAAATGGTATACGGCTACCTCGTTTATTTTTTTTTAATTTTTTTCTACATTCTAAATGACATTTAAAGTGTTTTTCATCTTTATGAGTTCCTCCAAATCCAAATGGAAATTGAGTTACAAATATTTCCCATTATTTAGGGTTTTCGGGTTTTATGTGTCCCGATCTTGTGAAAATGGTATACGGCTACCTCATTTATTTTTTTTATTTTTTTCTACATTCTAAATGACATTTAAAGTGTTTTTCATCTTTATGAGTTCCTCCAAATCCAAATGGAAATTGAGTTACAAATATTTCCCATTATTTAGGGTTTTTAGGGTTTTAAGGAATGAGTCCCGATCTTGTGAAAATGGTATACGGCTACCTCGTTTATTTTTTTTTTTTTATTTTTTCTACATTCTAAATAACATTTAAAGTGTTTTTCATCTTTATGAGTTCCTCCAAATCCAAATGGAAATTGAGTTACAAATATTTCCCATTATTTAGGGTTTTTAGGATTTTATGTGTCCCGATCTTGTGAAAATGGTATACGGATACCTCTTTTATTTTTTTTAATTTTTTTCTACATTCTAAATGACATTTAAAGTGTTTTTCATCTTTATGAGTTCCTCCAAATCCAAATGGAAATTGAGTTACAAATATTTCCCATTATTTAGGGTTTTCAGGGTTTTATGTGTCCCGATCTTGTGAAAATGGTATACGGCTACCTCATTTATTTTTTTTATTTTTTCTACATTCTAAATGACATTTAAAGTGTTTTTCATCTTTATGAGTTCCTCCAAATCCAAATGGAAATTGAGTTACAAATATTTCCCATTATTTAGGGTTTTTAGGGTTTTAAGGAATGAGTCCCGATCTTGTGAAAATGGTATACGGCTACCTCGTTTATTTTTTTTAATTTTTTTCTACATTCTAAATGACATTTAAAGAGTTTTTCATCTTTATGAGTTCCTCCAAATCCAAATGGAAATTGAGTTACAAATATATGCCATTATTTAGGGTTTTTAGGGTTTTATGTGTCCTGATCTTGTGAAAATGGTATACGGCTACCTCGTTTATTTTTTTTAAATTTTTTTCTACATTCTAAATGACATTTAAAGTGTTTTTCATCTTTATGAGTTCCTCCAAATCCAAATGGAAATTGAGTTACAAATATTTCCCATTATTTAGGGTTTTTAGGGTTTTATGTGTCCGATCTTGTGAAAATGGTATACGGCTACCTCATTTATTATTTTTTTATTTTTTTATACATTCTAAATGACATTTAAAGTGTTTTTCATCTTTATGAGTTCCTCCAAATCCAAATGGAAATTGAGTTACAAATATTTCCCATTATTTAGGATTTTTAGGGTTTTAAGGAATGAGTCCCGATCTTGTGAAAATGGTATACGGCTACCTCGTTTATTTTTTTTTATTTTTTTCTACATTCTAAATGACATTTAAAGTGTTTTTCATCTTTATGAGTTCCTCCAAATCCAAATGGAAATTGAGTTACAAATATTTCCCATTATTTCGGGTTTTAGGATTTTATGTGTCCCGATCTTGTGAAAATGGTATACGGCTACCTCGTTTATTTTTTTTTAATTTTTTTATACATTCTAAAATGACATTTAAAGTGTTTTTCATCTTTATGAGTTCCTCCAAATCCAAATGGAAATTGAGTTACAAATATTTCCCATTATTTAGGGTTTTTAGGGTTTTATGTGTCCCGATCTTGTGAAAATGGTATACGGCTACCTCATTTATTTTTTTTATTTTTTTCTACATTCTAAATGACATTTAAAGTGTTTTCATCTTTATGAGTTCCTCCAAATCCAAATGGAAATTGAGTTACAAATATTTCCCATTATTTAGGGTTTTTAGGGTTTTAAGGAATGAGTCCCGATCTTGTGAAAATGGTATACGGCTACCTCGTTTATTTTTTTTAATTTTTTTCTACATTCTAAATGACATTTAAAGTGTTTTTCATCTTTATGAGTTCCTCCAAATCCAAATGGAAATTGAGTTACAAATATTTCCCATTATTTAGGGTTTTCGGGGTTTTATGTGTCGATCTTGTGAAAATGGTATACGGCTACCTCATTTATTTTTTTTATTTTTTTATACATTCTAAATGACATTTAAAGTGTTTTTCATCTTTATGAGTTCCTCCAAATCCAAATGGAAATTGAGTTACAAATATTTCCCATTATTTAGGGTTTTTAGGGTTTTAAGGAATGAGTCCCGATCTTGTGAAAATGGTATACGGCTACCTCGTTTATTTTTTTTTAATTTTTTTCTACATTCTAAATGACATTTAAAGTGTTTTTCATCTTTATGAGTTCCTCCAAATCCAAATGGAAATTGAGTTACAAATATTTCCCATTATTTAGGGTTTTCAGGGTTTTATGTGTCCCGATCTTGTGAAAATGGTATACGGCTACCTCATTTATTATTTTTTTATTTTTTTCTACATTCTAAATGACATTTAAAGTGTTTTTCATCTTTATGAGTTCCTCCAAATCCAAATGGAAATTGAGTTACAAATATTTCCCATTATTTAGGGTTTTTAGGGTTTTAAGGAATGAGTCCCGATCTTGTGAAAATGGTATACGGCTACCTCGTTTATTTTTTAATTTTTTTCTACATTCTAAATGACATTTAAAGTGTTTTTCATCTTTATGAGTTCCTCCAAATCCAAATGGAAATTGAGTTACAAATATTTCCCATTATTTCGGGTTTTTAGGATTTTATGTGTCCCGATCTTGTGAAAATGGTATACGGCTACCTCGTTTATTTTTTTTTTATTTTTTTCTCCATTCTAAATGACATTTAAAGTGTTTTTCATCTTTCTGAGTTCCTCCCAATCCAAATGGAAATTGAGTTACAAATATTTCCCATTATTTAGGGTTTTCTGGGGTTTTATGTGTCCCGATCTTGTGAAAATGGTATACGGCTACCTCATTTATTTTTTTTTATTTTTTTCTACATTCTAAATGACATTTAAAGTGTTTTTCATCTTTATGAGTTCCTCCAAATCCAAATGGAAATTGAGTTACAAATATTTCCCATTATTTAGGGTTTTTAGGGTTTTAAGGAATGAGTCTCGATCTTGTGAAAATGGTATACGGCTACCTCGTTTATTTTTTTTTAATTTTTTTCTACATTCTAAATGACATTTAAAGTGTTTTTCATCTTTATGAGTTCCTCCAAATCCAAATGGAAATTGAGTTACAAATATTTCCCATTATTTAGGGTTTTCAGGGTTTTATGTGTCCCGATCTTGTGAAAATGGTATACGGCTACCTCATTTATTATTTTTTTTTTCTACATTCTAAATGACATTTAAAATGTTTTTCATCTTTATGAGTTCCTCCAAATCCAAATGGAAATTGAGTTACAAATATTTCCCATTATTTAGGGTTTTTAGGGTTTTAAGGAATGAGTCCCGATCTTGTGAAAATGGTATACGGCTACCTCGTTTATTTTTTTTTTATGTTTTTCTACATTCTAAATGACATTTAAAGTGTTTTTCATCTTTATGAGTTCCTCCAAATCCAAATGGAAATTGAGTTACAAATATTTCCCATTATTTCGGGTTTTTAGGATTTTATGTGTCCCGATCTTGTGAAAATGGTATACGGCTACCTCGTTTATTTTTTTTTAATTTTTTTATACATTCTAAATGACATTTAAAGTGTTTTTCATCTGTATGAGTTCCTCCAAATCCAAATGGAAATTGAGTTACAAATATTTCCCATTATTTAGGGTTTTTCAGGGTTTTATGTGTCCCGATCTTGTGAAAATGGTATACGGCTACCTCATTTATTTTTTTTTTATTTTTTTCTACATTCTAAATGACATTTAAAGTGTTTTTAATCTTTATGAGTTCCTCCAAATCCAAATGGAAATTGAGTTACAAATATTTCCCATTATTTAGGGTTTTTAGGGTTTTAAGGAATGAGTCCCGATCTTGTGAAAATGGTATACGGCTACCTCGTTTATTTTTTTTAATTTTTTTCTACATTCTAAATGACATTTAAAGTGTTTTTCATCTTTATGAGTTCCTCCAAATCCAAATGGAAATTGAGTTACAAATATTTCCCATTATTTAGGGTTTTCAGGGTTTTATGTGTCCCGATCTTGTGAAAATGGTATACGGCTACCTCATTTATTTTTTTTTAATTTTTTTCTACATTCTAAATGACATTTAAAGTGTTTTTCATCTTTATGAGTTCCTCCAAATCCAAATGGAAATTGAGTTACAAATATTTCCCATTATTTAGGGTTTTTAGGGTTTTAAGGAATGAGTCCCGATCTTGTGAAAATGGTATACGGCTACCTCGTTTATTTTTTTTTATTTTTTTCTACATTCTAAATAACATTTAAAGTGTTTTTCATCTTTATGAGTTCCTCCAAATCCAAATGGAAATTGAGTTACAAATATTTCCCATTATTTCGGGTTTTTAGGATTTTATGTGTCCCGATCTTGTGAAAATGGTATACGGCTACCTCGTTTATTTTTTTTTAATTTTTTTCTACATTCTAAATGACATTTAAAGTGTTTTTCATCTTTATGAGTTCCTCCAAATCCAAATGGAAATTGAGTTACAAATATTTCCCATTATTTAGGGTTTTCAGGGTTTTATGTGTCCCGATCTTGTGAAAATGGTATACGGCTACCTCATTTATTTTTTATTTATTTTTTTCTACATTCTAAATGACATTTAAAGTGTTTTTCATCTTTATGAGTTCCTCCAAATCCAAATGGAAATTGAGTTACAAATATTTCCCATTATTTAGGGTTTTTAGGGTTTTAAGGAATGAGTCCCGATCTTGTGAAAATGGTATACGGCTACCTCGTTTATTTTTTTAATTTTTTTCTACATTCTAAATGACATTTAAAGTGTTTTTCATCTTTATGAGTTCCTCCAAATCCAAATGGAAATTGAGTTACAAATATTTCCCATTATTTAGGGTTTTAAGGGTTTTATGTGTCCCGATCTTGTGAAAATGGTATACGGCTACCTCATTTATTTTTTTTTATTTTTTTCTACATTCTAAATGACATTTAAAGTGTTTTTCATCTTTATGAGTTCCTCCAAATCCAAATGGAAATTGAGTTACAAATATTTCTCATTATTTAGGGTTTTTAGGGTTTTAAGGAATGAGTCCCGATCTTGTGAAAATGGTATACGGCTACCTCGTTTATTTTTTTTTAATTTTTTTCTACATTCTAAATGACATTTAAAGTGTTTTTCATATTTATGAGTTCCTCCAAATCCAAATGGAAATTGAGTTACAAATATTTCCCATTATTTCGGGTTTTTAGGATTTTATGTGTCCCGATCTTGTGAAAATGGTATACGGCTACCTCGTTTATTTTTTTTTAATTTTTTTCTACATTCTAAATGACATTTAAAGTGTTTTTCATCTTTATGAGTTCCTCCAAATCCAAATGGAAATTGAGTTACAAATATTTCCCATTATTTAGGGTTTTCAGGGTTTTATGTGTCCCGATCTTGTGAAAATGGTATACGGCTACCTCATTTATTTTTTTTTATTTTTTTCTACATTCTAAATGACATTTAAAGTGTTTTTCATCTTTATGAGTTCCTCCAAATCCAAATGGAAATTGAGTTACAAATATTTCCCATTATTTAGGGTTTTTAGGGTTTTAAGGAATGAGTCCCGATCTTGTGAAAATGGTATACGGCTACCTCGTTTATTTTTTTTTTAGTTTTTTCTACATTCTAAATGACATTTAAAGTGTTTTTCATCTTTATGAGTTCCTCCAAATCCAAATGGAAATTGAGTTACAAATATTTCCCATTATTTCGGGTTTTTAGGATTTTATGTGTCCCGATCTTGTGAAAATGGTATACGGCTACCTCGTTTATTTTTTTAATTTTTTCTACATTCTAAATGACATTTAAAGTGTTTTTCATCTTTATGAGTTCCTCCAAATCCAAATGGAAATTGAGTTACAAATATTTCCCATTATTTAGGGTTTTCAGGATTTTATGTGTCCCGATCTTGTGAAAATGGTATACGGCTACCTCATTTACTTTTTTTTATTTTTTTATAGATTTTAAATGACATTTAAAGTGTTTTTCATCTTTATGAGTTCCTCCAAATCCAAATGGAAATTGAGTTACAAATATTTCCCATTATTTAGGATTTTTAGGGTTTTAAGGAATGAGTCCCGATCTTGTGAAAATGGTATACGGCTACCTCGTTTATTTTTTTAATTTTTTTCTACATTCTAAATGAAATTTAAAATGTTTTTCATCTTTATGAGTTCCTCCAAATCCAAATGGAAATTGAGTTACAAATATTTCCCATTATTTAGGGTTTTCAGGGTTTTATGTGTCCCGATCTTGTGAAAATGGTATACGGCTACCTCATTTATTTATTTTTTATTTTTTTCTACATTCTAAATGACATTTAAAGTGTTTTTCATCTTTATGAGTTCCTCCAAATCCAAATGGAAATTGAGTTACAAATATTTCCCATTATTTAGGGTTTTTAGGGTATAAGGTTTAGGGTATAGGGACGGACTACCCTATATTTATTTTTTATTTTTTTAAAAAAAATTATTGACTAGAAAACAAGATTTTAGCCTTTGTTAATCAGTGGTTGTTTTTAGAAAAAGTTATAGAAAAAAAGATAGAAAAAAACTAAACAAATGAAAGTATATAGAAGAAAAGTCAAAAGAGGGACGGACTACCCTATATTTATTTTTTATTTTTTAAAAAAATTTTTATTGACTAGAAAACAATATTTTAGCCTTTGTTAATCAGTGGTTTTTTTTAGAAAAAGTTATAGAAAAAAAGATAGAAAAAAACTAAACAAATGAAAGTATATAGAAGAAAAGTCAAAAGAGGGACGGACTACCCTATATATATTTTTTATTTTTTTAAAATTTTTTTATTGACTAGAAAACAATATTTTAGCCTTTGTTAATCAGTGGTTTTTTTTAGAAAAAGTTATAGAAAAAAAGATAGAAAAAAACTAAACAAATGAAAGTATATAGAAGAAAAGTCAAAAGAGGGACGGACTACCCTATATTTATTTTTTATTTTTTAAAAAATTTTTTATTGACTAGAAAACAATATTTTAGCCTTTGTTAATCAGTGGTTTTTTTTAGAAAAAGTTATAAAAAAAAGATAGAAAAAAACTAAACAAATGAAAGTATATAGAAGAAAAGTCAAAAGAGGGACGGACTACCCTATATTTATTTTTTATTTTTTAAAAATTTTTTATTGACTAGAAAACAATATTTTAGCCTTTGTTAATCAGTGGTTTTTTTTAGAAAAAGTTATAGAAAAAAAGATAGAAAAAACTAAACAAATGAAAGTATATAGAAGAAAAGTCAAAAGAGGGACGGACTACCCTATATTTATTTTTTATTTTTTAAAAAAATTTTTATTGACTAGAAAACAATATTTTAGCCTTTGTTAATCAGTGATTTTTTTTTAGAAAAAGTTATAGAAAAAAAGATAGAAAAAAACTAAACAAATGAAAGTATATAGAAGAAAAGTCAAAAGGGAGACGGACTACCCTATATTTATTTTTTATTTTTTTAAAAAATTTTTATTGACTAGAAAACAATATTTTAGCCTTTGTTAATTAGTGGTTTTTTTTAGAAAAAGTTATATAAAAAAAGATAGAAAAAAACTAAACAAATAAAAGTATATAGAAGAAAAGTCAAATTTAGAGACGGATACTAAATCTGTCTCTAAATTTTAGAGACAGATGTTGAATCTGTCACTAAATTAGAGACGGATTAAAAAATCTGTCTCTAAATTAGAGACGGGTTAAAATCTGTCTCTAAAGTTTAGAGACGGATTCTGAATTTGTCTCTAATTTAGAGACGGATTCTGAATCCGTCTCTAAAATTTAGAGACGGAATCTGAATCCGTCTCTAATTTAGAGACGGATTCTGAATCCGTCTCTAATTTAGAGACGGATTCTGAATCTGTCTCTATTTTAGAGACAGATACAAAACCCGTCTCTAAAATTTAGAGACGGAATCTGAATCCGTCTCTAAATTAGAGACGGAATCAGATTTCGTCTCTAAATTAGACACGGATTCGGATTCCGTCTCTAAATTAGAGACGGATTCATATTCCGTCTCTGAATTAGAGACGGAATCCGAATCCGTGTCTAATTTAGAGACGGAATCCGAATCCGTCTCTGATTTTTGGTTCTGTCTCTTATCTGTCGCCAAATTAGCTACGGATTCCGTCCGTCTCTAAATTTCCGTCTCTAAATCCGGTTTTCCTTGTAGTGTGAATTGATTATTCCATAGTCGATTCAATTAAGCGGTTCGTAACAAGTGGTATCAAAGCTTTCTCGATCAAGGTGTTGCTGTTGCGAAATGGAGCCTTGTTACGAAGCAAAGGTGTTCAGCATCTTCAAACTATTCGATGTGAATGGGGACAGAGTTCTTAGTCGAGAGGAAATGGCAGTATATGCAGTCTCCGTAAACCCTGTGGCTAAAATTAGTGATGAAGAAATCAACGCTTATCTCAATGAGATCTTCGATACATATGGCGAAATCGTAGATGGTAAGGAAGGGCTGACATACGCTGGGTTGTTGTTTAGCTACTATGATGGCTTTGGCAATGCGAATCGAGATTTTGATACCTTCGCCTATGACCTAAAGCTGATTGACCTGGACCCGATTGAAAATGAGGTCTCAAGGGATGCAGAAATTGAGCAAGCTACAAAGAGAGAACAAGCAACTGAAAACCACGCCAAGTGTTCGATAGAATGCCAAGGTGAAATAATAGAGGGATTGCTTGAATCAGGTAATCATTATTCATTCCCTAGATTGCTTAGTCCTTATGCTCAAATGAAATGTGTATTCGCAAAAGGAGCTGGAAGTAATTATGCTCCTAAGATGGTGGTTGAATTGAAGGAGTTTGGAAAAAATTTAATGGATGATAGGAATTGGATTCATAGAAATGAAAATGATGCATCTATATTTTGTTTACATGTTGATACTTCAAAATTTGGTCCGAGATCACCATTAGAGTTTTTGTGGGATCCAGGAAGATTCAAACAACCTGAAGTAGCTGCAGAAAAAGTTATTTGGCTGCAAACAACTGGTGTGATGAAATCACCAAAATGGAGGTTGATTCTCGGGGTTCTTTCTATTCCTTTCCTTGTTTACTTGGAATTACTTGTTTTACAAAGACTATGTAGCCGAGATGATGTTGCTGGTGAGATGGATTTGTGGGTTGAATTACATAAAGTGTGCAAAGGCAGGGGGTCGAAAATAATAGACACTGATTGTTCTATTCAGCTTAATGGCATTAAGGATAAAGCAAGCCAGGTGGATGTTCAAATGAAAGCATTTCATGAAGCTGAGCTAAATTTTTCAAAGCAGAGTGTTGTCATTTTTGGTTATGTTGCTTCAATTTTTGAGCATGCTGAATTTTTTGTGCGCAGTCTAGTGTATTCCAGGTTAGTAGATAATGAATTCTCTCCATTGTTGGTGAGTGTGTGTAAGACGTTTGGTGTTACGTTGCCTCTGAGATTGGTTTTGGGTGAGATATTGCCCATTGATGGGTTGGTTAAGGTAGCAAATGTGTCTAGTGTTGCAGCAAAGCTGAGTTTCTCAATGTACCTGTTATTTAGAGTTCTTCGCTGGGGTTGTAGGTGTTAGTGCCCTAGGCCTATAGAGATAGACCTTTATGTAATGTCATTGTTCATTTATATATGAGATTGCTTCTTTGATTATTATATGAGTTTGCATGTTTAGTTATAATAATCGTGTCCCTAGTACTTATGAAGCACTAGTATGAAGTCTAATGGATAATCATATGATGATTATATGCATGGAGATGCACATTAGATTCATGGGTACTTGTTAGAGAACAAGGTACTGGACTTGACCCATTATGAGATTTATGTCATGGTCATATGTCATAATTAAATCTCATATAGTCATATCATTGATATCCTTTGACCTGAGATTATCATCGTCTTCCGCTTGATGAATATCATGTTTGATATAGTTTAACGTTATCTTTAACCGGATGACAATAAGGGCTATCATTGGCATGGTATGATTCTTGTTGGGAAGAATGATAAGTCAAGATGGAAATTGTCCCTCGTAAAGAGAGATGTTTGCTTGGCCACTCGTAAGTAAGATTGATGTAGTGCGTAGGCCATGCCCGAATGAATTAATGTGATTAATGTCATTCGATTAATCAATTTACTTGGTAACGAGAAAGCATTGAACAATATGAGTTGACGTGGACCATGACTCATGTTCAATATAACATCGTGTGACAATGGGATTGTGATATGTTCTATGTAGGAAAATCGAACTTGATATTATACTATTTGGGTAGGCATGACGGCTTGCTAGAGTCCGCTCATGTCTTATGAGGATCGATGTGATCGGACTCATTGCCAACATAGTATGGTCCTACGGGGTCACACGCATCGAACGAATTGTCAAAAATGAAGAATATGGAGTTTTTGTTCTCGGGGACGACTCGTCCCCGGTGCCGTAACCAACTAGTCCCCTTAAGGGGGACGCCAGATTCAGAAGCTGGGTGCCAGGGGACGACTCGTCCCCGGGCACCTGGACTGACGCGGAATTGACTTAAAACTAGGGTTTTGCGAGGGAAAAGTTTTATAACGTATAAATACTTACCCTCGGTTGCCCTAGCCGTCATTAGAACGTTTTGGCTTGAGAGAAACACTTAGAGTGGGAGATTTCAATTGAGAATTGAGAATCAAACACCACCAAATCCATTGTTCTTCATTGATTGAAAGGTGTTTCAATCAATTGGATCTAGCAATCCTCCTAGAAGAGTTCTAGGGTTCGTTCCGCGCGTGGATAAACATAGAGGATCTTCGTTCATCAAGATCTTTGGTTCGTGATTCCCGTTCGTTCATCAAGGATTAACAAGATCATTCAATCTGGAGTTGGGTCAAGTTTATCAAAGGCAAAAGCATTCAAGGTTGGTAATTCTATTTCATCTCTCTTAATTATTCATCTAGAACGGATTCTAGGGCTTGGGGTTTTTCGAGTTATTGCTTATTCCGCTGCGCATGGACCCTCGAAACCCTACAGTGGTATCAGAGCCCCGTTCATGATGTTTAGTTAGATAATCATGATAATTGTGTAATATGATTATATGAATTTTCATGATATGCATGATCTAGAATATGAAATTGTATGAGTTTTACTTGAGAAGTAATAGTATATATAGATATACCATGATTATGAAATTGTAATATATATGATTAATATGATTAATCTAGATTATGGGATGTCAATTTCATTGATATGATTAATGTGATTAATCTAGGATATTTGTGATGTATTACTTGGTATATTGGCTGGACACCAAAACCTTCCCCACAGGCACTTCGATGGAAGTGTGGGATAATCTTGGAGCACGTGGCCGCGTACTAGTAATTACTGATCAAATGTAATATGTGTTGCATCATTTCATGTTCATAATTATGTTCATATAGTTTTCATGAATCAACCTTGGGATGTAATTGATAAGCATGAAAAATTGAACCTTCTTTGTAATTTGAGTTTGTTTTATGCCACCCATGTTTAAACACTTGTGAGTACACGGGTAGTTTTATGTGGGCTCGCCATAGCGAGGTGCATTAATTCTATCTTTGTATGATCAAGATGAGCAAATAGTGGTTGCTATACGTTTAACATGGTTGAACTCAATTAGGCTATCAAAACGGTTTTGGGCCTAAGGCATAAGATGAGATTGAAACATGTGACATAAGATGTCTATAATCTCATAATGATCTAAGAGTCATATATAGATATGATTGATAAATGTTATCTACCTTTTTAGTTTAATTTTGAGCAATGTGCCATAGCCGACTTGAAATTAAATTAAAGTTGGGTCTTAGCCTATTAAATTATATTATACATATTTGTATAAGAAGGTTATATAATTTAGTGGGAGTATTTGTGAAATACGTTAATTAATCTCTTAAATGAATTGGTACTTATATGTGTTCATATCTTGTTGCATATCTTTGTAGATCAATGGATGTAAACAATAATCAAAACATGTCATCGCGATCGCTCCTTGAGAAGGACAAGTTAGAGGAGAATGGCAATAACTATGTGGATTGGATCCGCAGCTTTGAGAATTGTTCTCAAACAGGAAAGGAAGTTGTACATTCTCGATGGACCCGTTCCACCCGAGCCTGCTAATGCAACTAAAGCGGAAAGGGACCAACATAAGAAGCATATGGATGATTCTATTGATGTTGGTTGCTCGATGCTTGCGACCATGTGTAAGGCTCTTCGTAAGGACCTTGTACACATGGAAGCCTATGATTTGGGAAATCATTTGAAGGAAATGTTTCAGCTTGCAAGCACGTACGGAAAGGTTTGACACTATGAAGGCTCTTCATTCATGCAAGATGATTGAAGGACAACCTGTTGGGACTCATGTGTTGAAGAGGAAGGGTCACCTCGAACACCTTGAGAGGCTTGGGTATCCTATCCAGCTAGAGCCGGCTACGGATATGATATTGCATTCACTCCCCGAGAGTTATAATCGGTTTGTTCTCAATTATAACATGAATGGGATGAATAAATCTCTGTCGAATTGCATGGGATGCTAAAGAATGCGGAGAACAATATTACCAAGAAAACCAATCAAGTGTTGATGGTGAATAAAGGAAAGGGGTTCAAAAACAAGGGTAAAGCAAAAGTTGCTAAACCGGAGGCAAAGGTTGCCGTTGCTGAGAAGCCTAAACCCAAATCCCAAAAGGATGCGGTGTGCTACCATTGCAAGGAAACCGGGCATTGGAGGCGTAATCGCAAACTTTATCAGAAGGATCGAAGAAGAAGGGCAATGAGATTGCCATGACTTCGTGTATCTATATGATAGATGTTTTACTTTCTACCTCTAGTTCTTGGGTATTAGATACCGGATGTGGATCTCACATTTGCCTAAATGTGCAGGGACTAAAGAATAGAAGGTTGCTCAAAAAGGGTGAAGTAGATCTACGGGTTGGAAATGGAGCAAGAGTTGCTGCATTGGCCGTAGGGACTTACGAAGTCACTTTACCAAGCGGATTAATTTTAGTTTTAAATAACTGTTATTATGTTCCTGATTTGAGCGTAAACATTATTTCTATTTCATGTTTAGACAATGAGGGTTACAATTTTCTTATTGCGAATAAGAGATTTTCGATTTATTTGAATGACATGCTTTATTGTGTTGCTCATTCTTTTAATGGCCTTTATGTCTTGGATGTTGAGAATAATGTTGACAATGTCTATCATGTTAGTAAGAAATCCAAACCAAATAATGTGAATGACACATATAAATGGCATTGCCGTCTTGGGCACATAAACGAGAAACGCATCTCTAAACTCCATAAAGATGGATATTTAGACTCATGTGATTATGAATCATATGATGTTTGCGAGTCTTGTTTATTGGGCAAGATGACTAAAGCACCTTTTACTAAGAGTAGTGAAAGGGCTAGTGATTTGTTGGCTCTTGTACATACCGATGTATGTAGACCAATGAATAGCATTGCTAGGGGAGGATTTCGGTACTTCATAACATTCACTGATGACTTATCAAGATATGGCTACGTCTATCCGATGAAGTACAAAAGTGAAGCTTTTGAGATATTTAGAATATTTCAAAGTGAAGTACAAAATCAACTTGGCAAAACTATTAAAACACTTCGATCCGATCGAGGTGGTGAATATTTGAGCCAAGAATTTGACGATCATCCGAAAAGTTATGGAATTGTTTCGTAACTTACTCCACCCGGAACACCACAATGGAATGGTGTATCCGAGAGGAGAAATCGAACTCTATTAGATATGGTTCGATCGATGATGAGTCAAGTGAACCTTCCTATTTCCTTTTGGGGACATGCACCGGAAACAAACCGCTTTCACACTTAACAAGGTCCCTACTAAATCGGCTCCTAAAACCCCACATGAGATGTGGTATGGAAGAAAGCCTAGCTTATCTTTCATGAAGATTTGGGGATGTGAGGTTTATGTAAAGAAATTGGTTTCGAACATAAACTTGCACCTAGATCCGATAAATGTATTTTCGCTCGGTTATCCCAAGGAAACGAAAGGATATCTATTTTACAACCAATCCGAGAACAAAGTGTTTGTTGCTCGAAATGGTGTCTTTCTAGAGAAAGAGTTTCTCTCTAAAGAAACTAGTGGGAGTAAAATTGATCTTGAAGAAATTCAAGAACCCGAAAATGACAAGGAACCAATAGTAGAGACGGAACCAAGTTCACAAGTCGTTGTGGAACCGGTTCAAGATACACAAGTTCTTCGCAGATCGGATAGGATACGATCCGAACCCGAGAGATATGGATTTCTCATGACGGAAAGTAATGAAGTAGAAATCATTGAGAATGATGAACCTACTTCCTATCAAGAGGCGATGTCCACTCCCGATTCGGACAAGTGGCTAGGAGCCATGGAATCCGAAATCAAATCCATGTACGATAATCAAGTTTGGAACTTGATTGATCCACCCGAAGGTGTAAAAACCATAGGGTGCAAGTGGGTTTTCAAAAAGAAAACCGACATGGATGGGAAGGAACATACTTATAAGGCTAGGCTAGTTGCTAAGGGGTATAGAGCGGATTCATGGCGTTGACTATGATGAAACCTTTTCGCCCGTAGCAATGCTTAAGTCTATTAGAATCCTAATTGCCATAGCCGCATATTATGACTATGAGATATGGCAAATGGACGTCAAAAACAGCGTTTCTTAACGGAAACCTACTTGAGGATGTATACATGATACAGCCTGAAGGGTTTGTCGATCCAAAGGATTCTAACAAAGTGTGTAAGTTGCAGAGATCCATTTATGGATTGAAGCAAGCTTCCCGGAGCTGGAATCTACGTTTTGATGAATCAGTCAAAGAGTTTGGCTTCATCAAAAACGAAGATGAACCTTGTGTATACAAGAAGATAAGTGGGAGCATAGTGCTATTTCTGGTGTTATATGTCGATGACATCTTACTCATTGGAAACAATGTTCCTGCACTTGAGACTGTAAAGTCCTGGTTAGGAAAATGTTTCTCAATGAAAGATATGGGTGAGGCGGCTTATATCCTTGATATCAAGATCTATAGAGATAGATCAAGAAGGATGATTGGTTTGAGTCAGAGTACATATATTGACAAGGTCCTTAGAAGATTCAAGATGGAAAATTCTAAGAGAGGATACTTGCCAATGGGACATGGCATTACTCTTAGCAAGACTCATTGTCCTAAGACAAATGATGAGCGAAAGAGAATGAGTGATATACCATATGCTTCGGCAATTGGGTCTATCATGTATGCCATGTTATGTACTAGACCCGATGTCTCGTATGCTCTAAGCGCAACGAGTAGATACCAGTCTGATCCTGGTGAGAACCATTGGATAGCTGTCAAGAATATCCTTAAGTACTTGAGAAGGACTAAGGATGTATTCTTGGTATTTGGAGGAATGGAAGATGATCTGGTTGTAAAGGGTTACACAGATGCAAGCTTCCAAACCGACAAAGATGACTATAGATCGCAGTCAGGTTTTGTGTTTATGCTAAATGGAGGTGCCGTTTGTTGGAAGAGTTCCAAGCAGCACCGTTGCCGATTCTACAACCCAGCCGAGTACATAGCAAAGATCGGATGCGGCTAAGGAGGCGGTTTGGATCAAGAAGTTCGTTAGTGACGTAGAAGTCGTTCCGAGTATCACTAACCCGATAGAGCCGTTTCATGACAACAATGGTGCTATTGCCCAAGCAAAAGAACCAAGGTCACATCAGCGATCCAAACACATTTTGAGACGCTTCCACCTCATTCGAGAAATCTGTGAAAGGGAGGACGTCAAGATATGCAAGGTACCAACGGATGACAACATTTCGGACCCTCTCACCAAGCCTTTACCACAAGCTAAACATGATGGTCATGTTAGGTCCATGGGTATAAGATACATGAATGATTGGGCCTAGTGCAAGTGGGAGTCTGTAGGTGTTAGTGCCCTAGGCCTATAGAGATAGACCTTTATGTAATGTCATTGTTCATTTATATATGAGATTGCTTCTTTGATTATTATAAGAGTTTGCATGTTTAGTTATAATAATCGTGTCCCTAGTACTTATGAAGCACTAGTATGAAGTCTAATGGATAATCATATGATGATTATATGCATGGAGATGCACATTAGATTCATGGGTACTTGTTAGAGAAAAAGGTAATGGAATTGCCGCATTATGAGATTTATGTCATGGTCATATGTCATAATTAAATCTCATATAGTCATATCATTGATATCCTTTCGACTCGAGATTATCATCGTCTTCCGCTTGATGAATATCATGTTTGATATAGTTTAACGTTATCTTTAACCGGATGACAATAAGGGCTATCATTGGCATGGTATGATTCTTGTTGGGAAGAATGATAAGTCAAGATGGAAATTGTCCCTCGTAAAGAGAGATGTTTGCTTGGCCACTCGTAAGTAAGATTGATGTAGTGCATGGCCATGCCCGAATGAATTAATGTGATTAATGTCATTCGATTAATCAATTTACTTGGTAACGAGAAAGCATTGAACAATATGAGTTGACGTGGACCATGACTCATGTTCAATATAACATCGTGTGACAATGGGATTGTGATATGTTCTATGTAGGAAAATCGAACTTGATATTATACTATTTGGGTAGGCATGATGGCTTGCTAGAGTCCGCTCATGTCTTATGAGGATCGATGTGATCGGACTCATTGCCAACATAGTATGGTCCTATGGGGTCACACGCATCGAACGAATTGTCAAAAATGAAGAATATGGAGTTTTTATTCTCAGGGGACGACTCGTCCCCGTGCCGTAACCAACTATTCCCCTTAAGGGGACGCCGTATTCGAAGCCGGGTGCCGGGGGACGACTCGTCCCCGGGGGACGACTCGTCCCCGGGCACCGGATCGACGCGAATTGACTTAAAACTAGGGTTTTTGCGAGGGCAAAAGTTTTATAACGTATAAATACTTACCCCTGGTTGCCCTAGCCGTCATTAGAACGTTTTGGCTTGAGAGAAACACTTAGAGTGGGAGATTTCAATTGAGAATTGAGAATCAAACACCACCAAATCCATTGTTCTTCATTGATTGAAAGGTGTTTCAATCAATTGGATCTAGCAATCCTCCTAGAAGAGTTCTAGGGTTCGTTTCGCGCGTGGATAAACATAGAGGATCTTCGTTCATCAAGATCTTTGGTTCGTGATTCCCGTTCGTTCATCAAGGATTAACAAGATCATTCAATCTGGAGTTGGGTCAAGTTTATCAAAGGCAAAAGCATTCAAGGTTGGTAATTCTATTTCATCTCTCTTAATTATTCATCTAGAACGGATTCTAGGGCTTGGGGTTTTTCGAGTTATTGCTTATTCCGCTGCGCATGGACCCTCGAAACCCTACAGGGGTGTGTCAAGTGAGATAACCTGGCTGATTAAAGGACTTAGAGTTGGGGATTTGTACATTAAGAGCCTTGTAATTAGTTCAGATGAAAATTTGCTCAATGCCTCGGGTGTTGCGAACAAGGCTGTTTTGAGCGACATTGATCTTCCTAGAGTTGACGTAGCGGGTGTTACCTTTTCTAATGAGCAGCTACAGGTGGATGTGAGTGGCCAAGAGTTACCCAAACACATTGTAATACTTGGGAAATGGTATATTACTGTGGAGTTAGCTTTAATATGGCATGAATTGGGTGCTGCAGTGAAGTATAATATCTCAGGATGGCAAGAAAAGATACTCATGAAGCCTATCCCCGGTGCTGCTACAGACTGCAAGGTACATATAATTCATAGAGGCGACGTTGGTATATTGATTGAGATGATGCGTTCTCCAGATGCTAAAGGGTTTTATCCGTTAAAAATAAAAGATAGCAGGGGAACAACATATGCTTACCATGTGCCTAAATATAAGAAGAAATGGGCCGGGACGAGGACTATCATAGACAACTTTGCGCACAAATGGAGCAAGCAGTACAATTACACCTGGAAGGTTTTCGATCCAGGTACTGTTATAACTATTGGGGTGTTTGATAATTGTCATTTGCAAATTGGTGATAATGTTGGTGGGGTCTCGGCATCATTTGATGCTCTAGTGGATATTGCTGGGGAAAAGGTGAGAATTCATGTGCTGATGGCTCTTGCGGCCTTTGCATCAGTATTTATGAGGAACTTACCGGAAGGAGGCTTGCTTCTTGCAATGTTCAATTTGGCTCATATTGCTGAGGAGTATTTTACTAGTAGTTCGAAGGTTGATGTGAAGGAGTTGAAAGAGAATCATCCAGAAATTGCTCTTGTGCTTGATATAAATAATAAGAAGTTGCCAAATCTATCTGATTTCATGTACCGTGAGGTCCCAGTGAATGAGTTAGATGTCGGCTCATTCATATTGATCCAAGCTGGTGAGTCTGTGCCTGTAGATTGTGAAGTTTTTCAAGGTAGATCAACAATTACTATCGAGCACTTGTCTGGGGAAGTCAAACCAATCGAAAAGAAAGTTGGTGATATCATTCCTAGTGGTGCAAGGAATATGGACGGTATGACGACTGTGAAGGCTAAGAAGATATGGAAAGAATCTATGCTAAGTAAGATTGTGCAGCTTACAGAAGAAGCCCAACAAAGAAAACCAAAACTTCAAAGATGGCTGATGGAGTTTGGTGAGGTTGATAGTAAGGCTGTCGTTATTCTATCAGTTTCTATTGCCTACCTTGGGTCAGTTCTCTTTAAGTGGCCACTCTTTGGTACACCAGATTGCAGAGGATCAGGTTACCGTGCTTTGGGCCTTATGGGGGTAGCATCACCATGTGCACTGTCTGTAGCTCCATTGGCTTATGCTACTGCAATTAGAGCCTGTGCAAAAAAGGGGATATTGCTGAAAGGGGGCCATGTATTTGATTCTCTTGCATCTTGTTACACTGTTGCATTTGATAAAACTGGGACATTGACAACGGGCGAGTTTATGTGCAAAGCAATTGAACCCATACATGGACATCTTGGAGGCAACAAAAGTGAAAATGTTACTTGTTGCATTCCCAACTGTGAGAAAGAAGCCCTCACTGTAGCTGCTGCAATGGAGAGGGGTACTACTCACCCGATTGGAAGAGCTGTCATTGATCATAGTCTAGGCAAAGACCTTCCAGCTGTTTATGTAGAGAGCTTTGAGAATTTACCTGGCAGAGGGCTTTACATGGAGGACGACTCTAGCTTGTCGCATGCTAAGTGGGATGTCATGTTTTGCTGCAGAATTACCAAGTTGCCCAAGGGAGTCGGTTAAAATAATCCTTGAGGACAAGGATTTTTCGAAGGGAAAGGGAATGTAATGAATTAGGGTTCTTAATAAAATTGGGGGTGACCGTTGTGTTTGAAAGCTCCTAATGCGGTGTCGTTTGATAGGTAGCGTATCAATAAGATAGTTAGCGGGCTTTTGAAATACGCGTTTCTCTTTAATGGAACGTCGTCGTTTCAGCCTAGCTTAGGATTCTATTTCTGTTATGTTAAACGCTGTCGTTTCAAGGTGAGAGAGAATGGCCGTTGTTATCACGTGCTTCTCTCCCCATTTATGTTGCTGTTGTTCGTCATTTTGAGGATATGAAAATTACCAGAAAATTCCCAACTCTTCTCTCTCTAACTCTCTAATTTCTCTCTCATCTCATACTCTGTTGTCTTTCTAATTCTTTTCTCATCCAAATCTATAACATAATTCTATTTCCCAGTTGAATTGATTATTCCATAGTCGATTCAATTAAGCGGTTCATAACATAAGTGAATAATGATTGTGAGTAAAGAAAAATAAATCCCATTTTCATTTTGAAAAAATTGCAGATTATTGTGAAACGAATAAATAATGGTAATTTTACGGATTATTACGCGACGGAAGTAGTAATCCATTTTGTGAAAACCGGTCGTAAACCTTCAGACTTCCGATAACCGGGCACGGGACAGTACGATCCCAGCCGATCTCAGGCCGACGACTATTTTGGAACTTCTCATGATTATGGAGGGAGGCATATATTGGTTTCGGCATCTGATCTTCAGATGCTTGGCTGCTCAGAATGCCGGTCAAGTCATGGTCCATATCCTGTCTCGCTTCGCTCAAACCAAATACTGGCTCGTCGACCCAACCGTTAAGTCCTTCGTCAATGTCGGAGCCTCTGCCTCTTTTATCTAACCCATCCAAGATATGATTAAGGTACTTTCTTACTACTACTGTTTTGATTTTCAACTCATCTGAACAATCCTGTTTGATATAATGCCGATGAGAAGATTTTTTTTGATAATTGTTATTCACCCCGCAAATTTACTTAATACACCCGCAATTGTTTTTTTTTCCAAAGAAATGCCATTAATTGAAAGAGAGTTGTTATATAAACCCGTAAAATTGTTGAGTAAACCCGTATCATTTAACTCACCCCAAAAAATAAAAACAAACCCCCCACTTTTCCCATTATACCCCACCCACACCCACACCCACACCCACACCCACACCCACACCCACACCCACACCCACCCAATTAACTCTCATTTACTCCCTCCCTCTCACTCATCCTCACCCACAACCAAACCTAGACAGAGAAAGAGAAAGAAAGACGTGAAACGCAGAGAGAGAGAAGAAAGGAAAACGCTGAGAAGAGAGAGAGAGAGAGAGAGAGAGAAGAAAGAAGAAGAAGAAGCAAAACCTAGGTAGAAGAAGAAGAAGAACAAGCAAATTCAACCCCAATTCAAGATTCAAGATGTCAAACCTAGGGAAATCAGGTAATTATTCTTTCTTCAATCGAAATTACTTTAGTTTTGCTTCATTTTGAGAGAATCTCATTGTGATTTTTTGAAAAATTTCGAAAATCTGGGTTTTGAAGGGTTCGGCCACCACCGCCGATTAATTACACAAATTCGGCCACACCCTACCGAAAAACTCAAAATTTCGGCCACCCCGCCGAACTCGGCTCAATTTTTCGGCCACCCCGACCGAACCGCTCAATTTTTTCGGGCCACCCCGGCCGAACTGCTCATATTTTTCGGCCACTACTGCAAAGTTTTTCATTGATTGCATTGTATCAATTCCATGTTTTTTAATCCATCTATTCATCAAAATTTGGACATTTCACTCCTTTTATTAAGAACTAGGTTCAATGTCAATGCATGTTAGATTTCTCAGGCCTTTGTTGAATTTTGATGATGCATTTGTGTATATATGAGTGCCCTACATGATTTGGACTGTAGGAGGGATTGATTTGGGTAGCCAAACGCAAGTTTGTGCATGATTCTCTACTATGCACGCCAAGTGTTCGATGAAATGCTCCAATGAAAAATTTCTTATATATGCATTGTTTTTGATATGATATGTTATAAAATGTATTACGAGTTTGATTTTTGTATGTTTTCATTGCAGTTAAGCAAATGTTTACAAGGAGAAAGCGTCCAACTGCTTCCGAAAGGAGTGAAAAAGTAGCCGCACGTACTCAAGGGCAAACTTCACAGAACCAAGAGCCAGTTGAGGATTTAACCGTTGATCCTCGCTTGTCGGTCTACAATGAGCCTATGGAAACCTCACCTGAGCCTCGGATAGACTTTATTCGGCTCAAAATGATAGTGACCGGAAGATGAACGGAATACGAGCGGAAGGTGAGGAAGATGAGCCGGAAGGCGAGGAAGATGAGGATGATGATGATGATGAGGATGATGAGGAGGGAGGTGGGGAGGTAACGTCTTATCCCGGTGGGCCTAGGTACAAAACATTACTCCTTTCCTATGAAACCCATATTGCTAAATCAATTTGGGAGGGTAAAGATGATAGGATTTTAAAATGTATTAATCATATAGGTAAATTGAAAAAATGGGAATTGGACTTGAATAAAGTGTCGTGAAGCTCTGCTCAAATGCTTATCATTAATTCCGGTCTCTTGAGCTTAGTTAATGGAAGTGGAGCGTATGACAACGTAGATAAAACGTTGGTCAACGCTTTTGTTGAGCGATGGCATCCGGAAACTAATAGTTTCCATATGCCATTTGGAGAGATGACCATCACTTTGGAGGATGTGTCTTGTCTTACATTGCTTAGGTGTCGGGTCTTCCCTTATTTGACAATCCCGTTTATGCTACTCGGCCACCTCAAAATAAGGTTTGTGAGGTTTTGGGAGTGACCAAAAAATTGCTAAAGATGGAATTCCTGCCAAGGGGCATTGGTCAATTTAGAATGGCTTAGATTGAAGTTCTCCCCTCAGTTGTACTCCTCAGACCCCCGAAAAGCTGTCTGTGCTGCTAAGGCATATCTTTTATATTTATTGGGGTGCACAATCTTTTCTGATAAGACCGGGACATGTGTCAACGCTAGCTATCTAGATTTTTTGAGAGATGATGAGGCAATAGGGAATTATGCTTGGGAGCGGAGCGTTAGCTTTTTGTACCGGCAACTAGGAAAAGGATCTAGGTTTAACCGCCATCGATTTAGGCACTTAACCTTGTTGGAGGCTTGGGTTTATGAGAGGTTTCTGCGTTTAGGAACGGTTTCAACAACTACTATCTACCCAATTTGCCGCTCACATTGAAGTGGCTACCACCTCGGGCTCAACCGGCGACAGGTTGCCTCCGTGCAAGTGAAGAGGCAACATATTGATATTATTCGGGACACGGATGTAAGTATTATTTTTAGTAATAATTTTCACATGTATTTTTGTTTTCTTAAATGAAACTATATTAATATTTTTTATGTTTTTATTGTAGGTGATTTGGACGCCGTATGTCGGTATCCGTTCTACACATCCTTTTCCTAGAGTCGCGCTATACCAAGGTGCTATAGTTGCGGTAATGTGGTGGAACCACATCTTCCCGACCTGCATTGCGACGGTTTGGGTACATGCAGACAATACCTCACCCTCCACTTGGTCTTGGGATGGCGAGAGGAGATAAGAAGTCTCTAATGGGGTGGATCATGTTTGCCTAGTCATTCTTTGACTGGAAGGGGAATTGCCTCGATAAACGCAAGTTACCGGGATGTAGAGTGCCTCAACATGCTTCAGATGATTATCTGCAATGGTACTCTGAATATTCACACCCCATTGTGCACCCCATTCTTGGCGGTCTCACGCTGTCGGAGGACAAGCGAAGTTGTTGCCCTGTCCGCTGGATATGCTTATGAATGCCCGGAACGTCATTATGCCTATGGCTGAGAGATGGACAAATGGAGACCGCTCATTTAGTTTGGAGGAGGCTATGGACGTCATGTTTAAAGCATTGGCAGAAACTCAAACTCAAACCCCAGCGCGGACATCAACTTCTCAAGTTGGTAGAAGACGACAATAGATATGCAGTTTTGGTTTTTTTTTTGAACAATTATTTTTGGTATTGTATTTGAACAATTATTTTTGGTTTATGGAGTAATTGGTGTATGAACAATTATTTTTGAAGTAATTGGTTTATGGAGTAATTGGTGTATGGTTTTATATTTCATGTTTTATGGTTTATGGTTTTATGGTTTATGGTTTTATGTGTATGGGGGGGTGATTGGTTGGTGTATGGATTTATGGTTTGTATATATATGTTTGTATGGTTGATGGTTGCAGCATAGACGAGTCGGGGACGTGCCTCGGTTAGCCAAGCAGTAATGTAGCAAGGACATGTCGAAAAAGCTGGAAAAATTTCGGCATCGACCGAACCGATGAGAAATTCGGCCAAGATCGACCGAAAACCTTGGATCTGTTCGGCCACTACTGGCCGAGACCTAGAATAAGCTTGTTTTTTTTTTTTTTTGGGAACCGTTCACGAAAAAACATTGCTACGTGTTCTAAACATTGGCTGAAATTTTGAATTTTTTTTTTGCCTTAGTTACAATGGTTCGGCCAGTACTGACCGAATGTTCTTTGTATTTTCGGCCAGTCCTGACCGAACCTGCTCTAATTTTCGGCCATTGGCCGAACCGTTTCCAAAATTTCGGCCACACCTTTGGCCGAACCATGACATGATGATTTGTTCGTGGGTTTTGTTGTTTGGTTGATGTAGAATGGAATTTAGGATGTTATCTTTGTTGGTCTTTACAATTTTTGGGTTGTGTTGATTTAATTTAATTTAAAGTTAGTTAAATTTAGTTAAATTTAGTTAATAAAAATGGAATTTAATAATAAATGAAAATTATTTAAAGATATGTAACACCACAAATCATAATATTTAACATAAATAAAACTATTTAATATCAATTACATATGTTGATGTTTCGGGTACTTGTATTAATCGAGTTTGATAAAAATCTAGCCATCCGGTTGCACATTCAGCTCGACAATCATACCATTTGTATGGTACTGGTGGCAATGGACATCCTTCCTTCAACTTGGCATGAATGTAATGATTGTTGTTGACGTAGCATATACAAATCAATTTTGGGTTATGTGGCATTGATTTTCGTAGAGGAAGGAAGGTCAATGACAAGGTGTTACTCAAAGTCACCAACGCAACGTCGAATGCATTTGCAACAGCGTAACCCATTTCTGCAGAGTCAAACCAATTTTCTTCTCCGCATGGTCCATCAAACCAGTGGATAGCCGAAAGGACTTTATCCACCCTATCCTCGGCCATGAATAACTCGACATACAACTCTTGATTTCCCAAAACCTCCTGATATAACTCTCCCCGAACCCATCGCCAATCATTTGAATCACGGCCAAGTAACTCCGCAATACACCGGAAGCCACAATTCCCATCACTCCGCACATCAATTGTTTTCTCAATATAATCATGCATGAAAACCGGTAGTTGATTAAGATATTTGATTGCATGTTGACTTTTTCGACGAACGGGCTATAAGATAAATTCAAAAAAGAAAAATTAAACATAAATAAAATTATTTCATGATATAAAAGTTTAACCGAATAATATAAATAGTTTTGAGGTTACCCGTAACTTGGCTTTTGCAGATAACATCGGAGACCCTTGATTTGCATCGGTGTTGAATAACACTTGGTCCTGCATGGCCTCCACGTACTCAAATGCGCTAGGATCCCGCTTCGTGGATTTGAGGAACTTAGCACTCTTTGCTTTAGGACGACCCTTGTTATTTGTTTTGGCTCTTGAGTTCATTGGCCATTGTTGTTGCGGGATGACAAATCTCGGTCAATCTCCGAACAATCAAATTCTTTCCGTACGTGGAGCCGCCTCAAATCTTAAATCAAGGGTATTGCGAATCTCATTGTACCGATTTCGAATCTCTTCTTCAATATCATCATCGAAACTCATGATCGGTAGGGTATCTAGCTTACGCCAAAATGCATGAACTTTATCAAGTGGGATGGGCGAGTTGAATTGCATGAACCGTGCAAGCTCATGTGGACAAGTGGAGCCCGCACGATCTCACCGCACACCCACACAACAATGGATCTCGGCTACCATCATATAGAGAATCCAGTGAGTTGAAAATCAAATCCAATGCATTTATGGACACCATGCCTCTAACCTCACTCCATAGCGATGACTTGAATTTGTGTTGAACCACAGTCCTGCTTTTCTCAAATGAGGCAACGATTGCACATGAGAGCATTCGATGAGTTTATGAATTTGTTTCCAACATGTCTCAAATGCTCCCTGGCTCGATCCAAGTTGTTTCTTCAATAAGGCATGTTGACTCTCCACCCTAACATAGGTTACGCAATTTATTAGCATATAATTAACAAAACATCAAAACATATGACATAAACATAAAGTTCCCCCGATATACCTGTTTGTAGTCAAGTTGTCAAAGTGCATAACATGGTTTGTCCAACACGAGACAAATCTTTCTTTGTAAGGCACAATCCACTGGTTCAGGACATAATTGACCGCATCGGGATATTGACTGAAATCTTCTGATAATCGCCGTAAATAGTCATCAAACGATGCCTCCGTATCAGCCTTGACCATTACATTCCAATGAAGAATGAACGCCTCCCAAATCTCTTGCATATCAAACATTTTCTTGCATTTTGCTAGAATATTCCTATTGATATGCCATCGACAGAGCAAATGAGTTGTCGTTGGGAACGTCTCACGAATTGCATTCATTAAGGCAAGCTCCCATCTGGTCACGATAACATTGGGAAGACATGATCGATCCATCAAAGATTTCAACACTTCGCATGCCCACGTGTAGTTTTCTTCTTTCTCGGCCTCTAGGTATACACCAAAGAATTAAGAAGGTCATTTTGGTTGAAGTCACGCCCACAATCTCAAGCAAAGGTAAGTTGTACCTATTTGTCTTGTAAGTGCAATCCATGAACAAGACGTATGGAAATGCCTTCATCAATTCAATGCTTTTCGGATGAGCAAAGAATATCTCCTTAATGACATTCGTATTCTCGCATTGCCGATATTCGAAGTGATAAGCATGCTCGGTCAATTTAAACATGAGTCATTGGATTTGAGAACGACCCGCACGCTCAGTTGCCCTGTTCTTCACTCGCGCATTATAAATAGTCCGTATTATGGACTCATTTTCCGGAAATTTCTCTTTTAATCCATGTAAAATATCCTTCTACGGCTATTTCGTATGTGACAATTCTATCACGTACTCCTCCTCCGATTTCAAGTAATCTACCCGCATAAGAGTGACCCAACATGGATTCGCAATAGGATGATTGTGAAAGCCACAAACCACTTTTAATTGCCATTCACCATCACCCGTGACTTGTCTGGCGTTCAACTGAAACTTACAACCGCATTTCTTTGTTCCGCTCTCTCTATTTTTCTTTTTTTTTCCCAATTCCAATATTTCAAGGTTGGCAGTTCCTTGAGAGGACGAGAGAGATTGGTTTTTCCTTGTATACACCCAGCGATCACAAACAAGCGTCATTCGAGGAGCGGAATTACGGCTCCGTTATCCGACCGACCGACTACGATGACAAATCCATACTCTTTCCCCTTTCTACGCACCCATTCAAACATTATTTTTTTGTCTCGAAAAACAAGGGCATTGTGAATTCTGAGTATAGTCTCGCAAAAACAAGGGCATTGTTGTCACCTGTGGATACTGAAACAATTAAATAAAACAATAAGGGAGGTGTAAGCAGAAAAATAAGGATTCGGCCAGTGATGGCCGAATTTTCGTCGACGGTTCGGCTGGGTGTGGCCGAAATAGTTAAAATATTCGGGTCACTACTGGCCGAAATATTCAAATATTCGGTCACTCTTGGCCGAAAAATAGCCAGTTCGGCAAACCAGAGCCGAAAATTTTTAAAATTTCGGTACGGTGTGGCCGAACCATACTTTATTTTCTACGGGTTGGCCGAACTGAACAAATATTCGGTCACTTGGCCGAATTCTAGCTACGAAACGAAATGACATTTTTAACAAATTTAAAGGTTAGAAAACTTACATTATCATTCGATGGTAGAGCTAGAGGATCCATGATGAGAACTTTGAATCTCTTGTCTTGGAACACAAATGTGTATGAATTTATTTTTTTGGAGAGGAAGAGGAAGGTAAGGGAGGAGGTAATTTTTTAAGGAGTAAAAAAAGAAAGAAGAAGTGAATAAGTAAAGAGGTGAAAATTGATGAGAGAGGGAGGGGGAAGGTGGTGAAAATTGATGAGGGAGGGAGGGGAAGGTGGGTAAAATTGATGAGGGAGGGGGGAAGGTGGTGAAAATCAAATACGGGTGTACTCAACAATTTTACGGGTTTATTTAACATTAGTAAATGAGGGGATAGATTTAGGGATATTTTTGTCATTTCACTCGATGGCATTTTTGAAGTTTCCAACTTACGGGTTTACTCAACAATTTTACGGGTTTATATAACAATTCTCAATCAAATTGAAATGACTATTATTGTTCTACATCCGCAATTGTTTTTTTTTTTTTTTTTTTTTTAAATGTTAAAAACTAAGAAATTGAAAAAATTAAAATTTGATAGAATTCTTTAATCACCCCGGAGCAATCTTCTTTTCTCTCATCTTCATCCTCTTCATTTCTAACCAAATCAAGAAATCAAAATCGAAATTATGGGTTAAGATCTGGGTTAATATATTTCAAAATCCAAAATTGAAACGAAAAAAGGGGAACTGAGAAAGAGAGAGAAAGGGACGAAGACATTGCCGACGACGATGGGTTAAGATCTGGGTTAATGTTTTTCTGTAAAGGGGGAGGTGGATGATGTTGAGCAATGAATGTATTGTAATGGGTCAGCTTAATCGAATTGGGTTTTCTTGATTTGGTTAGAAATGAAGAGGATGAAGATGAGAGAGAAGGGAGCTTGTTTACAAGAGCAGCCATGGATGTGTTTCTTGTGATAGATATTGTTCTGTCCATAGAGGAAGAACCATGGCTTTTTGGTGGCGGAAAAGCGGGTGGATAAAGGAGCGGTGGTTATGGAGTTCCAGAGCTTGCAGACGGCGGAGGCGGCAACGATGGAGGAAATTGGGAGGTGAGAGAGGATAAATTCGGTGAGGTCGGAACTGAGGGAATCCATGGCAATCTGATTCATTAAGGTTTGCTTGTAACCCATTTTTGGTCAGTTACTTGGTTTTAATCTGAATTTCTGATTTTTTTACTCATCTTCTCTATACAATCAACATGACAGCGGTTTTCGATAGTTTAGTCTGAGAGGTTAACTTCCCCTAATATGTTGAATGATCTGATTAGTTCACTTCGATCGTTGTTGCCATGATGCCATCCACAAGGATTTGATGGTGGCAAACAATGATTAATACGCATAAACTTAATCTAGATGAATGAAATGGGTTGATATTGATTGTAGAGATTATACACTATTCCTTTACTACAGGGACGTAAACTGCTGAATTAATTATCATCTTATGTGCTGTGCTGTCTTTGGTTTGACCCCACCTGTCAATCCATTGTATAAGCAAATATTTTGTTTATGCTTATCACACATTGACTTTGGCAGCCGTTGAAGTTTCCAAGTAAATTATAGTGCAAGCATCATTCTTAGATCAAAGATACGATATAAAATATTCTACTGCATGTTTTATGGTGTTTGAAAAAAAAATCTAAGCCAATAAATGTGATGCCTTTTAAATTTATCAATCAGTATCAAGGTTTGACTTCTAATTATATTATTCTATTTATACAACTCAGCTTTCTTGTATTGCTGGCCCATGTGATCTCCCTACATTATTACATGATCATGAGATGGACATACTTCATGCAAGTGTTAATGCCTCTAAATGGGTGTTCTAATCTGTTATTGATCATGAAAAAATGTTTTTACTTTGGGACGGAGGATCAATTATAATATTTTCTAAAGTTTCTGACTCTTTGGGTGTATTTTCATCTGTTAACAGTGACATTTTCAACATCCACATCTGGTATTTGGCTTCTTCCATGTTACTTCTGCTAACGATACATAAAATAGTTTCATTGACATCTTCAAGCACCCACTTGTTATTTTATTCCTATACAATATAAGTTTACGTTATAAGTATATATATATATATATATATATATATATATATATATATATGTTACTTCTGCTAACGATACATAAAATAGTTTCATTGACATCTTCAAGCACCCAATATATATATATATATATATATATATATATTTAAATTTAGTTAGTCACTTTGACCTTTCTTGCGCATAGTTTCAAAGTATGTACATCAAAAAATTTTGAGCTTCTGCTGCTGCTCGCTTATGCTTTAATGGAGATTAGTAGGAGGAATATTATCACTCTTTTACTTCTATTATTATTTAGCCTTCGAAGTGTTTCACAGCCACAATCAGATTCATCCAATGAGAAGAAGATAGGGGCAATTCTTGATATGGGATCACCGCTTGGAAAAACCCTTCATATCTGCATTAATGTGGCTGTTTCAGATTTTTATGCTGTAAATAGTCACTATAAAACAAGGATTGGTCTTCACACGAGGGACTCTAATGGAGAAACGTTACGTGCTCTCTCAGCTGGTATGTTTTTTCTCTTTTCAAGTTGATATTTATAAGCATAGTCGGTCGAAAGTGGTTTGAGTTACTAATCATAATTCATTAGTACAACTGTTTTGAGCATTTAAAAATTAGCACGAGCACGCGTTTGAGCTTGAAACTGAGTAAGCTATGAACTATGCACATGAATGATCCAAGCTAATTCAGTAAATTCATAGGTAATGTAGTCCTCAAGAAAACGCCTTCTCACTTTTTTTTTTTAAATGTGAACAAATTTTCTAGATCTAGCCAAGAATGGCACTAAGGGGATAAAACTAGAATCATATACTCCCTCCGTCCCATTACAAACCACAAATATTCCTTTTTGGGCGTCCCATTACAAACCACAAATTCACTATTCCCTCCACTCATTCTCTCTCCTATCATTATTTTAATACTCACAACACCATTATAATTTACTATTCCCTCCACTCATTCTCTCTCCTATTTTACTTTTACACTCACAACATTTATATCATTATTTTTTTCCTTAATCTACGCGTGAACAGTAATTTTCCTTTTACTAATGGGACGGAGGGAGTATTTCTTTTGCTCTGAGGGCTTCATTTTTTAGGCACGGTCATATAAGTTCAAATATCCGTGATCGAACCTAACAGAGGAGAAGTAAAACCAAATGTGGAAAAATGTGAGGGACAGATATTTGGCTAAATATAAGGTGAGATGCTGATTCTACCCATTTCAGTTTGATGCTTACTGGAGACTAAGGACCTATAAGAGAGAAATGATATTTGATTATATTGCATGATTGTTGGAAGGAACTCATAAATGCACACACAACTTGAGAGATGATGTCTGGTATAATCTACCGCCCAAGTGAGCGCTTAGCCAAAAAGAAAACCTATAGCAATTGTACTGTTTTCTTTTTCAAAAGTAGATAAGAGGTCGATACAAAAATTTGCGAAATAGTATTCTTTACTTCCTCTTCTTCATTTTTTATTCTTTTTCTTTTTTCTTGTGATTAACCACCTTACTGGACTTACAACTATGTGAATGTTTTGTGATTAGTCAACTAATGGTCCTACATTTTTGTACTCCCCACATTTTCCTTTTCTTGATTCACTGACTTGTGCAGTTCATCACCTTCTGAATAAAGTAAAGGTGCACGCAATCTTAGTCCTGGAATCTTCACTTGAAGGAAAATTATTGGCCTTGTTCGCTGACAAAGCTAAAGTTCCATTCTTCTCTTTTAGTTCGATCCCGTTGTCTACCCGCGATCCTTACCTTTTCCAAATTACACCAGGTGAAACCATTTTGTTCAAAGGCATTGCTTCACTAGTAGAATCATATAAATTGACAAGTGTCATCATTCTTTACGAGGATACTAGTTATTCGAGTGAGACAATATCATATTTGGTTGAATACTTCAATGGGAAAAATGTTGTGACCACTTACAGTAGTGACATTTCTCCCTTGAGCAGTCATGATCAAATTTTTGAACTGTTGGAGAAGGTCATAGCGGTGGGTACAACTACAATTATCATGCATATGTCAACTTCACTAGCGTCTAATATTCTTTTACACGCAAGGAAGTTGAGAATGGTGAATGTCGAGTACACTTGGATTATAGCTGATAAATCCCCGGACATCTTGTACTCAATGGGCTCTGAGGCAATCAAGTCCTTAGAAGGGTCATTATCTTTGATGCTGGGGTCGACGTTCAACTTGTGTGTGATGATATCCTTGCTAATTCCATTCATATCCTCATGCTTCCATGCGAAACAACTGGCCCTGATTTTCAAGAATTCAACTATGCTATCTTCTATTTCGGGAGGGATATCTTCTCCTAGTAACACCTTGACATCGGGATTGGAAGGGTCAAGCTGAATTTCTTTCACGTCGCTCTCCGCAACCTCCAGGATGTCCTGTGCCTCTTTCTTTAATTGCTATGCCTGTCTGGGGGCGCTGGTTGCCTTCATGGATATCTTGTAACACTCTTTCACTGTTTGCTGGTCGCCCTTTACCTTGACTACTCCCCAACGAGTGGGCAACTTGATGCACTGGTGGTAAGTTGAAGGAATTCCTTCATGTTATGAATCCAGGGCCTTCCCAAAATGATGTTGTAAGATGACTTGCATTCGATAACGCAGAATTTCTCCATGGAGTTTGCTCCTTTCACACATACGGGCAGTTTGATGTCCCCGTAAGTATGCTTGATCTCCCCACTGAACCCAACTAGAACAGATGAGCTTCTGGTAACATGCTCAAGTGGGATGTCCATACTTGCTAGGCCGTCGGTGTTATTATGTTGACGGAGCTTCCATTATCGACCAAGATGCTCTTCACCAAACAATTGGCCACCTGCAGAGTAACAACTAGTTCATCATGATGAGGATGTCACCCTTATCGTCTTCGTCAAACGTGATCTCCTGAACACTCTCCTTCTTCGCCGGTCTGGTTGGCAAGTTCATCCTGTCCTCCTTGGATTCTGAGGCATGACGTTTGGCGGCGGAGTAAGAAGTACCACATATGTCTGATCCTCCACTGATCATGTTGACCACCTTGGTTGGGACCGGAGGATTCAATGGGTTTTCTGTCTGTGGCTCTTGATTGTCGTTCCGTCCATGCCGCTTGCCTAACAATTCTTTGAGGTGACCCTTGGACAAGAGGTGGCTAATTTCCTTCCTTAAGGCAATGCAATTTTCAGTGGTATGCCCAAAATCTTCATGGTAGGCACACCATTTAGATTTGTCTTTCCATCCAGAGCCTTTGTCAGAGTTTTTAGGCCATCTTGCCTTTTCTCCTAGGTTGTCCAGGGCGTGTATGAGTCCTGCAATGTCAACAGAGAAATAGTAGTCATCTATCTTAGGGTAAGGCAATTCATCTTCATTAGTATTATAAATGACGACATTAATGCTAGAGTGTTCAGTTTTAGAGTAGGGTTTGCCCCTATTGAATTTAGAGTGTGACGTCTCCATCTTGTCGCCAGAATGTTCGGGAGTAACAGTTATTTTAGATGCTTTCTCTTGCATCAACTTGTCTTCTTCCAAATTTAATGAATTTTATGGCCCTCGTCCTGACTTCCTCGAGACTCTTATAAGGAGTCATTACTAATTCCTCATAATAGGGGGAATCTTTCTTGAGTCCCATCTTGAAAGCTTCCGTTGCGGTAGACATATCCATGTTGGGGATGCCGACAGCTTCTTTGTTAAACCTGCTTAAATAGTCTTTCAAGGATTCGTCAGGTTGTTGAACGATCCTGTATAAATCACTGGTTAGTTTTTCAAAGACTATTACAAGAAAATTGATTAGTGAACATGTTAATAAGTTGAGCGTAAGATCCAATGGAGCCTAGGGGCTGGTTGATGAGCCAACGTAGGGCTGCCCCAGTCAAGGTAGAACCAAATCCCCTACAAAGGCAAGCCTCCTTGAATTGCAAGGGGATATGAATCACATCCATCTTTTCCTGGTATAAGGCAATATGTTCCAAAGGATCGGTCGTCCCCTCATACTGCTTCATCTGTGGAACAGTGAACTTTTTTGGTATCACCATGTTGGCGATAGCAGGACTAAATCGTGACTCATTGTAACAAGTTGGAGAGGCTTGATGGTATGGCAGGGTTATCCCCGGCACATTCATCACCATTTCCCTCGGCTCCTGTAACTGCCTGTTCATTGCGTTTCCTGCATCAGGGTTAGCAGCAGCATAAAAAGTATTAAAATCAATTTGGGGTTAACACTCCCTGTTGGTCAGGGAGGAACGGGTGTCGCGCGAGCTGTTGCAGCGGATTGGCTAGCCTCAGGATTGATGATCACACTATCAGTGGAGGCGCTGATCATTGGTGTGAAACCTACGTTATCGGTCAGTGTCCCTGTATCTCTGTCGAAGGTAAGCCTCCTGGGTTGGATTGGAGAGAACATGCTGGAGCCTGAGGCGGGGTTTGCACCTTGGAATGCTCCAGGCGGCACGTAAGGGTGAGATCCGGACGGTCCAGTGTCTAGGGCAGATACTTCACACTGCAATCTGGAAAAGTTGTTCATCAACATGTTGTAAGTGTCGGTCTGTAGCAGCATCACCTGGCGCCTTAGCTCGGCCATTGTATCTGTTAAGCTGGAGAGGATACCTGCTGGAATCACTTGCGTAGGTGCCCCAGAAGATCCTCCGTGACCTTGACCTAAGCTGGTTGAGGCACCAACATTTTGACCTGAAGCAGCTGTCCCGGCGGTGGCTCCTACTGAAGTTACTGCCGATGACATTCCGGTGGACATCTTGAGGATCGTTAATCAATCAAAAGACCAATGTTTCCACAGACGGCGCCAAATTATTTAGGTCAAATTTGAGCAATTCAACTTATTAAAGAATAAATGGGGCACAATGGATTAAGACAATGTAAATTCAAGATGTCGACAAGAGATTTTAACGAGGAAAGCCCTTGAACAACTTGTTCGCCGACATAAAACCTCAGAAAAGATGAAATTTTATTAGTAGAGAGGTGGTAGTGGATGATCAATACAAAATTATGTTGCTAAGAGAACTGTCGTGTGTGTGTGTGTGTTGTTACATGTGTTCATCTATTTAAATTACAAAGGATAGCAACGGTGTCAAACAAGTAAATGCAATCCCTCCTTGTGCGCCTAGGATCTCGCAGGAGGTTACTGATGTAGTCCACTTATCCGTTGCTGAGTAAACATTGTTGTAGACGTTTATTTGACTTGGTCCATCAAACTTTGCAAAACGGTTCCTATTATGTCGCCTTCCAACCATCTTGTACGGAGCGGATAGTCTAGCTGGTTGCACTGCTAGGATGACATCTCAAGATGCAACATGCTGCTGTAGTTTTTTACCCCGAACAGACACTCTGTCCAAAAGTAACTGATGATGCCAAAAACGTTCGGATCAGCCCAAATTCGGCGGTAGGTTATATCCCAGCGATTGAATAGCCTGAAATAGAGAAACAAACACGTAAACTAAGCCGGGGCTTCTCCGGCGAAGGCCCTCCGGCGTGAGAGTAAGTATTTGCTTTGAGAGAGAGAAATCAATTGACAAGAGTTTAGAGTCAAAAGATAACTTACCAAAATATGTGAATTATGGCTTGTATTTATAGGCATAGCAATGTATAATCCTTATTGAATTGGATTGCTAAGAGATAAATATCAATCATAGGAGGATTATACTTGATGAGTCTTTGTTGGAACTGAATTTATGTGAGATATGATTATAATCCTAGAGGGATTATAACTGCTCAATGTCTTTATTTAAGTAGGATTGTATAAGCTGCCATTCTACAGGTAAGCCGGTGTGAATGCTCCTTGTCACTGTGCTCAGATCGGCTTAAGGTGATGCCGAAGATGAGATGTTGAGAAGAATGGGGAGCCATTTCCTTAGTTACTTGATAGCCGAGGAGGTCTCCTCGTCGTCAAGGGAGCTTTGCTCGGCCTTGGAGGGAGGGCTTCCTCAGTGTTATTGGGCCTTGGTCATTATACGCCTGCTAAATCCATGCCGACATAGGAAAAATGACGAGGAGGCAAGTACGAGGAAGGTAGGGAAAGCCCACTCCCTTCATCATATACGACTTGTGTGGATTATGTTTAGGGCCCAATCTATTTGGGTCTTGCCCGGACTAGCCTAAGTTCGTATCTCGGTTTATACCGTTCAGTGGCCCCCGACTTCCTAGCTCGGCTATGCCGAGGAGGAAGTGAGCTTTACCTCGGCTTACGAGAATACGAACAGGCGTCACGTGGCAGGTGTCGTTTCATATATTCGCCGGTTAAATAGTACAATGATGGGGCGTGGTGCACGATGTCTGACACGTCTTGGAAACACGCCAAAGCATTTAATGCGATGAGATAGGACGACGTCTTTACCCGTTTGTGAGCCATACCCGTTTCGTACTTGGGTATAAAAACAAAAACCCTTTTCTGTTTTTCTCTTTTATCACTGTTGAGGTTTTGGAGCGCACTATCAAGGTTCAAACTGCCATTTGAGTTCTTGATCTTGCTGCCCCGATCTGTTCGATTGTGCTTGATTTCATCCGTTTTTTTCTCCATCAAACTTCGATTAAAGGTATAATTTCTTCCCTATTAGTTTATTTCTATACTTTTCAATTTCTGGGTTTCTTATTTGATGTTCTTCGCATGTCCGCCATTGTTGCTCTGATTCGAAGGTTTTCTTGAGTTTCTTTGAGTAATTTCTCGCGTCCCTTTCGTTATTTTAGAAATGGCAAGAACTTGGAGCAGTAATCCCAATGTCCTTTTCTGCTATCATATAAAAACTATAGAATTTACAAACGATCTGATGGCCCTTGGTTGTTAGTGAGCTTGATAGAGATAGGGGAGATCTTTACGAGATACCAAAGCCCTAGAACCGATGTAAGGTACCCAAGAAGGCTTAGAATTGACCGTCTAGACATTGAATCTCCCAATGTTGTGATATTCCAAGGCTGTTCTGAGATAATCAATCACATTAACTTGCACTACCTTCAATCTGTCCTTTCAGATCGTCCACCATTGATGGGTAAGGTCCCCTCCTCGACTCTAGTTTTGACGAGGAGGGATGTTTTTCTTCATCCTCGTCTTCCATTTGCCTTGCCAAATTTTCTGATCCTTGTCGTTTCGTTGTGTAGCCATATTGAGAAGAGGAAGTGGTGCTGTCCGTTAAACAGGTCCTTCGACGCTAGCAAACATTGTAGATGCCTTTGACGAGGGAGGGAAGCCGAGGAGGAGAGGCCGAGGAGATCTAGCCGTGGTAGGGCATATACTCCTAGATCAAGACCCATCAAGGCCGGGAGCCTATGATTGAAGAAATTCATACTAAGTATGGGTGTCAAGGGACGAATACAGTCTAAGTTATTCTCATTGGGTCCCACTTCAAATCGAGGAGGAAGCCACTGATTTTTACTATAGCCTCAACCGTGTCAACTTTTTCTACAAACAATTCCAACAGGGTCTTCGTCTTCCCTTAGATCTATTCATAAATGAATTTTTAGAGGATATGCAAGCTGTCCCGGCTATGCTAGGGGTCAATGCTGTGAGGTTCCTCGTAGGCTTTATTGTTTTATGCCGTAATCTGGGCTTCGAACCCTGTCAAACAGCCTTTCATCACTTCTTTACCGTTAGCTATAAGTCTGACTCCAGGCTGATAGTGATTAGGAGTGATCCCAACCAGCCTAAACTCATTTTCCCCATGTCGAGCAAGGTAGCTGGGTGGAACACCAATGTAATTCGAGTAGAGAGCCGTAAGGGCTGGGAGTTCCCTTCTCCCTCTGAATTGCCCGGCGTGCCCAAGGTTATTTGGAGAGCTGAGTGGAGTGTCCAGCTGATAGAGAGATTGAAGCAATTTGCCGAGGTAGGCACTTTGTGTTGGTCCACTCTAGAGAGTGACCCTAGGTATTATGTCCAGGCCGGCATTATGCCTGGACCCATTGAAGAGGTAGTATCCATTGTCCCAGTCACAAGAGGCAATAGGTTCCCCGACTGGAGGATACATCCAGGCTTTACCTTCCATGCCGATTGCGACTTTTGCAAACAAAACGGCGACCAATGCTTGACCGAAGATGACGTCGTCGGCTGTAATCCTTCCCGTCTTTCATACTTATTAATTTTATTTTGTTTTTCCTTTCCTCGTACTGTGTGCTAATTGCTTCCTTTCGTATTTGCAGATTTGACACCTGAGCAAGAACGAGAGATGTCTCAGAGGAAGCTTGATCCCTTGGCATTGCTGAAAATGAAGAGGAAGGCTTCTCGCTCCTCAGCCATCTCTAAAAGACAAGAGGATGCCACCCGTCGCCAAGTGATTCTTTTCACCAAGGAAGCAGTGGCTCTGCCCCTAAAACCACCGGGAGGCATTGACGAGGAGGCTCATGGCGAGCCAAGAATTCAAACTGAAGAGGGGCATAGCCTCCAGATCCCAACTGCCGAAGCCGAGGAGGCTGGGAGGAATGCTGGCCAGTCTGTGGCCGAGGAGACTGCCTTGGTCCGACGGCCTTCAGGCCAGAAATGGCCAAACACTGGACCTTCTGCCGAGGAACCTCCCTCGAAGAGGGATGATGCTTCTCCCTCACAAGAACTTACTGCTCGGACAGTGTAGACCTACCCAGAAGCCGAGCAGGTCGTCAAAAAGTTGGCTCTCCATCCCATTATGAGGAGATTGGATGTGTTAGCTCGTACTGGCCCTAAGCTCAGGCTAGGCCGAGCAGTGGTCCATCGTGCCATGGACGAGGACCTGCTCGAGCATATGGTAGCAACCCAGCCAAACAAGGAAAATATTGCTAACCGAGGTATGTTTCCTCGGTAACTTATTTTCTTTGTTCATCACATATTTATAACACTGACATCTTATTGTTTTTTGCTGTAGCTTGCCACAATTAATGCTTATGAGGCCATCCAGAACAAGGTTGTGGACCTCAAGGTAAAAGAACTTGAGAGTCAAGTAGCGAAGAACGAGGCTGAGCAGGCGAAGGCGGCAGGCCTGCTGAGGTCCTTGAGGGAGGAGCTAGAGGCTGAGAGGGCGGCCAAGGCCAAGGATGAGAAGGCCGCCGAGGGTGAGCGTGTCAAAGCTGAGGAGGATGCTAAGGCCGGGCCGGGCAGACTAAAATTGAGAGGCTCCATGCTGAGCTCAAGGCCAAGTCTGAAGAAGTCGAGGTGACTGAAGCCCGGCGCAAAGAGTTGGAGGCTAGCTTGCCTCTACAAATTGAGGAAGCTCTCTCAGAATACAAGGCTAGCTCGGCCTTCCTAGATGCTATAGCCGAGGAGACGGCTACAATGTTCTCTGATGGTTACTTGCATCTGGCAAGGAGAATCATGGCCGATACGTCACTCGGAATAGATCTGGAGAGACTTGCCCGGCTTATAACTCAAGATTCCTATGATGAGATAGCCCGGTCCTTCCATTATCTCATCCCTTTTTCTGACTATGCTTTAGGCGTGATTGCCTCCAATGACGAGGAAGCGGGCCGTCCTGCCTGGGTCCCTCCTCCTATTGATCCTCAAAATATCAACGCCATCATGGAGCGGATCGAGGATGAGATTGACACCGAGGAGCCAGAGACCAAGGGAGATAGAGCCAGGGGAGAGCAGGATGTTGCTCGAGATGCTGAAACGGAGGCCTTCTTAGAAGAGCCTTTCGTAGATGAGCAGACTTAAGGTTTTTCTTTTTGTTTTCATGTAATAGAACAGGGCCAATGTACTACTTTCACTATCAATGAAATGCTTTCCCTTTACTCTTCATGGTGTTTCTTTATTGCTTTGATATACGAACTGCCTTGTTTGAATGTACGTGCAACTACACAACTTTGGAGGAAGCTGAGAAAGGGCTCCTCGTACTTCACCTTTGATGGTCTAAAAACGAGGAGGCTAGCTCGGTCTTAGACACGACAATTTTGCCCGTTTGGGTCATTAGGCTGAGGAGGGTTCCTTCACATGACCGTTGGATTTTTCTTTTTTTTTTTCATCTCTATGACGAGGAAGATGACTTGTACATATGTCTAGGATGGTTCTGCGATAGTCGTTAGGCCAAGGTGTTTCCTCGGCAAGACGTCTGGCTTGCCCTTCTTTTTCATCTTCATATGTCGAGGAAGGTGACTCGTACATAGGTTTTAGATGTTTATTGCCGGTGAAGTCATTTAGGCCGAGGTGTTTCCTCGGCAAGACGTTTGGCTTGCCCTTCTTTTTCATCTCCTTATACCGAGGAAGGTGACTCGTACATAGGTTTTAGATGTTTATTGCCAGTGAAGTCGTTTAGGCCGAGCTGTTTACTCGGCAAAACGTTTGGCTTGCCCTTCTTTTTCATCTCTTTATGCCGAGGAATGTGACTCGTACATAGGTTTTAGATGATTCTTGGTCTCACCTATCCATGTCGAGGAGGAACTCGCTCGGTCATAGGTCTTGGGTGAGTTATGGTGGGAATTTATCCCTTTGAAGGCCGAGGAGGATGCTCCTCGTCTTCCAGTGTTGTCTTGATAGTGGCTTTGCATGTTGAAGAAGTAAATTTCATTAACTGAATTGATTACATCAAACTGCAATCCTACCTTGCTAGAAAAATAAAAGACTAACAAAGACTAATCTATTACATAAAAACAGACTAAAACTAATGATAATATATCCTTAGGTTGTCAGAGTGCCACGGATGCTTGAGCTCTTTCCCATCCTTGGTCTTTAATTTGTAAGTCCCTTCTCGAATGACTTGGGTTATGATGTAGGGACCTTCCCAGTTTGGGGAGAGCTTATTTTGTTCAGCCTTTCGACCAGTAGCTTCAATCTTTCTAAGTTCCTAGTCGCCCAGTTTGGGGAGAGCTTGTTTTGTTCAGCCTTCCAACCAGTAGCTTCAATCTTTCTAAGTTTCCATTCGCCCATTTGTAATTCACCATTCTCATCTGAGCAGCTAGTCTTCTTTCATCCATTAGGTCTAGGTCTAGGAACCTATTGACCTTGTTGACTTGCTCATCGTAGTTGGAATTTCTTATAGTAGGGATAGCCATTTCAGTCGGTGCCATAGCCTCAGAACCGAAGGTTAATGCGAATGGGGTTTCCCCGGTTGGCCCCCGGGTGGTTGTGCGAACAACCCACAAGGCTAAGGGAAGTTCGTCCAACCATCTACCAGCACTTCCTTCCAGGTTCTTAGCATTTCCTTCCAGGTTCTTAGTTAGGGCTGTAAGTACCAATTTGTTGGCTGCCTCTGCTTGTCCGTTGCATTGAGGTCTGCTTACAGATGACTTGATGTGACGAACTCCTACTCTGTACAAGTCAGCTGTGAATGCCTTAGAAAATTGGAGACCATGATCCGAAATGATAGTGTGTGGGACCCCAAAGCGACACCAGATGGAATCATGGACGAAGTTGATTGCGTTTTTCTCAATTATCTTGGCTAAGGCCTTCGCTTCAATCCATTTTGAGAAGTAGTCGACTGCTACTATCACATATTTGCAATTACCTCGGGCAGGAGGGAAGGGTCCGATGATGTCGATCCCCCACATATCGAATGGCCAAATAGGTATTATAAGAGTTTGCTTTACAGCTGGGAGTCAAGGAATGTCAGAGTATTTCTGGCACTTGTCACATTTTCTTACGTAGTCTTGCGCGTCCTCCCTCAGGTTTGGCTAATAGTGACCTAGCGTGATGATTTTATCAGCTAGGGTTCTGGCCCCCGGGTGTCTACCGCAAACGCCTTCATGGACTTCGGCCAAGAGATTCTCTGTTTCCTTAGGATAGACACACCTCAGCAGGGGCTTGGTGAATGATCTTCTGTAGAGGACTCCGTTCATCACAGTGAACCTTACTGATTTTTTCTTGACAAGCTTAGCATGTGCTTTGTCTTTCGGGAGTTGGTTCTTCTCGATGTAGTCCATGTAATCATCTATCCAACATCTCTCCTCTCCATCTAGGAGCATTATTTGTAATCTCTCGTAGGCGGGTTCTTCAGCAAAGACTACGTATAGGTTAGAGTTGGACTCAACCACATCCATAGTTGCTAATTTTGAATGAACATCCGTTATTTGATTGTCTTCCCTGCCTATCTGACGAATTTTGAAGAACTCCAACTTCTTTGTCATATCTAGGACCATGTCCCTATACTTACTAAGTATAGGATTTTGTGTGCTATATTCTCCCTTCACTTGCTTGACTACGAGCTGGGAGTCGTAGAAAGCAGCAACTTTGGTTGCTCCATAAAAGGAAGCCAACTCGATGCCAAATATCATAGCTTCGTACTCGGCCTGATTGTTGGAGGCAGGGAACTTGAATCTGATGATGTCTTGGATGGTGTGCTCTCCCTCAGGACTTTCTAGCACAACTCCTGCTCCGCTTCTCTTCTTTGTGGTTGAGCCATCAGTGTATAAGACCCAACAGTTGGATGGGAGCTCGATGGTTGATTCTTCTCCCTCCGGAGTTTTACGCTTACGGGAGGTGGGGTCGTGTTCACCCATGAAGGCAGTTTTGACCATGAAATCAACCAGAGGCTGTGCTAGGAGAGTCTTCCTTGGTTGGTATGTGATATCAAACTTTGTAAGAGCGATAGACCAATTGAGGAGACATCCGGAGCTATCCAACTTATGTAAGATTTTCTTCCAGGGTTCCTTTGTATATACAGTGATGGGATGGGCAGAAAAGTAGGCACATAGCTTCCTTGATGCAATTACTAGAGCGTACGCTATTTTTTTCGCGTTGAAATATCTACTCTCCACATCCGACAATGTCTTGGAGACATAGTAGACCGGTTTTTGAGTCCCTTCATCATCCCGGACTAGTACCGCCGCTATTGCGTGGTCCGTGGGCTAGGAAGACATATAGCATCTCGCCAGTAATCGGACTGCTCAACAAAGGAGGGAATCCCAAGTACTCCTTCAACTGGCAGAATGATTCTGTACATTCAGGAGTCCAGGAGAAGCTCTTGGCCCCCTTCAAGACCTTAAAGAAAGGCAACAATTTTTCAGCGGACTTGGCAATGAATCTCCCAAGAGCCGCTATCCTTCCATTCAATCTCTGAACCTCCTTGATGTTGGTAGGTTCCTTCATGTCGATCAAGGCTTTGATTTTTTCAGGGTTCGCCTCGATTCCCCCAGGGACACCATGAAGCCCAGAATTTTTCGCGATCGCCCGAACACACATTTACTTGGATTTAGCTTCATGTTGTTAGCTCGAAGATTGTTAATGGTTTCTTCCAAGTCGGCGTGATCGCCATCGTTGGTATGTCGTGATGTAGGCCTCCGTGTTACGGCCTATTTTCTCCCTAAAACCTTCATTGGCCCTGCGCTGGTAGGTTGCGCCCGCATTTTTATGCCCAAAGGGCATCATGATGTAACAATAATTGCCCACAGATGTTTGAAAGGCTGTTTTCTCAATATCTTTCTCATCCATTTTTATCGATGATAGCACGAATAGGCATCTACGAAGGCGAGAGTTCGGTGTCCTATGGAGTCCACTCAACTTGTCAGTGCAGGGGAGCGGGTAAGCATCCTTCGGGCGAGGCTTTGTTGAGATCTATAAAATTTACGCACATTCGCCACTTCCCATTCGTTTTTGACCATCACCACGTTGCTGACAAAATGGGGTATTTCACTTTCCTTATGATCCCGACGTTTAGCAATTTTTGCACCCCCTCCTTGATAGCTTCCTCATTGTCGTTTGCAAAGATCCTCCTAGTCTGCTTGATAGTCTTGGCAGACGGATCAACTTCCAAGCGGTGGAGAGCTACTTCTTCCTTAATTCCTCTCATATCCTCGACTTTTCAAGCAAAGGCATCTAGATTACTTTTCAGAAGGGTGATGATTTTATCCCTTTCTTCTTGTGAGAGCTGGCCCCCGATTTTGATTTTTTGTCCTGGGTAGTCAGGGTTGATGATTGTTTCTTCCAGCTCATCTACGGGCTCCATTTCTGGACCGTCTCGAAACTCCAGAGATTCAATGATTACTTCTCTAAGTCTCCTACCTTCATCACCATTCATGTCTAGGCCTTCCTCTTCCATCAGTTCGTATACGTCGGGCAGGTCTACTACTCTCAAGTCAGGGTTGACCCCCGAGTTCTGGCCGCTGACGAGAACAAGATCTGTCTCCGGAACGGACGAAACTGTGTCATTGTTTTTTTCAATTTCTAGAACCATGTGTTCCTCATCCTCTACTTCGAAAATCGGGCTCATCCTAGAGCTGGTGTGGGTAGTTTTTACGGACTTAGAGATTTTCATGTTGTCCTCCGGTGTACCTATCTCCATCCGTTGAGTTATTTTTCTGCTCTTTACGACATGCTCCAAGAAGTCCTTGGCGGTCGCTCTCACGCATCCAATTCCAACACGAGTAGGAAATTTGACTCATTGGTGAGGAAGGGAAGCGACCAACCCAAGTTTTGCTTGACTTGGAATGCCTAAGATGGCGTGGTAGTCACTAGTCAGATCCATGACCACGAAAGTGATTGTGGCCTCGGTTTGGAAGGGATGTTCACCCACTTCCAGCTGTAGATCAATAGTTCCCTTGGCATTGGCTTTGTGGTTATGGTAAGGCTCCATAATGCTATCTTTCAAGCCCATCATTTGAAAGGTGGAGTAATAAATAATATCTCGAGAGGCCCCCGTGTCAATGAGGAGTCTCTCGGACTCACAGTTATCAATTCTCCCTTTTATCACCAAAGGCTGCTCGCGGGCTGCGCTACTTCCAACCAATTCATTGGGGGAGAAGCTAATGACCTCTTCTGCCTTGTGAACCCAGGCGGGGACATGATAGACCTTGCTCAATTCATGAATTTGGTCCTTCAGTTTTCTGGTGGAGACCGTCTCTTCTCTGATTACATGCAGTTTGGCCCTAGGAGGCCTTTGCTCCGTGTCATCATCCTTATAATCGTTTTCATGATCCATTTTCCTTTTTCACTTGCCATCCTTTTTCATGACATAACGATCAAGTTTGCCTTCATCAACCCACCTTTGGATAATCCTTTTGAGGGAGATGCAGTTCTCAGTGTTGTGACCATGGTCTTTGTGGAAATCGCAATACTTGGAAGGGTCACGTGGGTACTTTGGTTTGTCACTGAGTGGATGAGGATTTGGAAGATTCACCAATTGCATGATTTCTGTGATAGACTTAGTGAGGAGGTGAAGATCTCAGCCTTTTCAGTACCCCGCGTTCCGTTCTTCCCTTTGTAGCCGTTTCCATTAGAAGCCCGGTGAGTTCCAGCTGCTTCTGTTTCTGTCTTGTCAGATCTCTTTTTGTTTTTCTCCTCCGCCATGGCAATTGCATAAGCCACGTTGTATAAGTCAGACTTGGACTTTGGCTCTCTGACGGAGAGTTCATATATTAGCTGTCCGAATCTCAATCCAGAATTAAAGCAGACAATCACTTCCATGTCAGGCTTCCTCCACTTGGTCTGCCATAGCTCGGAATCTGTTATAGTAGCTCAGCGTGGTTTCATTCTTTCCTTGCTCGATGTTAGCAAGGTCAGTCAACCTCTTCTCCCTTTTCCCTGTCGTGGCAAAGTGATCTAGGAACTTCCTCCTCATATTCCTCCAGCTGTCAATGCTTCCCTTTTTCAGCTCACGGAACCAGGTCAAGGCTGTTTCGTAGAAGGTACTCGCAAAGGCTTTGCAGAGAATGTCATCTGCCTTGGTGAGGAGGGCCAAAGTAGATTCAAAGTTTTGCACATGGTCTCGTGCGTCAGTGGTTCTCGCATATTTGTCAAAACTTGGGACTTTGAAGGCATGGTTGGGAGGTAGATCATTAATTTTTTGGGAGAAAGGACGGGTTGCACTAGTGTCATCTTCTTCCTCGTCCTTCTCCATTTCCATCTCATCAAGTCTCTTTTTCAAGAGCAACAGCTCTCTGGCATCAATCCCATTTCGAGAGCTGAAGTGAGAGCTTCGGTGGGAACTTCGGTGGGACCTTTCTTCTCTTGCGTGACCATTCACCCTGCTATGTTCCTCGTCTTCCCGGTGGTTCTCTCCTCGTCTAGAGGGTGTTTTTTCTTTACTCGGTTCCCCTTCATGGTGGTGAGGGAGGATTCTGTAAGGACGAGGGCTCCTCGGCCTAAGAATGTTTCTGGGACGAGGACTTCTATACCGAGGGTGATGGTTATGACGAGGAGGGGAGAAACGTTTCAGCCGAGTTAACCTCCTGCTCCCTCTGAGTGTTCAAGTGGCTTCTCAGGTCTACCACCACTTTCCTCTCGTTTTCATGGTTATTTGACCGAGGACGAGGAGGTGCATCTCGAAGGTATTGCTTAGATCGTACATCAAGATCATGGTGAGGGGGATTTTGGCCACGAGGAGGGCTCCTCTAACTATCACGCCTGTCACCCTGAGTTTCCCTTCCACGAGAATTTCCAGTCCTCGTAGGCCTGATGATCTCGGTCGAGTGTTCTGGGTCTAATTGCAACAATTCATTTTTTCTCATAGATAAGTTGCAAGGTCTCCATTTGTTGATGTAAGAGAGTACGACGATCAATTGGCTGGGTGGAGTTCTCAGCTCTTCCTTTGTCAGCGTTCCTCATCGTTTGTCTGCTCGTAGTTCTCTTTCCTCGTTGACAACGAGGATGTTTGGCAACGATCACCTCGGCAGCTGGCTGAGTCCGAGGACGAAGAGTCATGCCGAGGGGAGGTAGCCCGTCGATCTGAGGTGGAGGAGGCAACACTCTATTAGCGAGAGGAAGACCAATCGTCCCGTTAAGAGTGATGCCTTCGACGTGGGTTCGTTCCAAACTTTGTTCCTTGTTGGTGACACTTATGGTATTTCCGTCTTCCATTGGTAATAGGAGATTTTGAACAGAACAGTAATTCTTAGGGGAATAGAATTCAAATGAACAAAATCCAAGTGCTCAGTCGAACAGAATTCTGGCCAACGAAATTTCGGCGAACAAAATTTTCCAGGCGGACGGAATTCAGACGAATCAGTAATCCAAGGCAGATAAATTTCCAGGAGGATAGATTTTCAAGCGGAGCAGAAATTTTTAAGGCGGAACAGCAGAACTTTTTCCGGCCAAAATAGATTTTTCAAATCAACGAAATTTTCAGGCGAAACTGAATTTTCTGGCCAAACAAAAATTTTCCCGCAAAAATTGACTTTTTTCAGGACAAAACAAAAGATTTCTAGCTATTCAATGGGTATCCGAATCACTTCCCGGCAATGGAACCAAACTGATGATGCCAAAAACGTTCGGATCAGCCCAAATCCGGCGGTAGGTTATATCCAAGCGATTGAATAGCCTGAAACAGAGAAACAAAAACGTAAACTAAGCCGGGGCTTCTTCGGCGAAGGCCCTCCGGCGTGAGAGTAAGTATTTGCTTTGAGAGAAAGAAATCAATTGACAAGAGTTTAGAATCAAAAGATAATGTATCAAAATATGTGAATTATGGCTTGTATTTATAGGCATAGCAATGTATAATTCATGTTGATTTGGATTGCTATGAGATAAAATATCAATCCTAGGAGGATTATACTTGATGAGTCCTTGTTGGACCTGAATTTGTGTGAGATATGATATAATCCTAGAGGGATTATAACTACACAATGTCTTTATTTAAGTAGGATTGTATAAGCTGCCATTCTGCAGGTAAGCCGGTGTGAATGCTCCTTGTCACTGTGCTAAGATCGGCTTAAGGTGATGTCGAGGATGAGATGCTGAGAAGAATGGGGAGCCCATTTCCTTGGTTACTTGATAGCCGAGGAGGTCTCCTCGTCATCAAGGGAGCTTTGCTCGGCCTTGGAGGGAGGCCTTCCTCGGTGTCTTGGTCATTATACGCCTGCTATGTCCATGCCGACATAGGGGAAATGACGAGGAGGCAAGTACGAGGAAGGTAGGGAAAGCCCACTCCCTTCATCGTATACGACTTGTGTGGATTATGTTTAGAACCCAATCCATTTGGGCCTTGCCCGGACTAGCCTAAGTTCGTATCTCGGTTTATACCGTTCAGTAACACTTTAAGAAGAAAAAAAATATCTCTTCTTCTTCTTTAATTCTTTATCTTTAATCTAGTGATTGGCCCTGTTAAGTCTGATTCTCTTCATTATATTTGTTCAACACCACCTTACTCGACTTACAACTCTGTGCATGTAGTCTTATTAATCAACTAATGGACCTTCATTGTTTGTACATTCCACAATTTCCTTTTCTTGGTTCATTGATTTGTGCAGTTCATAATCTTCTGAATAAAGTAAAGGTGCAAGCAATCTTAGCCCTTGAAACATCACTTGAAGGAAAGTTATTGGCCTTGTTCGCTGATAAAGCTAAAGTTCCTATCTTCTCTTTTGGTGGAATTCAATTGTCCGCTCAAGATCCTTTCCTGTTCCAAATTACACCAGATGAAACCATTTTGTTCCAAGGCATTGTTTCACTCGTAGAATCATATAAATTGACAAACGTCATCGTTCTTTATGAGGATACTAGTTATTCGAGCGAGACCATACCATATATGGTTGAATACTTCAATAGGAAAAATATCGTGATCACTTACAGTAGTGGCATTTCTCTTTTGAGCAGTCATGATCAAATTTTTGAACAGTTGGACAAGGTCATAGTGGTTGGTACAACTACAGTTATTCTGCATATGTCAACTTCATTTGCGTCTAATATTCTTTTACACGCAAGGAAGTTGAGAATTGTGAATGTTGAGTACACTTGGATTATAGCTGATAAATCCCCAGACATATTGTGCTCGTTAGGTTCTGAGGCAATTAAAATGATGGAAGGGTCATTATCTTTGAAGCCTTATATTCCAGCATCACATGAGCTGCGTACATTTCTTTCTAGATGGAAAAGGGAATTTGATAAGAGTTATCCTACTTCAGAAGCAAGGGAGATGAGTGTGTTGGGCATACGGGCATATGATGTTATCTGGGCATTGGCAGAGTGTGTTGAGAAGGCAAGGAATATAACTAATTCAACCATTTTTTGGAAATATGAGGTAGCTAAAGACATAGTCTCTCTAACTGGTCCAATATTTGCAAATGAGATATCACGAATTAGATTGAAGGGTTTGAGTGGTGAGTTTCAACTTAAGAATGGGAAGCTAGTACCCAATGCACTGGAGATAGTTGAAGTAAGAGGTTTAGAAGAGATTAGGGTAGGGTTTTGGACATTGAGTGATGGAATCATGAAAGACATACATCCATCATCCATAAGTGCCTACCCTATTTCCCGTAGTGGTATTGACGACACTCTCTGGTCTGAAGGGTCTACAACTATGCATAATAGAAAGATGTCGCAAACAACTGATATTGTTAAAAAGCTAACAATAGCTGTTCCGTTGAGATGGACATTCACGGAATTAGTAAACGTGGAGCAAGATCATGAGACAAATACAACAAGCTATAATGGGTTTTGTATAGATGTATTTAAAGCTGCCATGACCGCGTTGCCATATGATTATGAATTCGTCACATTTCCAGAACCCGATGGGCAGAGTTCAGCATCGTATGATCAGCTTATAGATCAAGTATATTATCAGGTATATAGTCATAAAACTTTCATATCTTTCCTAATGTACTTTCCATTCACCATAATTTTAATAGATGGATAATTTCTTCTACGTTTCCTTTTGGGTGAAGTAGAAATACGACGGTGCTGTAGCAGATATAACTATTCTTGCCAACAGATCCAAAAAAGTTGACTTCACATTAACTTACACCGACTTAGGTATTGGAACAATAGCAAGAACTGACCACAAAGATATGTGGATCTTCTTCAAGCCGCTTGGAGCTTTCGTTTGGCTAGCTACCGCTGCTTGTTTTGCTGTGGTGGGCTCCATTGTTTGGCTTTTCGAACATCCTATAAATGAACAATTCCAAGGTTCTGCAGCTCAGCAAATTGGGACAACGTTGTGGTTTGTCTTTATGACCATTTTTTTCGCTCAAAGTAATCTCTCTCTCTCTCTCTTTCTCTCTCTCTCTGTACACACACACACTCACAAAGAAAACACACTTTTTATTGACTGATTATTTCTGGAGCTTCAAGGTTAACTTGGTATCTACTTTTCATCTATGGTATTGCAGGAGAGCGCCTGTATAGTAGTTGGGCAAAATTTATTGTGGGCGTATGGTTATTCATCCTGCTGATCTTGATTGCTAGTTATACTGCAATCTTAAGTTCATTGTTGACGGTTCAACAAATTCAAATAGCATCAAAGGGTCAATTTATAGGGTACCGAGGTGGCTCTTTCTTGCACGGAGTTATCATTAACAATATGAACTTTTCAGACTATAGGCTTCGAGAATATAAAACATGCCAGGATTATGCTGATGCTTTATCAAGAGGAAGTAAGAAGGGTGGCGTTGAGGCTATCATAGATGAAATCCCTTATCTCAAGATCTTCCTTGCTCAGTACTCTGTAGGCTATGCCATGGTTGCATCAGAATCTACCACAAATGGCTTTGGCTTTGTGAGTTCCATTTTCGTACTCAAAATCTAAAGCTAAACCCTATACTCCCTTACAAATGTTATTTAATCCCTCCGTCCCAAAGTGAATCTCCAATTCTAAAAGAATTGTCCCAAAACGAATGACCATTTTCTGAATAACTATATTTCTTAATGTTCGTATACCATTTTTTTCCTACATTTCATTATATACTTATATAACTAGAAGTTTGGAAGTTAATAACAAGAATATTCATAATATTTTCCATTAAATTTTACCATATTCAGAATGTCTCTTGAATGAAAAATGGGCATTCATATTGGGACGGAGGGAGTAAGACGGCCACATGTAGCTTATCTTTTTGTGGTATCTTATATAGGCATTCCAAAAAGGTTCGCTGCTGGTCCATGATTTATCGCTGGAAATTGCAAAACTAAGAGAAGATGGAACACTGGGATCTTTGGAGAAGAAATGGTTTAAGAGTTCGTCAGATTTGACATCGCCAGACTCTACTAATAGTAATCCCAAAATTTTGAACTTTGGGGACTTAAGCGGTCTGTTTCTTATTGGTGTTGTTGCATTTGGTTTAGCACTTGGTAGATACGCATATAAGTTCGTTCGGGAAAAGATCCATATTGTTAATGACTACATATTAATAGTTGTAGCAGGGGGGCGGTTGGGAATGATGATGAGGTACATCTACGCTAGAAATCAGGGTTGGGCCATCAGATAAAGCAATGTAATCTCTGACGTTTTTTCTGATTTTTAGTTTGTGATCGATTATGGCCTTCGCAAGGTTTCATGTGTCTATATGATGTTTTTCATTTATCCTTTGAGGAAAAGCATTTAATTAGGGGTGTTCTTATTGAAAATTGAAGGATCTGTAAGTGAATCAACATTGCTGTTACTATGAGTATACTTTGCAGTGTTGATATATGGGCAGGTAGAGATATTATATGGAAAAGTTGCTAGTATGAACTTCTATTTATGACCATGGCCTGCATAAACTCTCACAAGTATTCAGATTGATTATCTTTGTGTAATTTTCTCTTGCTTTTGGTTGCTCACAATTGTCCTTGAGTAGCTTTTTTCAAGCCTTGAATCTTATGGTAAAAACGGGTTATTGCCATAATGACTATCTAAATTGAATGGATCAACTCTTTTTCATATTCTGCATGTACAGAGTATCTATGACTTGTATGCCTGCTGCTAATGGCTCGTTAAATCATACATAAGCAGGTGCATTCTAACATGTTCTGTTAAAGAATAGAAGACAAATAGTTTTGGGGCTTGAAAGCCTAATTGAATTGTATTCTCAAATAGGGTTTATATACAAGCAAGAGAATCCTAATCCTACTCATATTCTACTTTGTGAAATTAGGAAACTAAATATAATAGAATAAGGAAACTAAATATAATAGAATAAGAAAACTAGATATACAAAGTAATTAGGAGATTGTATCTATTTCCTTAACATGCTCCTGCAAGATGTACGATCGTTGAGTGAGACCAATCTTGACCATTAATGCTTGAAATCGTGCCCGGAGAAGTGGCTTCGTGAGTATGTCTGCAAGTTGATCATTACTGAAGATGAAGGAAACACGTAGTTTGTTGTTTTGAACATGTTCACGCACAAATAATCAAGACCAAGGTGTTTCATACGTGAATGGAATCTAGGGTTAGCAGCAACATAGGTGGCGCCTAAATTGTCACAATAAATTACTGGGGAGGAAACTTGCGGACATGCGAGCTCATGAAGAAGATTTTGAAGCCAAAGAAGTTCAGCAGTAGTGGCAGCCACAACCCTATATTCTGCTTCAGTGGATGATCGGGCTAACGTCCTTTGTTTTCGTGCACTCCAAGAGATAGCATTTTTGCCCAAGTAAACAATGTAATCGGTGGTAGAGATGTTTGTGTTAGTATTTCCCGCCCAATCAGGGTCAGTAAAGGCATGAAGTGTGAGGGGAGAATCTCTACAAATGAGAAGACTGAGAGGCTGTCCCAACTAGATATCGTAGCACATGCTTGAGTGCTAACCAGTGATCTTCTGTAGGCTTGTGCATGAATTGAGAGAGTCGATTGATGGCAAAGAAAACATCAAGGCGTGTCAAGGACAAATACTGCAAGCTACCCACAAGAGTCCGAAATTCAGAAGGATCGGCCAAGGGAGTTCCCCGGTGAGCCGAAAGAGGAGGTTGAGGAGCCATGGGTGTAGGAACCGGTTTGGCCTCAATCATGTTGGCACGAGCTAGTAAATCAGTAATGTATTTCTGTTGACTGAGTATGATACCTTGGGCATGTGGCAGAACTTCTACTCCAAGAAAATATGACAGAGCCCCAAGATCCTTAAGTGAAAATCGGGACGAAAATTGTGTGATGAAGGAGGATAACATGTCATGGTGGGGCCCGGTGATAATGATGTCATCAACGTAGACTAAGAGATAAATGACACCACGAGGATGATGCAGGGTGAACATAGAGGAGTCTGAGATACTGTTTTTGAACCCAAGTTGGAGTAGATATGATCTAAGCTCATTGTACCATGCTCGAGGAGCTTGTTTCAACCCATAGATAGCTTTACGTAACTTGCAAACATGTGATGGATTGGCCGGATCAAGAAAACCGGGTGGTTGACTCATGAATACGTCTTCGGTGAGAGTTCCTTGAAGAAAGGCATTATTGATGTCAACCTGACGGAGAGGCCAACCCTGAACAGTGGCAAGTGTAAGAATAGTCCGTACCGTAGCGGGTTTGACAACCAGACTGAAGGTTTCAGAATAATCAATACTCGGGCGTTGATGAAATCCTTTGGCAACAAGACGTGCTTTATGTCGTTCGATGGATCCATCGGGGTTGTACTTGGTTCGATAAATCCACTTGCAACCAACAAGATTCTGGGAAGGAGAGGGAGGTACAGGATTCCATGTGTTGTTCTGTTAGAGAGCATCAAACTCTTTTTGTATCGCATTATGCCATAAGAGATTTTTGAGGGCTTGGGTTATGGTGGTTGGTTCGGTGGGTTGAAGAGAGGCTTGCATGTTTAGTTTCTGGATTGGTTTATGTATATTGTTTTGTGACCGAGTGACAGGGCCAGAAGGAGGTATAACATCTGGAAGGGGAATGAAGCTGCTAGGCTGAGGGGGCGATCGCGAGGGTGAAGGGGGGCGATCGCTCCCTTCCAAGGAAGGGGCGATCGCTCGATCTGGTGGGTTGAGTCTGGTTCAGCGGCAAAGGAGCAAGTGTGTGGGCAGTTTGGGAGGCTTTATCAGGCAGGTCTGTAGAAGGGTTGATGGTAGAGGGGGAGGTGTGGCCGGGTGGATTTTGGGAAATGGAATGAGAAGGGAGAAGCGGAAGCGAGACATTACACCAATCATTGACTGTGAGAGCGGGAGTGGACGGAGTATACCGAGATTCAAAGGGGAAGACCAACTCAACAAACTTGACATGACGGGAGGTGTATATCTTGTTGGTGTTGGGTTCAAGGCAGTAGTAGGCATTTTGAGTAGCTGAGTAACCGACAAAGACACAAGGAGTAGAGCGGGGATCAACTTTGTGAGAGGTGTATGGACGTAGCCATGGGTAACAGAGACACCCAAAGCTACAGAGTTTGAGGTAGTTGGGATGGTGTTTGTGGAGAACTGAGAAGGGTGAGTGGAGATTTAAGTAGGTGTAGGCATGCGATTTATGAGATAACAGGCGGAGGAGAGAACGTGAGTCCAAATGTTACGAGGCATGGAGGAGTGAGTGAGGAGAGAGAGACCCGTTTCAACGATATGCCTATGACGACGTTCAGAATAACCATTATGTTCGGGTGTATGGGGAGGGGAGGTACGGTGTTGAATGCCATGGGAGGCTAGAAGGGGATGAAGTCCAAGATATTCACCCCCATTATCGCTGTAGATGGTTTTGATGGATCAGTCAAAATATTTTTCTACCATGGGTTTGAAGGTGATAAAGACAGTGAGGGCATCGTTTTTGTTTTTGAGAGGGTAGAACCAAATATATTTGGAATAATGATCAACAAAGATAATGTAGTATTTTTAACCAACATGAGAGAGAAGAGGGGATGTCCAAAAATCACTATAGAGTATATCAAGTGGACCAAAGGAGGGAATAGTATTATTATAAAAGGGTAGCTTGTGACTCTTATAATTGCAATCGCAGGAGTTGCAATGAAAATCACTAGAACTAGGGACTCCTAACCGAAAATTGTTACTAATATGACGTAAAATAGAGAAGGATGGGTGACCCAATCGATGATGCCAACTTGAAGTGGAAGAGATGGAAGCGGAGTGAACAGCGGAGTGAAAGGGATGCCATTCATAGACGCCGGATTTAGAAGGACCTTGGAGGAGGATTGCCCCGATTTGATTGTCCTTCACAACGAATGAATCAGATAGGAAAGTGACAGAGGCATTATTATCTTGACACAATTTAGAGATAGAAATAATATTGCGAGACAAATTAGGAACATGAAGAACATTGTAGCGATGCGCGAAAAATTCAAGCTTTCCGTCTTTTTATTTTTTTTGTTTTAGAGTCACCACCTATATTATTGATTGGAAACATAGAAAAACCATTTTGAAAATATTTTGGATTCGGGGCTTAAGTGATGGATTTGGAAGGTCAAGGAGCACCGCATCCACCCAATCCGGAGATCGGTCTTGCTAAAGGGGGGTTTTCAAAGAAGAATCATTTTAGAAAATAAACAAATAAAGACATCCATTTAACTAGGTTAAACGGAATATAGGACCAATTGCTTCGAGACCGTCTCCATGATTTGGAGAGGCTCTAGGCCGATCCTAGGTTCAATGTGCTATACCACTCTAATAATCAATTAGAATAATAGAAGAATGAAGGAGGATTACCTTTTGTTTGAGGAGAGATTCGGACAGAGTTTCGCCTCTATCCTAGACTTGAATCTCGATGTTTGTTGATCAACAAGGTTGATAAACAAACTTTAGGTGATTTAGGGGTGATTTACAGGAATCTTTCAGGGAGAGAAACCAGTAAAATGTCGGGAGTCGACCGGGGGTCTTTCAGGTGTAAAAACTGTCCTCTGAAACACTGAAATCATCCAGTATTTATAGGGGTTTTAAGCGGTAAAAGTGGATTGGGATTCCACTCTAGGAAGCTTCCATATTTTTAAGATCAGTAGAAATCCGGATTTGATAAGATTTATCAAGAAGAGAGTTTGAAATCGACAAGGAAACTGATTCTGCACTCCTGCAGAAGGCTAGTCTCGTGTGAGACACGCCATGTCTCGCGCGGGACAATGCTGCTCAATGGACAATTCTGTCCTCCCTCGTTATCTCGTATGTAGTTTAGTCCAAACTAACGGTCGTTAGTCAAAACTTAACGAAACATGACGAAATGGTGGATTTCGACTCCTGACTCAAAGGCGAGACTTAGAGTGGTATAACTCTGCTCTGATTGGTTCAGAATGGGGTGTCTACAAGCATGATTGAGTTTAAAGGAGGAGGAAGGAGTAAGGAGAGAAGTAGAACAAATGTTTGAGATGGGTAGGCCGGATCCATCGCCAATGAAGAATTCCTCAGTGCCATCATAGGGACAATAGAGAGAGAGATTGTTGAGGTCATTGGTGGCATGATGTGTGGCGCTGGTGTCAAGGAGCCAATTGGAAGGGGAAGAAGGAGAGGAGGTAGTGGCGACATAGAGAGAGTTGGTAGGTGGTTGACGATTTGAGGGGTTGGGACAAGGTATGTTGTTTTGTGGTGGAGACGGAACATTGGCGTTGGGATATTGTCGGTGGAAGGCGGGGCAATAGGAGAGGGAGTGACCAACTTCTCAGCACCATTGACACTTACTTTGGTAGGTGTTACAGGTTTGGTTGTTGTTGGTGTTGTTGTTGTTAGGAATAAGAGAGAAATCGGAGGAGGAAGCCATTGATGTGTCTTCGGTGAGGGGGTAGGCAATTTAGGGTTTAGGACGAGTAGGGGGGATGTGTAGGGTAAAGAAATTTAGTATCTTAGCTCTGATACCATGTTAAAGAATAGAAGACAAATAGTTTTGGGGCTTGAAAGCCTAATTGAATTGTATTCTCAATAGGGCTTATATACAAGTAAAATAATCCTTATCCTACTTATATTCTACTTTGTACAATTAGGAAACTAAATATAATAGAATAAGGAAACTAAATATAATAGAATAAGGAAACTAGATATACAAAGTAATTAGGAGATTGTATCTATTTCCTTAACATGTTCTTCAATATATTAGTGTGCCGAATGATATTTGGACTTATTCCGGAAGTTTAAAGCTGTTTAGGGTGAAAAAATTCACTCAGCATGCTTCACGTCTTGATCATCCACCTTGAGGTAACGTCATGAATTACATCTTGAAATTAACGCCTTGAGTAGTTTGTTGTATATCTTCCTATTTTTCAGGAAACAATTCACGTACAAACAAGATAACCCTATCATGACTTCTTGGAGACCTTGTCAATACCAGCATAATGGCCATGATTTCCACAAAGGAGTAACGGCTGCCCATCATCAACAAGAAGCGTGATTCTAGGCGAGATAGAAGGGATAACATTTATGTTGTTTCAGTTATATTATTTGTATATAAATAGTCCTTAGAAAAGCACATGTACACACGTTACACTCAGTTTTACGCTCTCACTGTACTTTGTATTCGAAAACATAAGAAGCTTAATAATACATTTTTGGTTAAGGTAGGCTTTTCCTAAAGCCTCCCGAAGTTTTTTCCGGCGAAGTATTGTTCAAAGGTTTTCCTCGTTACATCCTTGTGTCCATCTTGGTTTTAGAATTATATTCCATTTGTGCCCAAAGTTCATCAAAGACAAATTTACTTGTTGAAATTTGTCCAAAACAATTTGGTGCAGTGTGTGGGAACTTTGGTTTTTTAGATTCCAATCAAGATGAGCAATCCTAATTCTGCAATGTCTACGCCCATTATCACGACTGGGCAAGAAGCAACACGTCAAGCTTGCCCATGACGTCTAACATCCATTCACCTATTGGGCCCAGTGCTGTTACGTCTCAAAACCAACGACTCAACTTGGGGGATTCTTCATCCATGACGCTGCCTGGAATATCAATGGGAATTATAACCAATATAACCACCATGATGCAACAGTTGAAGAATCAGATGGAAGTGCAACAGTACACCAATGAAATGATATTCAATTCGATAGGCCGGTTGCAAAATGAGATGTTAGCTTCAAGACGCAACGATCCTGTGGTCAGCATACCTGAGGTTTCACCTCTGCAGTCTAGAACTCTCTTTCCAGATGCTGGACCAAGTACTATAAATGAGCAAGGCAATGTCACAATGTCCAGCATTGTTCAAACTGAAAGCACCACTGTCACCACCGGACCAATTCCGTTATCAACCTGCTTTACCTTTGTAACCCCACCTCCTATGGGGAAAACAAGGAGTTTTAATATGTTTGGTACTCCTTTAAATCCATTTGTTACCACTAACCTTGTTACAGATAACACCCTCGCAAGGGAAGTGCAGCAGATCAAGGATATTCTTATGAAGGTTCCAGGAGTCACCTTACCCTTCAACCAAGCATCTCCAACCAGCCATCATGATTCACGTTTTGTTCCTGTCATAGTTGGGGTGGAGATCCCTAAAAGATTTCAATTACCTCCCATGAAACAATATGATGGTACAACTGACCCTGCGGAACACATAGCCTTGTACCAAGAAAAGATGGACATTATTAGCATTCCCCACAATCTTAAGGAAGTGTGTTTGTGTAAAGGCTTTGGATCAACTCTATCCGTTCCCGCTTTGATGTGGCTGACTAATCAGCCTATGAATTCTATCTCTTCTTACTCTCAATTACTAAACATGTTTCTTAATCAATTCTTTTGTAATCGTGTGTTTGAAAAACTAACGAGTGACCTTTACAAGGTGGTACAGCAGCCTGATGAAAGTCTAAAAGATTTCATGTTCAGGTTCAACAAGGAAGCCGTGAGCATCCCTCATATTAATGTGTCAATGGCAACAGAAGCTTTCAGGATGGGCCTGAAAAGAGAAACACCATTCTACCAAGATTTGGTCATGTACCCGTCTAGGAGCTTGGAAGAAATTAGAACGAGATCTGTTCGTTTCATCAGGCTGGAAGAAGACGAGATGGTTCATGGCAAGGCGTCAAAGAAGACACCTACATATGATAATCCTGATAGAAAGGCAGACTCCTCTCATCATCAATCCAATAGGGGGAAACCCTACTCTAAAACTGACTCTTTTAAAATTAATATTGTAGAGGAGGATGACGATGAAAATTATACGACCTATCCAAAGATTAGTGACTATTGCTTTTCTGTTGATGTTTCAGGACTCCTCTACGCAATGGACAACTTGGGTAGCAAGGCAAGATAGTCAAAAGCAGCTGATAGACCTTCATCTTGGAAGGACAAATCTAAATGGTGTGCTTAACACGAAGATTTTGGCCATACTACCGATAATTGCATCGCCTTGAGGAAAGAGATCAGTCGCCTACTCACAAGTTGAATATCGACCCTACTATCAAGCCGATCCATCAAAAGAGGAGAAAATTTGCTCAAGAACGGAATCAAATCATCAAAGAGGAAGTGGAGAGGCTACTAAAATCTAAGATGATCAGAGAGGTACAATACCCTAGGTGGCTCGCTAACGTGGTGGTTGTAGAGAAGAAAAAAGGGGAAATGGCGTGTGTTGTGGGTATTTTTCAGCATGGTGACATCTTCATTTGATCCTACATGTCAAGATGTTATTCCACTGTAAGTATCGTTTTAATATTTACTTATTTGATATTTCCTAATATCTTTAATTATTATTTTCCAGTAAATGCAAGAGAAGAATACGGGATATCTTCTAGCACGTTCAACACAGCTTCAACGGCAAAGAAAGACTTGGTCTCATGAACGTTGAAAAGGATAAAGGTCATCTCCGGATTTGTAGGAACAAACTCTTATCTTTTCCTACTTATTTATATTTAAGGGGAGGTGGAGACAAAAAGACACACTGATTCTTATATGCACACACTCTACGCACAAGTTGATTGTAATCCTCTCCATCCTCTTCCGAAGTTGTAATTCAATTATCATAGTGAAACTTTTAAGGTTGGAGACCTAACTCCCGGGGTTTTTTCCGAAGAGGTTGTCACCTCCAAGGTTTTCCTCGTTAACAAATCGTGGTGTCATTCATTCTTTTCATGTCATTGTTCCATTTATTCGAATTCCACAGTCCCCTCCTTAGTATTTAAATCCACACACTTGTCAAAGTCAAGATTCAACTCTATTGTTTTTTCTACCAAAACAATTTGGCGCCTACCGAGGGGCCTTGTGGTTTATCGGTTATTTGGATCATTTCCTAAGCAAATTCATTATGTCTGCGCCCTCCAATGTGTCCGCCGCCGGCAAGAGTCCCGCTGTTGCTCCGACATCAGGAGGTAGAACCAGCTTGCTGCCGCCACCTCCTCAGACTGGACCTCAGCAAACTCAACCTACGAAGACTCCACAAAAGGGAGCGACCTCTTCCAATGTAGATGCTGACATCCGGAGTATCCTCACCAGGTTGAATCAAAGGTTGGACCAGCAAGAAGACAACCAACCAAAGGTGCCGACCAATTCCATGATTAAGATGCGTAAAGATCAACAAACTCATCGCATCTCGGCTTGACAACATATCACCACCGCGTGCAAGGATCCTCAACTTCGACAACACCGAAGGATCCACACTTCGAGTGAATTTATCCCAATGGGTAGTCCGCCTCAAACTCAACAGTTGTCATACTTAATGACGTCAACACCTTTGCCTGGGGACACCATATTGACGCCACCTTCCTCAGGATTTACTCAGTTCATCCCATTCATTGACAACACTACTGTCACAACTACTACGGACAACTCTGGTTTGCTAAATAATCTTTTCAATAATAATAATTTCAATCGTATTCCTATGGCCGACCCTTTGCAGAAACCCACTAGCCAAGCAATGCGGGATCTCGTAGAGCCGATAATGAACGTGCCGTGCGTAACTCCTCCAATCCAACCAGTGACTCGTAATCGCTACAATCAATCCCGGTTTGTCCCAAAGAATTGCAAATGTAGACATCCCGAAGCGTTTCAAAGTGTACCATCAATGAAGTTGTATGATGGTACCACGGACCCGTAAGAGCATGTTGCCCATTATCAAGAAAAGATGGACATAATCCATATTCCGCTTCAATTCGGGAGGCCTCGCTTATGCAGGGGTTTGGATCAACCTTGTCTGGACCAGCCTCTCAAATGGCTGATTAGGCAACCCCTAGGTTCAATTGGTTCATACGCCCACCATCAACATGTTCTATAACCAATTCTCATGCAATCGACAATTTGAGAGGTTGACAAGTGATCTCTACAATGTGACCCAACACCTAATGAAACCCCGAAGGATTATGTCCACCGGTTCAATAAGGAAGTGCTAGAAATTCCCAATCTTGACATGTCGACGCCACGTAAGCATTCAAAATGGGGTGAAGAAAGACTCACGACTATCAAGATTTGGTGATGACTCCTTGTAGCGGTTGGAAGAAGTCGGGAGAGCGGGCGGTGAGATTCATAAGATTGGAGGAAGATGAGCTGCGAAGATCGAAGTCCTCAACCAAGATGTCGACATATGACAATCCCGACAGAAAGACTGAATCATCCCATCGCAGGAACCACCGTTCCAATCCTTATCCAAGGATTGATACTAGCAAAATTAATTCAATAGATGGTGAGGATGAAGATAGCGATAATGTGCCTAACATTTCTGATTATTGTTTTTCTGTTGACATTTCAGGTATACTCTGTGCAATGGGCAACCTTGGGGACAAAGCCAGATGGCCAAAGAAGACGGATAAGGCCACGGGGTGGCGTGACAAGTCAAAATGGTGCGCTTACCATGAAGACTTTGGACACATTACTGAAGATTGCATCGCACTAAGAAAGGAGATCAGTTACTTGCTCTCGAAGGGACATCTCAAGGAGTTACTGGGATCCAGAAAGAAGAAGGCCGAAAGTGCGGAAGCTCCTCATGAAACCGAAAGACCAGTTTCTCCCCCAGCATCAACAAAGGTGATCAATTTCATTAGTGGAGGTTCAGAGATATGTGGTACATCCTATTCTGTCGCAAAATGACATGCTAAAGAGTCAAAAGAGGAGAAGCCAGAAAGACAGCCCAAGATGTCGACACCCTGCCAGGATCCAATCACCTTTGATGAAAGTGATCGAGATAACTTGCTGGAACCCCACCACGACGGTCTAGTTATTTCCTTGCAGATCGCCAACTGTACAATCCGGCGTATCCTTGTTGATGGGGGTAGCTCTGTCAATCTTATTATGTTGGGTACCCTTAAGGAAATGAACATCCCAGAATCAGAAATCGTTAAGAAGTCTTCAGTGCTCGTAGGCTTCAGTGGTGAGGTCAAAGAAACAGTGGGGGAGATAAAGCTTCCAATATACTCAAAGGGCCTCAACACCATGGAACGGTTCTGCGTAATTGATTGTGCAACATCCTACAATGTCATCCTGGGAAGACCGTGGATTCATGGAATGAAGGCTGTACCCTCCACATACCATCAGTGTGTGAAGTTTCCAACACCTTGGGGTGTCGCTAAGATTTACAGTGACCAACAGGTGGCCAAGGAATGTTATAAAACTTCAATGAAGGCGTCGACATCTCCAAAACAAGCATAGCAATTACAGAGGAAAGTACATGAAGTCCTGGAAGCTAGGGAAGATGATGTGAAAGAAGTATTGCTAGACCCTTCCAACCCGGACATCAAGGTACTTATTGGCACTGACATCCCATCAGATATAGAAGAGAAGCTTATGGACCTATTAAGAAGCAGAATAAAGATTTTTGCTTGGAAACATGATGACATGACAGGCATCAGCAAAGATGTCATCACTCACAAACTTAACATAGATCCTAGCTTTAAACCAGTACACCGTAAACGTAGGAAGTTTGCGAAACCGAAACCAGATCATCAAGGAAGAGGTAGAGCGCTTACTCAAAGCCAACATGATACGAGAGGTCGATTACCCAAGATGGTTAGCAAACGTGGTTGTGGTAGAGAAGAGGAACGGGAAATGGCGAGTTTGTGTTGACTTCACCGACTTGAATAAAGCCTGTCCAAAAGATCCTTTCCCTTTGCCACACATAGATTCGTTAGTTGATGCCACCTCCGGACATGAGCTCCTCACATTCATGGATGCATCCTCAGGATTTCAACAAATCCAGATGGAACCATCCGACCAAGAAGACACCGCCTTCATAACACCCACAGGTATTTATTGTTATATTGCAATGCCTTTTGGACTAAAAAATGCAGGTGCAACATATCAGAGGCTCGTCAACAAAATGTTCAAAGATCAGATTGGGGACACAATGGAAGTATACATCGACGACATGGTAGTAAAATCCAAGAAAGCCGAAGATCACATAAACAACCTATCTCAAGCCCTTGACATCTTGGATTGTTTCAATATGAAACTTAATCCAGCTAAATGCAACTTTGGAATGAAGGCAGGGAAATTTTTGGGTTATATGGTTACTAAAAGAGGCATTGAAGCTGCCCTGCAGTATACGTGCTATTATCAATCTGTCGTCACCTCAATCTGTCAAGGACGTCCAAAGATTGACGGGAAAGATTGCTGCACTCACCAGATTCATCTCAAAATCCTCGGATCGATGCAAACCTTTCTACGATATCTTAAGGAAGAACAAGAAGTTCCAATGGGAGGACCAACATGAAGAAGCCTTTCAGGAGCTCAAAACTTACCTGTCGACACCTCCATTATTGGCCAAACCTCAGGAGGAGGAACATCTCTACATCTACCTAGCAGTATCAGAAGGCGCTGTAAGTGCAGTCTTGGTGACAGAACGAGATGGTAGTCAGCAACCCATCTACTATATAAGTAAGACACTCTTAGATGCGGAGACCAGGTACTCTCATTTATAAAAGTTAATTTTAGCTTTGATAACTGCTTCTATTAAATTAAGACACTATTTTGAAACACATACTATAATTGTACGCACTAACTATCCTATTAAGAATGTTATGAGAAAACCAGAGATGTCAGGTCGAATGGCGAAGTGGTCTGTACAATTAAGCACATACGACATCAAATATGAGCCCAGAACTGCAATAAAATCTCAAGCCCTAGCTGATTTTGTAGCTGATTTTAGTCCAACAATGCAACAAGAGGTGGAATTGGAAGTACAACAACTTCAAGATGATGACATCCTGAAAATTTGGACTCTCTACACAGATGGTGCTTCTAACATGAGAGGTACAGGTCTTGGAGTTGTACTAAAATCGCCACAAGGGGACATAATACCACAATCCATCAGTTGCAGTTTCAAGGCCACTAATAATGAAGCAGAATATGAGGCACTAATTGCAGGTTTAACAGCAGCCCAGGACCTAGATGTCCAACATATCCGGGTGTTTATGGATTCTTTGCTAATTGTTAACCATTACAACGGATCCTACATAGCAAAAAATGCTAAGATGACGACATATTTGGAAATCGTAAAAATTCTTTCGGCCAAATTCAAGTCATTTTCCTTGGAGCAAATCCCACGAGAGGAAAATTCTCAAGCAGATGCCCTGGCAAACTTGGGTTCAGCCTTCAAGAGCATTACACAGACAAGTATCCCAATTGTGCATATTGACATCCCAGCAATTGATCATCTTGAGATGTTCGTTCTAGATTTCGACGTACCCTCATCTCCAGCCGCAACCTCTTGGACAGCTCCTATTATCAAGTATCTCTTAGATGATACAATCCTAGCCGAGGAGAAAAATGCTAGAGCCTTCAGGGTAAGAGTATCTAAGTATTTACTTATTGATAACCTCTTGTTTAGAAAATCTGCTGCAGGTCACTACTTAAGATGTCTAGAACCAGATAGAGCCCATCAGGTTCTCAAGGAGCTGCATGAAGGACAATGTGGAAATCATACCGGAGGCAGAAGTCTGTATACCAATGCTCTTAGAATGGGCTATTTTTGGCCCACAATGAGAAAAGACGCCGTTGACTACGCAAAGAAAAGTGATTCCTCTCAACGACATGGGGACATCCTACACCAACCGGCTGAACTACTACATCCTATCCTATCGCCATGGCCGTTTATGGTTTGGGGAATGGACATCGTAGGAAAATTACCCAGGGCACCAGGTGGAAGAGTATTTCTACTGGCTATGACAGACTACTTTTCTAAATGGGTAGAAGCTGAGGTGTACGTACAAGTTCGTGATCGAGAAGTTATATCTTTTATCAAAAGAAATATATTCAGCCGATTTGGGATACCTTCAGAAATAATTTGTGACAACGGCTCCCAATTCATTAGTAAGAAAACTCAAGATTTCTTGACATCATGGGGAGTCAAGATGGTGACATCTTCACCCGTTCACCCTCAAGCCAATGGACAGGCAGAATCTAGCAACAAAATAATCATAAGCAACTTAAAAAAGAGACTGAACCAGAAGAAAGGACGATGGGCAGAAGAGTTACCAATGGTTCTATGGGCTGACAGAATGACATCTAAGAACGCTACTGGTCAAACCCCCTATTCAATTGTATTTGGAACAGAATCAGTTATTCCAGCAGAAGTACTTGTACCTACGGCCAGATACAGTGTGTTGACATCTGAACATAATAAGGATATCTTGATACATGACTTAGATACCGTGGACGAATTAAGGGACATGGCCAAAGTTCGCATGGCATCATATCAACAAAGGATAGCCAGATCATACAACAAAAACGTAAGGATTAGAAGGTTTCAAGTAGGAGATTTAGTCCTACGAAAGGCATTCCAAAATACAAAGGAGCTCAATGCAGGCAAGCTCGCCCCAAAATGGGAAGGACCCTACCTAATAGATGCACAGGCCGGGAAAGGAGCATATCGCCTGGCAACCTTGGATGTCCAAATGATACCACGAAGTTGGAACGCCATTCACCTTAAAAGGTATTACATCTGAACGAAACCCCGCTTAAACTCAACTCTTCCCAGGTATGGATAATCTTTTATTTATTGGTAACCTTTTATTTTTCTATGTACTCTTTCATTTACTTTATTAGTAATCAAGATGTCACTAACACACCTTATGGAGAGACGTCAACCTTAGTTGGCGTCCGTTTTTAACATGTTTCTGTCTTATGAAGTGTTGACATATTTACATGGGGACATGTCGAAAGTACGCAAAGAACAACGAATTCTCCTCCGTCAGAGACTGGCCATCTCTTCTTAAGTAAAGGTACACCATCCCTTCTAAGGTTTAAAGAGTTAATTACCTCTTTCTTAAGATGTTAGGTTACCACACCTTCACCTGGAGCGCATGTTATCTCTTTAATTGAGGTGTGGGGTGGGCCTATATGGGTAAACTCATATAGCTTACCCATTCCCACTCAGTTAAATGATTGATCTTACGTATTATTCTTGTGGTTATGACATATACATGTCATCTTAAGTATCTACAGCTTTGACATACTATCATGTCACCTTACGAGCATAACAAATAATCATACAAAGAAAAATTTCATCCAAAATAAAACAAGCCTTGACATGCTTGAAAATCATTAAACCATAACTAGACTAAAGTAATAACAAAAACATCCAAACTACTAAAGTTAAAGTGCAAAAGTGTTGGACCAACCCAACACGTAAAAGGAATTGTCTTTGGTCCTTATGGACCTATTACATAACCAAACGAAAATTAAAATTGTCTTTAGGGATTCCACCCCAGTAAAACCATCCAAAAACCAGAACAAAGTTAGTTTACCTTTTTTCAGGTGACATCCGCCTCAGGTGTTGCTTGGGGAGTGACTTCTCCAACTTCTGCTGCCTCCTTTACAACCGCTTCATTTGGGTTTGAGGATACCTCACCTTCATCCACTAGTTCGCCTGTCAACCTGGAAAAGTGGGCACATTCCTTATTGAGATCCCAGCTCTCAGCCTTCCCTTCTCGAAACTCCCTCATCATCTTGATCTTACACTGTGAAACAGTCTTAGCAGCAGCCAACTTGCAAGAACTTTTCACCTCTGCAATCTCCTTGAGATGATCCTCCTCGCTTTTTGCCAAGCTATTCAGTAAGTCCTTTACCTTTTGCTCTTGCTCTTCCAATGACTTGCCTTGTTGCTCCAGGGTCTTTTCATGCACTTTTACCTTGTTTTCTAACACTGTCTTCTCCTTCCTAACCAAAGCAATGTCAACCTTTGACTTCTTCTTTAGCATCTCAATTTCTTTTACCAAATCCTCCACATACCCTACAGTCTGGGAAATAATAACTCGACATCACTAGATGTTATAAAAACTTTTTGAGTTAGTCAATATTCAATTAACAACATCTTACCCCAGTCGCAAAACTCATATACTTCTTCTTGAAATCCCCTACTAGCATTCCATCAAAAGAATCTCCAACCTCAACCACCTCTTCTTGACTAGCCTTCCTCTTCTTCACCCTAGAGCCAATACCCGCACTCTCGTCTAAAGCAGGAATCTTCTTGGGAGCGGGTGGAGGTTTCATCTCTATCTTTAGAGCAGTACCTTCAAACATGACTTCAATGTCATCTAGATCAAAATCCGATCCTGAGATGACTGGCTTGGAAACTGCATTGACATATGAAGATTGTCAAGAAATATAGCAAAATCAGATTGATAAACTAAAGTGAAAAAACAACATGCTTACCTGTAGACATAATTACAGAGGTAGAGGCCTTTTGGTCTTTCGGGATAACCAGAGACGATTCCAGTAATCCCTTAGGAGATCTCTTATCTAAGGGGAGCCTAAAAAATTCGTCAACCTTAGTTAAAGTATCTTCAGCCGGTGGGAAGAGTTCTCCCCAGTCAATATCTGCATAAAGGTAAGAACAATTACGATTTCAGTTTGTTTCAAGAACAGGAAGTCACAAAGTTAAGAATTTAAGTACCTCCCTTGTTCCATTTGCTTGATATCTCATCCCCTTCTCCAATGGATGCCCTATCAACTAAGAAAAATCTATTCTTCCATCCCCTATCACTAGAAGACGTGGTGCTCATCAAGGAGTTCCTACCTGATCTTTTCCTAAAGAGATACCTTTTTGAACCAAAGGGCTGGAGATCATACGAATACGCTATCTCCTGAAGCCCTAGATTTAACCCATTTTCCCTGTTCATTTTGATAACAAAAGCAAAAACTCTCCAAGCCATGGGCATCAGTTGAGGATAGGCAAGAAGGGTCTTTTGAAAAAATTCAGAAACCAACGACGGGAAGGGGTAACTAAACCCTAGAAGAAAAGGATACTCATGAAAACAAATCCATTTTTCGGAAACGAAGTCAGATCTAAGGTTTACAGAGAAAGGATGAAAAATCGCACCTTGGGGGAAGTAACATTGTTGTTTTAGCGATTCTATTTGAGTATCACTGAACAAACAAGTTTCTTCGTCTGGTTTTGCAAGGATATTTTCACAAACGAAATCGGTAAGACTAACCTCTATGGGACTTTGTGGGGATGGGACGCTCTTAGGTTTGGACGAAGACCACCTGGTCCTACCCATTGTTGACAAAAGAAAGAAAAGAAGTAAACAATGGAAGAAGGTGAGAAACGGAGAAGTTTTACCTTGAAGATGAACAACGCCGTAAGCAAACAGGGGTGAAAAAAGAAGCTTTGAGAAGCCTATTTAATCCTTCCAAGCGGTTATTAAAAAGAAAAAGAACTCTTTTTTCAAAAAAATTACTTTTTCCAAGCATTTCTCCCCAACCGTCCATTGTCGCCATCAGGCAGAGCTGGCAGTTGAGCATTTAATTAGAGAGAAAAACATTTTGCCTCTTCAGTTGCCAACATAGCCAAATGTTTTTGGGGACAAATTGTTGTGGGTATTTTTCAGCATGGTGACATCTTCATTTGAACCTACATGTCAAGATGTTATTCCACTGTAAGTATCATTTTAATATTTACTTATTTGATATTTCCTAATATCTTTAATTATTATTTTCCAGTAAATGCAAGAGAAGAATACGGGATATCTTCTAGCACGTTCAACACAGCTTCAACGGCAAAGAAAGACTTGGTCTCATGAACGTTGAAAAGGATAAAGGTCATCTCCGGATTTGTAGGAACAAACTCTTATCTTTTCCTACTTATTTATATTTAAGGGGAGGTGGAGACAAAAAGACACACTGATTCTTATATGCACACACTCTACGCACAAGTTGATTGTAATCCTCTCCATCCTCTTCCGAAGTTGTAATTCAATTATCATAGTGAAACTTTTAAGGTTGGAGACCTAACTCCCGGGGTTTTTTCCGAAGAGGTTGTCACCTCCAAGGTTTTCCTCGTTAACAAATCGTGGTGTCATTCATTCTTTTCATGTCATTGTTCCATTTATTCAAATTCCACAGTCCCCTCCTTAGTATTTAAATCCGTACACTTGTCAAAGTCAAGATTCAACTCTATTGTTTTTTCTACCAAAACAGCGTGTATGCGTAGATTTCACTAACTTGAACAGAGCATGCCCCAAAGATCCATTCCCGTTGCCTCACATTGATTCTCTAGTAGATGAAACAGCTGGCCATGACGTATTGACTTGTATGGACACTTCTTCAGGCTATCATCAAATCCAAATGGAGCCCTTAGACCAGGAAGATACCGCCTTCATAACCCCCGAAGGTATATATTGTTATATTGACATGCCATTTGGACTAAAACATGCAGGTGCAACTTATCAAAGACTGGTGAACAAGATGTTCAAAGACCATATCGGCAAGACGATGGAGGTATACATAGATGATATGGTAGTGAAGTCCAAAAATATCGAAGACCATGTGCAACACCTTACGGAAGCATTTGACATCCTGAAAGCATTCAACATGAAGCTGAACCCTTCAAAGTGTAACTTTGGAGTTAGATCCGGGAAGTTTATGAGTTAGATCCGGGATGTTTACGGGTAGCAACCTTGAATCGGTTCATTTCCAAGTCCTCAGAAAAGTGTAAATTGTTTCATGACGTCTTGAGGAAAACAAGTTGTTTCAATGGACCGAGTAGCATGAAGAAGCTTTCCTAAACCTCAAGAAATATCTCACGTCCTCGCCTCTTCTCGCCAAACCAAAACCTGGTGAACCTCTATACCTATACCTAGCCGTATCAGAAAGTGCTGTAAGTGCCATCCTAGTTAAAGAGAATCAAGGTGATCAATATCCCGTATATTATGTAAGTAAATCTCTTCTAGATGCGGAAACCAGGTACTCCCATCTAGAAAAACTTATTCTTGCTTTAATTACTGCATCTACTAAGTTACGTCATTACTTTGAAATGCATCATATTATTGTGAAAACTAACTATCCTATCAGGACTGTTATGAGAACCCCTGAAATGTCCGGCAGAATGGCAAAATGGTCAGTCAAATTGAGCACTTATGAAATATCTTATGAGCCAAGAAGCGCAATCAAGTCACAAGTACTTGCAGACTTCGTAGCTGATTTCAGTGCCAAGTTACAACCTGAGGTGGAACTAGAGGTACAACATCTTAAAGGTAATAATTCTCCTAGATATTGGACTTTGTTCACAGATGGAGCATCCAACTCAAGAGGATCAGGGTTGGGCATTCTGCTAAAATTGCCTCAAGGCGAATTAATCCCTCGAGCTGTTTCCTGCGAGTTCAAGGCCACAAACAATGAAGCTGAATACGAAGCTCTCATCATGGGTTTATCTACCGCTCTCAGCATAAGTATCACCCATATTAACGTTTTACTGATTCCTTATTATTAGTTAATCATTTTAACGGGTCTTATGCGACTAAGAATACCAGAATGACACTCTACCTCCAACATGTTAAAGCTCTAGCAGCACGCTTTGTTAGTTTTTCTTTAGAACATGTACCTCGCGAAGAAAATGCTAAAGCTAACACCTTGGCCAATCTGGGATCATCGTGTGGAGCTATGATGAATACAAACATTCCGATCATCTACGTAAGGTATCCAACTTTTGATCAAATCGAAGAATGCGCGGTCTTAGATCAATCGAACACTCCTCCCATAGGCCACGATGCATAACCAACTTGGATCCAGCCAATCGTAAAATACTTGCAAGACGGAACCATCCCATCGGACGTCAAGAACCAAAGATCATTCAGGATGAAGGTATCTAGATTCAATTTAATCAATAACATCTTGTTCAGAAGATTCGCAATAGGTTTATACATGAGATGTTTAGAACCAAATGAAGTCAATAAGGTTTTAAGGGATCTACATGCTGGTGAATGTGGGAACCATTCTGGGGGTAAATCGTTATCCTCCAAAGCACTCAAAACGGGGTATTATTGGCCGACGATGAGGCAAGACGCGATGGATTTCGCCTTGAAGTGTGACGCGTGCCAGAGACATAGCAACATTTGATATCAGCCCGCGGAACCCTTACATCCTGTACTGTCATCTTGGCCGTTCATGCAGTGGGGCATGGATATAGTTGGAAAACTGCCAAAAGCTTCAGGAAGAAGGGTATTCATGTTAGCCATAACTGACTACTTTTTCAAATGGATTGAGGCAGAAGCATACGTACAAGTGAGAGGCAAAGAGGTCATTTCGTTCTTGAAAAAGAATATCTTGAGCAGATTTGGCGTCCCTTCAGAGATCATTTGTGACAACGGTTCCCAGTTTATCAGCAAGAAGACTAGAGATTTTTTTTCAAGATGGGGAATCAAATTGGTAACTTCAACGCCTGTACATCCTCAAGCCAATGGTCAAGCTGAGTCAAGCAATAAGTTGATCATCAACAATCTGAAGAAATGTCTAGATCAAAAAAGGGGAAGATGGGTTGATGAGTTACCACTTGTATTATGGGCTGACAGAACGACGTCTAAAAACGCTACTGGGCAAACACCTTACTCGTTGGTATTTGGCACTGAAGCAGTACTTCCCATAGAGGTAACAATCCCAACTCCAAGATATGGGCTACTGACTCAAGACGACAAAAATTACCTCTTGGCCCAGAATTTGGATACCGTAGATGAGATTAGAGACATAGCCAAGATTAGAATGGCAGCCTATCAATAAAGTATAGCCAGATCGTACAACAGAAATGTGAAGATAAGGCGTTTTCAAGCTGGAGACATGGTGTTGAGGAAGGTGTTCCAAAACACTAGGGAATTGAACGCAGGAAAATTGGCTCCAAAATGGGAAGGCCCTTACCTCATTGACGCTGAATCCGAAAAAGGAGTATATTGGTTGTCTACCCTAGATGGCGTCAGAATACCTAGAAGATGGAACGCTATACATCTTAAGCATTACTACATGTAAGTTAAAATTTATTAAAATTTTAATGCCAAGGTACGAACCCCTTCTTAAATAATTTTTATTCTTTAAAATTTTTTATTCCTCTTATTCAACTCAAACCCGTACTGGCTTAAGCATTGGAGGGGTGTTAGCTAAGCTAACACCGAACCCTAACATGTTCATGTGTTGCAAGATGGAGACCCCTCAGCCTTGGATAAACGACATCAGAAGCAATATGTTAAGCGCCTGGAAGTGTTAAGCTTTTCTTGATAACATAAGGTACACAATCTATTCGAACGCAAAAGTCATACACATCATACTTGTAAAGCCACGATTGCATTATCGCCTGGGCGCACGATTAGCACACTTGATTTAAAAGGGAAGACACATTCAACTTGCGATATGAATCACGTCTTCCATATTTAAATCAAGTCGTGAAACTAAGGTTTGTGACATTGTACATGTCACTAAGAGATCAACTTGGTTATAACATCATTGCATGTTATCTTTACAACTTGGTTATAACATCGTTGCATGTTATCTTTTCAAAATGGTTATAACATTAACATGTTATCCAAGGTCATGTGGTTGTAACATTTACATGTTACCAACGAACTTAAAAAAGAAGAGCTCGTTATAAAGTAAAAATAATCCAAGTATCACCAGACTTGAAAACACAAAGGAAAAAGGGCAAAAATGCCCCCACAAATCTGAGATGTTGAACCAACTCAACATCTCCAAAAACCAATGTACCGACTCTTGCTGATAGGCTAAAGTCGCACGCCTTCAAATTACTTACCAAGACCCGGCTACAAAACTGCAGCAAGGACAAGTCCAGGGTCGATCCACTGAAGAACGGTTATTTGTTTGCATAATTGTCACTTGACAAGATTGGGGGTCTAAGATTGATTTTTATTAATTCCTAAGACGGGAATAAAAACTAGGTTGTAAACAATTAAAGAAAAGCACTTTGGATCAATTATTTTCCCCGTTTATCATTCAAATATCATCGGTTAACTCTTTTCACTTTTACCCTATTCACTCGATCACGAGATATATTTCAATCTCAATCTCTTCCTTTGATATTAGTTAATAGCAGTGACACACTCACTAATAACCCTAATCAATACCTAAACCTAAGTGACACAGTCTAGATTCACAATATCAATTGATTCCGATTTAAGAGATTAAGATCGAGAACACGTTCTAATGTTATTTCAATTAGATACTTGTTTATTTTCTCCTTCTTCACAATCTACCATGACACATGCATAGACTATAAAGTTGCTATTTATGAAACCCTAAATTGACACAATCTTAGGGGATTCTAGCAATAAATCAATATCCAAGATTCAACAATTGGACTAATTGTAAAACCCTAGAAATCAATTCAATCAATCAACACAGAAGAAAATATAAATAGGACAAAAGATATGAAAAGAAATTAACCTCAATTGAAATCCAGAACGGTTCCAATAATTAAATCCAAAGCAGTATGAATTAGTTCTCCATGAAAATCAATAAAGCTCTCTAGGAAAAATAAATGTTTGAACCCTAAAATTGTTGTCAAAAGAAGTATTTATTCTTCCCTTATAAAACCTAAAAACCAAAGGAAAAGAAAAAGGAAATTAAACAAAATAAGAATTCCATATGTAAACCAGCTGCTGCACGTGACGTCAGAACACGCAAGGAGCACGAGTCGTGCAAATTAGGATGAGTCGTGCCATGCCTTTTTCACTCGTGAAACGATTCGTGCTAAAAAAGTTGCTCGTGCTGATTTGAGGAACGACTCGTGCTAGGGAGCACGAGTCGTGCCTTTTCCTGATTTCCCAAACTTTCAGCTTCTGCACCTTGGTCCCTGAATGTTTCCTCCTTTCGCACTTTGACCCTTGAACCTTCAGTTGACTTGGCTTGTTGACTTTCTGGCTTGTGGCTTGGCATCTCTTAACCAAATCACCTCATATTACAATAACAATACCAATAATAACCTCTCCTATTACAATGTTCCTCAATATTACAAGGTATAGCAATTTAACTAAAATAAGCTCAAACGTAACCAAATTGCTACAAAATGTCCGAAAGAACCGAGGAATTACCAAAGATAAAAACAACCTATCAAATTCCCCCATGCTTAGACCTTTACTCGTCCCTGAGTAAATTTCTAACTCCTTGCTAACTCCAGGTCTAAAACAGGCGCGCGAGGGGAAAATGATTTCCCTAATCTCCTCTACACCATCAATCTCAACCACATCAATCAATACACTCGGAGAATGAGACTACGCTCCTTATCACTCCAAAAAAATGGTAATGGCCTTAGTTTGATACCAACTCCAAATATGTAAATGGTCATCCAAACTAAGGCCCACTCTCAAAAAGCTAGGAGGAACTAAAAATGACCTAAGCTTCCCCCACGCTATCCTTTCACTATAACTCCCTCAAACAAAGTCAATGTCCAAAACAGAGACTTACCTCGTTTATGCACCAACACCCCTTGTATCACCAAAAAGATATACAAGGATTTTCTATCCTAACGCCTCTAACCGAACCTCCTACGCCAAGAAGAATCAATCCTACCCGACGCTCCAATCCTCCCTTATGTCTCCTCGCCGGTGATTGCAAAAGATATTTTCAAAACACAGCCTCTCCTTTTGCCTAAGTTCCCTTTCAGGTTTTCACTTAGCCTCTCTTTTGTTTTTGTTTTTTTGTTTTTTCATATTAATTTACAACATACATCATCCTCCTCCCCCACGCCTAAATCTCACAATGTCCTCAGTGTGAACATGAACAATATCATAACAAAGAAAAAGACGTAAGGGGGAAAAGAGGATAGTACCATCATCGCCAGCATCGCTAAGAGGACCTAGAGGATTCGCCAAATCGGACACCTCTCTCAATGCGCCTCTGATCCCTCCGTTCTGCCCGGCCTTCCATCATCCTCGTGTAGTCTTCCGAAACAGGCTCATACACTCTAGGCTCGGGCTGCTGCACGTAGGCCTCTAGCTTCTGCTGCCTCCTTCCCATTATTCTGACCTCATCTTCAACCGACTCCAATCTGTCTCTTAGCTCTTCTCTCTGCAAATCTGCCCCTCTCAGATGTTCCTCAATCCGCTCATATCGGGCCGTGTGTGCCCTGTTTTGCTCATCTAAATAAGCTCTCATCTCCTCCCATTGACCAAATGACCCCTGTTGGCTCGAACTGCTTGCACCATCTCTCCTAGACTCTTACCTTTCAGGTGTTGGTTCCTCCTCATCCTCACTTTCGGGTAAATCCCCTCTATCAATAGCCATCTGCCTTTCAAAAATATCCACCATCCCGGGCATTCGCCAATCCCTGGGCTGATCCCCACTCGGGTATACTTCATTTCTCGCGCATCTAACTCTCAACCCATTTCCATAAGTTAACCATAAAGCATCAACTGACCCATCAACCCTTGAGAATGCATTGTCGTATCTCAACAGAAACTCATGATCATAAAATTTCGGGCCACCAACCAACCCCGCTACGTCTGAAGGACTCTTCACAAAGTGTCTAGCTAGCAGTGTAATCATACCCCCAACTGGGATATTCCCGCTACTCTGCCCCGAGAAACCCTCACACCTCCTAAAAAAATAATCAACCCAGTCCGGTGTTTTGTCAATGGAGGGTAGGGCACACTGCATCAAGGCTATCGAGGTGGCATTCGTTTGGGTCAGCTCCCCATTGCCGAAAAATGTCATGTACATACCCCTATACAAGAACCGCCATGCCAGGTGATAGAATTCCTTCGCCTTCACGTAGGGCTTCTGCATGTACTTCCCTGTCAACTCGAAATAGAAGAATTCCATAGACTTATCTTTCTTTGGACATTCACCCTCAGGTGTCTCCTCAACTCCAAACAACTCCCTCACTTGGTCATATTTAAGTTCCCGGCGTGTATCATTAAGACTAAACCTCACACTTTGCTCCCCATCATCATCAATGAATCTTTCAACAGTAGATAAAAATTCTAGGGTATACCGCCTATAAGTTGCGACACTCTTCCCTAAAAACTCTCCCAAACCCGCATTCGTTAACAATTGTTGCACCAACCCGTCTACTCTAAGCTTTTGCAATGTTTAAACACTCAAAAATTTTGTTACTTGTAGCTCCTGAACTACTTTACTCAAGTTCCTCCATTTATTCTTTTGAGTTTCATTTAAATTCCTTAACCCCATAAAATTGTCGGGTGGGGCTTCCGGCAATAAAACTGACTTCTTTTGCCTCTTGGGCGGAGGTTGAGCATTACCACCCCTTTGTCCTCACCATTCTGATTCAAACGATCTCAACAACCACAACTTTAATCACAAAAACAAGACAACACCCACACAACACAAAAATCTCCTGTCAACACCAACGAAACCTCCTCAGCTCCCCAAGAATGTAATTGCTCAACAATGAAATAATTGCGAAAATTTACCTTACAATGCTTTCCACAAATCCCAAACTCCTCCTTGTTGCTCCAAACAATGCTCCTCAAGGTTTATGTCAAAAGCCCCAAAATCGAAATTCTAGGGTTCTGAAATTCTGTCACCAATGGCGATTTTGAAGGCTGAATGGGGTGTGTATAGGGGTGAAATTGATGGAAACGATGGTGGTTTTGGTCAATTTGGAGTTATGGGATGCAATATGTGGGTCTTTGGGTAGATAGAGAAAGTGGGTTAATGGTGGGGTTTTATTTGTAAAAGAGGGGGAAAGGGGGTTGTTTATGGAGGAGGGAGATGAAAAGGAAGAAGATGAAGAAGAAAAGAAGAGGGGGCGACGGTTACGGTGGTGTTTAATGGGGTAGAAGGGGAATAGTGAGGAAGAGAGGAAAACGAAGAAGTTGGGGGAAATAAGGTTTCCAAATTCAAACACGACTACCCCTTTTCTGTATCAGCATATTTCACGACTCGTGCTATTTGGCACGAGTCGTTCCCTCCTCCTACAGTCGTGACACGACTCGTGTAGAAATTTTCACTCGTGCTGCTTTGAGGCACGAGTCGTGCCCATGTCAATTTTTCATTTTTTTTTGAACCTGGGTACTCATTTTGCTCCGTCTCCATTGCTTTTTCTGCACAACACCACACACACATACCTTTAGTAGCACCAATTCCAAACAAAATACTAAAAGTAAAAAAATAACTAAGAAATAACTAAGAAATTCCAGGGTTGCCTCCCGGTAAGCCGCCCTTCTTTACCGTCTTTGGCTAGACCCAACGCCGGGTAAGCCCCCGACATTGCACATAACTATGGCTCATTCATAAATTGGATCGTAGAGATCCATCACCTCCACATCCTCAATAGTAACATCACCACCATCAAAATAGGGCTTCAATATTTGCCCATTCACCTTGAACTCATGGTCTCTGAAGAGACTAGAGATCACAACCGCACCATGCAGAAATACCTCCCTCACCAAATAGGGACCGGTCCACCGGGACCTCAATTTACCGGGAAACAAGCGCAAACGGGAGTCAAATAGAAGGACTTTTTGGCCAACCTTAAAGTCCCTCCTTAAAATCATCTATCATGCCACGCTTTTGCTCGTTCCTTATATGACAAATTATTCTCATAGGCCTCTCTCCGGATCTCATCAAGTTCATTTAATTGTAATTTCCTTTCCTCACCGGACCCGTCTAAGTTCATGTTGAACTTTTTGATTGCCCAAAAGGCTTTATGCTGTAATTCCACGGGCAAGTGACATGGATTACCAAACACTAATCGATATGGGGACATACCAATAGGTGTCTTGTAAGCCGTTCGGTAGGCCCATAAAGCATCTTCTAACCTAAGGTTCCAATCCTTCCTATTCGGGTTCACGGTTTTTTCAAGGATGGACTTGATTTCCCTATTGGACACTTTTGCTTGGCCATTTGTTTGGGGATGATAGGCAGTAGAGACCTTATGAGTGATGTTATACTTTTTTACCAAGGCCTCCACCATCCTATTGCAAAAATGAGTCCCCCTATCGCTAATCAAGGCCCTAGGCATCCCAAACCTAGACACAACGTTACTCCTAAGGAAACTCACCACCACCTTAGCATCATCGGTGCGTGTAGGGATCGCTTTGACCCACTTGGAAACGTAGTCCACTGCAAGTAAGATGTACACAAAACCGAAAGAAATAGGGAACAGACCCATAAAGTCAATTCCCCACACATCAAAAACTTTGCAGTTAATTATGATGTTTTGTGGCATCTCATTGCGGCGTCCTATATTCCCAACACGTTGACATCGGTCACAGGTCTTACAAAAGGCCGTGGCATCCATAAACAATTTTGGTCAAAAGAAGCCACTGTCTAACACTTTCCTAGCAGTATTTTTGGTACCAAAGTGACCACCACATGCATACTCATGACAACTTCAGGATAGAGGCCATTTCGTTTTCCGGGACACATCTGCAAATTACTTGGTCAGCGCAATGCTTCCACATGTTTGGCTCGTCCCACACATAGTACTTAGCCTCACTATGGATTTTGTCTCTCTTGGATTTAGAAAATTCTTGGGGAAATTTATTAGAGACCAAAAAGTTCACCAAATCCGCATACCAAGGGAACACATCCACTACCAGAATCAGGCCTCTTACCGACGGAAATTTCCGTCGGTAATCCTACAGATCCGTCGGTAAATGGACATTACCGACGGAAATAGTCCGTCGGATTCCGTCGGAAATAATTCGTTGGTAATACCGACGGATATGGTCCGTCGGTATTACCGGCGGATAGACCGTCGGCAAACAGAAAATTCCACCGGAAATCGTCCGTCGGAAAGCAGTTACGCCGGCCGGTTTACCGAAGCAATTGCCGGAGGTTATCGACGGAAATTTCCGTCGGTAAATATTAAAATAATAAAATATTAACACCTCTTACCGACGGTTAAATCCGTCGGAAACCTTAAGATTTACTGGCGGATATGTCCGTCGGTAATCTGAAACGTTGCCGACGGTTAAATCTGTCGGAAACCTTTAGATTTACCGGCGGAAATATCCGTCGGTAACGATATTAATTATTTTTTTTTTGATATTTACCGACGGAAATTTCCGTCGGTAATTTGACCAGATTTTTTTTTAAAAAATTCTATTTTATTATCAAACCACCTGTAAACCTGTCAAACCTGTTTTAAACAAATCTCAACATAAAAGAAACACAAACATCCTGTTTCGCTTGAAACAACCATCAAAATCAAGCGAAACAGGAAAGGGATAAGGGGTAATGGGAAAGGGGAAAGGGAAAAGGGGAAAGGGAAAATGTTTTGTTTGAACATCAAATAAAGGAAAACTGTATCCAATAACCTAAAGAGAAAGGGGAAAGGGGAAAAGGGGAAAAGGAAAGGGGAAAGGGGAAAAGGGGAAAGAGAAATTGTTTCGCTTGGGGAAAAGGGAAGGGAAAGGGAAAGGGAAACAAAATATATTTGTTTGATTACATGCCAAATAAAATGAATGTTTAACTACCACGACCCCGACCACGAGCGCTGCCGCTACCGCTACCGCTACCACCGCCACTTCGCCTAAGGTATTGACCGACTGACTCATCAGAAGCATTACCGCTATTACGTGGCTGTGGTTGCAAATTCATGGTAGCCAAGTATTGTTGCATGCGCTGCTCAAGCTGTTGCTCCAATATGCTCTGCACCTGGGTCTGCACCTGGGCCTCCATCTGGGCCTGCACCTGGCTCTGGATCTGCTCTACTCGCCTCTCAACCTCTCTGTTGACCCGATCATCAAACGCCTCTTGATCCACATGCTGACTGCCGGAGGAAGAAGATGAAAAGTATTGCGTAGTAGGGCTGCGAAATGGCATGTTAAAATACCCAGCACCATGTCCTCCGAATCCAGGCAAGCGGTCTCCCTTTGGTTGCTTGTCTCGGAGGACAATGGCCGCCCAAAGCTTTTCACGAAAAGCGGGCCGCTCGGAGCTCTCAGGCGCCATACTTCCTTCTTCAATAGCCTCGTCACGAGCCCGCCTATCATACTCTTCCTGAAAAAAAAAACATTATACACTATGGTAGAAAATAATATTTCTTTAACTAAATAATTTATAATTTACTAACAGAAAATACTATTAACACTTACATAAAGGGTCTGGTAATAAGGGTTGACCCATTGTGGCCCTGAGCCATCAGGAGCCTCCGCAGTATGTGAAGCCATAAACACAGCAGCAGCATCAGCCTCATCATCTCCGTGTTTCTTTCGCTTAACATATAAAAAAAATTAAAACTTCAAAATTTCATCAAATAATAACAATATATGAATCAAATAGAGTATTGCTTAATTTACAAACGGATAATAAATTAAGTAAGTTTACCATCCGGGACCAAGTCTGGCTGAAGTTAATCGATCCTCCAGTGTGCACACTCCCCCGCCCCTCTTGTGAGTTCCTATTAGTTTTTGCAATTTCAGATTTTTTTTGAAATTTTTCACTATTCCAATAGGCTTCCCACTGCTCCCACGCACCATTCGAGAAGTTAGCTGGAGGCAAACCATCCTTTAGCCACTTATTTTTCATATCACACACCTTCCCAGAGTACCGCTTAGCAACTAGTTTCTTGAAAGCCTTCTCTATTTGTAGGTCGGAGAATCCGGGGTAAGAATATACGTGCTACAAAAATAGTAAAAGTAGTTAAATAAACAGGAAGTAAAATAGTTGTTGCTAATTAATTATTAAGCGTAAATTAGAACATAAAGATGAACAGGGGACTAGTCTACAAACTTTACAAAGGAAAGAGAATTAAGTAATTTTACCCGAAACTGGCAATACCAGATATTGTACACATCTTTTGATATTGACTTTGGGGTGGGAAAAAATTCCTCAAAATTATACCCACTGAATAAATCCCCAAACCATCTAGCAGGATCTTGACAACCACCATGTATAAACCTATTAAGATATTAATTGAAAAACAATATATCAATATATATAAAAATAAAAAGACAATAATAAAATGTAAACATTATATATATGACATTTACAATTAAATAATACTTACTGGCCACTGGGAGAGATAGATATTTCCATTTTTCCTTCCTCATTAATAATTGCATCCAAATTAACCCGCCCGGATGGTTCACTAACAGAAACACTAGAGCTATCATTACCTGGACTGCTCAAATCATCATCAATACGTCCAGAACCAGAAGTAGAGCCCCTCCCTCCCGTCCTTGGTGAAACAAGACGATGGACAAAAACCCGCAACTTTCCCTCTCTTTGAACGATTTCCACCTCGACCCGACATATCTAAACTAGTACTCCCTCCATCCCGCCCGACTTAGGACGTTTAGGTTGGGCACGGGGATTAAGGAAAAAGTGTAAGTGGGTGGATGTTGTGAGTATGAAAAGTGATGTAGGTGAGAGAAAGTGGGGTAGGGAGTAATGAGTGAAAATTTGTTGTGAGTGTAAATGTGGGTCCCATTAATAAAGTACTTTCCATTTTGGGGTTGTCTTAAGTCGGATGGGACGCCCAAAATAGAAAAATGTCCTAAGTCAGGCGGGACGGAGGAAGTATATTATATATGTAGACAGAAAATATTATCAAGTAGAACAAAATTTAAATAGTAGGAAGCATTCAAAATAATGACTGCATATCCAAGCAAATTATGGAGTAAGATGTTTGCAGCCAATATACACTATGTTTGCATTTAAATAGTAGGAAGCATTTATTGTCCAAATCATGAGATAGATGTAATATTACATAGCATGTAAGAGTAACCAAGTAAAATTGAAAATCATGAGATAGATATAATATTACAGTGATAAGCAATTTCTACCCCAACTTTCATACTCTAACCCTACCCAAAATTCATAATCACTACCGATTTTACCATCAAACTTGCAAATCGTCATGGCTTCAGACTTCTTCAGACTTTAAGAGGAAGAAAGGGCTCAAATTGCAAGAAAATGTAGTCGGTTTAGGTGGATGTGAATAATTTTAAATATTAATATTTAATTCTTTGTTGTAAAGTATATCATTCTCTAGGGTGAAAGGACAATTCTGTTTTCTCTTCACTGGTGTTATACTGTTACCTTATTTTTACTTGTGATCGTATACCAGCAGTGAAGAGAAAACAGACACTGACAAGAACATGTCTGTGATGTTTGAGATCCTTAGAGAGAAGAGGACAGTGAAACTGGAAAAACTCTTTTAAACAGAAAATCCTTTGCTCAAACAGTGGAGAACTTATTTGTTCTATCTTTTTTGATCAAAGATGGACGAATTTTGATAGCTGTGGGGGAGAAAGGCTCTCATCTTATTTATATATATACATATATGTATATTTTTATTTTTTATTTTTTATTTATTCTTATTATATATTTTTTTATTATTATTATTATTTATTATTATTATTATTATTATTATTATTATTATTATTATTTTATTTTATTATTATTTATTTTATTTTATTTTATTTTATTATTTATTATTATTATATTTTTATTATTATTATTATTATTATTATTATTATTATTATTATTATTTATTAATTTTATTAGATTGATTTAATACTTATTATTGATAGTAGTGTTGATGGTGTATCAATTACAAATTTTAGATTTACATTTGTATAATTGAATCAACATATAATTTTTGTTTAAAGTTCATTCGTAGGCAAAAAAGTAGGAAGATCATTTTGGAACGGAGGGAGTACTTTGGTTCAGATTAGGATATTTATTTGACTTTATCAAAATCAATTAAACAGAAAATTTTGGGGGAACTCTGTTTCCCCCAAACATATAAAAAGTCTTGTTTTTAAAAAATCCAAGGCAAAAACTCAGTGTTTTAAGACATAAACTCGATGTTTTAAGACAAAAACTCGATGTTTTAAGACATAAACTCGATGTTTTAGTTGCTAACCTTAACTCGGTGTTTTAACGCCTAAACTCGATGTTTTAACTTCTAGGTATTTTAACGCCTAAACTCAGTGTTTTAAGCTCGAAACTCAATGTTTTACGCTCGAAACTCAAAATTACAAAGTGGACTTTTTATAACTTATGGAGAAACAAGTTTCCCCCAAAATGGACTCTCAATTAAATGCTTTATTACTCTCATTCCCAAATTGAATTCCTTATTTTCAGTTTTTCCATTTTTGCAAACATTAAGGAATTTAACATTTAAGGCATGGATATAGAGAAAGAAAATAAAGCAATACTCTGCATATAAAGTCCTTAAGTGAAAGAAGCTCTACAATTTAGAAAATTAAAAAATTACTCTAAATATTAATTAGAGAAATAATGAGTACCAACTAAACAATAACAAAATTCTTACTCCAATGGCCAGACAAAAATGAGTATCTTCTTATTCATTATCATGGACATCATTTTAAGACAAAAGTAAAATAAAATTAAAAAGTTTCATCAATGACAATCACAGCTATAAATACATAATTTACCCATATGATTTTTTTTTTATGTTTTTTATTTGTTCAATTGCATTTTTTAATCGTAGTGAAACATTGAAGGACTGAGAGAGAGAGAGAGAAATCGAGTGAGAGAGAGAAAGGGATTGAAAGAGAGAAAGAGAGCTTACCGGCGACGGCGAACGGCTGTTTGTTTGGCTTTGTGTGTGCGACTGCGAGAGAGAGAGAGAGAGAAATCGAGTGAGAGAGAGAAAGGGATTGAGAGAGAGAAAGAGTTCTTACCGGCGAGGGAGACGGCAACGGCGAACGGCGAATTTCTGGCTCGGCGGCGACGGCGTGACCTAGGGCGTTCGTTTTTTATTTTGCGAACTGAGGAAGGCGTGATAAAAATGGGGAAATTTTCATTATATATAGTCATTTGTTACCGACGGACAGTGACCGTCGGTATTACCGACGGACATATATCCGTCGGTAATACCGGCGGAATTTAATCCATTACCGACGGACAAAACGAAAATTTAAAAAAAAAAATTCCCGGTAAATGGAAATTAATTTCCGTCGGTAAATGGGTTTTTTTCGTCGGTATTATCGACGGACTACGTCCGTCGGTAAAAATCCGTCGGTAAAACCCCTGTTTCTAGTAGTGATCTTTCACTGCCCACAAAGCCTCATCAGGAAACTCACCCGTAATAGGGGCTTGTTTATAAGGCTTGTCCTCCTCTCTCACAAGACGACTCAAGTGATCGGCAACTACATTTTCAGCCCCTTTCTTATCCTTGACTTCTATGTCAAATTCACTTAATAAGAGAATCCACCGAATGAGTCTGGGTTTCGCCTCCTTTTTAGACATTAACTAAAAGCAGCATGATCGGTGTACACAATGATTTTAGTCCCAAGCAAATAGGACCTAAACTTTTCTAATGCAAAAACCACCGCTAACATCTCTTTTTCAGTAGTGAAATAATTTCTTTGTGCCTCATTCAAAGTCATGGATGCATAATAAATTACATGAGAGGCACGATCCACTTTTTGACCCAAAACTGCCCCCACAGCATAGTCACTAGCATCACACATGATCTCAAAAGGGAGAGACCAATTGGGGGCTTGAATTATGGGAGTAGATGTCAATCTATCCTTCAACTCATCAAATGACTTCTTGCAATTATCATCAAATTTAAAATTCACCTATTTTTGCAACAAAATCTTTTATGAAGCAACGGTAAAACCCCGCATGACCAAGGAAAGACCGCACTTCACGCACATTTGTAGGGTAAGGAAGTGTGGAAATAACATCAATTTTAGCTTTGTCCACTTCAATACCCTTTTTAGAAACCACATGTCCCAACACAATGCCTTGCTCAACCATAAAGTGATATTTTTAAAAACCAAATTAGTTTCAACACATCAGTCTAGAACTAAAGCAAGGTGAGCAAGACATTGGTCGAAAGAGTCTCCATGGACGGTGAAGTCATCCATGAAGACTTCCATAAAATTCTCCACAAAATCGGAGAAGATGCTCATCATACACCTTTGAAAATTCGCAGGTGCATTGCATAAACCAAAAGGCATCCTCCGATAGGCAAAGGTGCCGAAGGGGCAAGTAAAAGTAGTTTTCTCTTGGTCTTCCGGTGCAATTGGTATTTGAAAATACCCGGAATATCCATCAAGAAAACAATAATACGCCCTTCCGGCCAATCTTTCCAACATTTGATCAATAAAGGGGAGGGGAGGTGATCTTTTCTAGTTACCTCATTAAGCCGACGAAGATCAATGCAAACACGCCATCCCATTTGCTCTCTAGTTGGAACCAACTCGCCCTTATGATTGATGACGACGAAGATCCCGCCCCTCTTGGATACATATTGAGTAGGACTAACCCACTCGCTGTCGGATATGGCATAAATGATCCCCATCTGTAGCAACTTCAAAACCTCCTTCTTCGCCACCTCCATCATAGGTGGATTCAACCTCCTCTGTGGTTGCCTTACCGGCTTAGCACCCCCCTCTAGCAAGATCCGGTGAGTACATAAAGAAGGACTTATGCCTTTGATGTCGGCAATAGTCCATCCAATTGCTTCTTTCCATCCCCGGATCACATCAACCAATTTCTTCTCTTGGTCCTCCGTCAGAACACTAGATATCACCACATGAAGTGTTTTCCCTTCACCCAAGAAAGCATACTTCAAACTCTCGGGTAGGGGTTTCAATTCAAGCACATGTGCCTTCTCAATAGATGGCAATGGTTTCTCCGGTGGCACCTCCAACTGTACACGACCATAACCCGGTGATGAGGCATACATGGTATCCTCAGAAAGGCTCATCACTGCCTCCTTCAACTAATTAGAAATATCAAATTCTAATCCAGCACATTCCAAAGCATTCTCCAATACAGATTTCATGTCATCATCTCTTCCATACACCTCGAACACCTCTTGAGCTATGGGCTCAACTACATCAATGAAATTCACCAAATGGACATCCTTAGGGTATTTCATGGCATCAAATATATTGAACTCCATTCGTTGCCCATCAAACTCCATAGTCAACGACCCATTAGAAACATCCAATTTGGTACGAGCAGTCGACATGAATGGCCTCCCTAACAGAATGGGAGCCTTAGGATCTGTATCCATCTACAATACATAGAAATCTGTAGGAAATATGAGCTTACCAACCCGAACCAGAACATCCTCAATCAACCCCTTAGGGTAGGCATTAGATCTGTTAGCAAGCTGAATAATCACCCGAGTATCCTGTAAAGGTCCTAACTTTAGGGTCTCAAACAACGCATAGGGCATCACGTTGATTGAGGCCCCCAAGTCAAGCATAGCCATATGCTCCGAAGCATCCCCTAGAGATACCAGAATCACAAACATACCCGGATCACTGCACTTTTTAGGCATCCTCTTCTGATAGACTGCAGACACATGCTCACTGATTTTCACCTTTTTCTGACTCCATTCCTTCTAATTTCTCTTCATCGTGCATAATTCCTTCAAAAACTTCTCATATCTCGGAACTGTCTGAAGAAGATCTAGAAACATTATATTTACCTCGAGTCTCTTAAATGTGTCAAATATAGCCTTGTCAGGCTCCGATTTTCTATCCTCCCTTAATGCATACGGAAACGGGGGGACTGGCTCATACACAGGGAACACGGGTGCAGTACTCTTCTCCTTCTTTGGAGTTTTCGTCTCAGGTGTAACCCTTTCAGCCACCAATTCGGGATCCTCTTCGACAACTACCTCCTCTAACTTTCTTCCACTACGCAAAGTCACCGCACTAACATTTGACTTAGGATTCGGTTCAGATCTAGATGGAAACTTCCCCGAATCTTTAGCCTCCATTCTCCCAACTGCATCTGCAAGCTGACTCATATGCTTCTCTAAACTGCTGATACTCAATTCAGTCTTCTGCTGAACCTGTTGGAAATTCCCATTCATGGTAGACATGCTTTGTGCTAATGACCGGACCAAGTCGTCTATATACTGTCCTTGCGGCTGCTGCTGTCCAACGGGTGCTCTGTACTGATTAAACTGGTTGCCCTGATACTGCTGACCCTGCTGGTACCCTTGCTGATTATTGAACTGCTGCCCCCTGAAACCTTGTTGACCCTGTGGTGGACCATACCTGAGGTTCGGATGAACATTACCCGAAGAGTTGTAGTTGTACTGTGGTGGCCTCTGACCCTGCTGATTAAACCCTATAGCATTAACATCCATCACCTCATCCGACTGAAGAGAGGGACAAGAATCAGTCGGGTGAGTCACATCATTACAAATGCCACAGTGCTGAGGTTGTTGACCCCAAACCAATGTTTTCAACAGACTTTTAACATCCTCCATCTCAGCCTCCTACTTGCTCATGCTATCACCCGATCCCGCTGCATTGACTTGTCTAATACTAGACCTCCTTCCATGAGTCCTTGTGCTCTTGGCCAATTCTTCTATCAACTGCTCTGCATCCCTGGTAGTTTTATTCAAAATACTACCTCCACAAGCACAATCTACCCATCGTTTATCCTGCACAATCAATCCTCCATAAAAGTATACAATTAGCTGCTCATCATCAAACCCATGATATGGGCAACTTCTGCAAAGCTTATAGAACCGGTGATAATATTCATACAAAGATTCATCAGACCATTGTTCCATGTTACTGATGTCCCGTTTCATAACATTGATCTGATCTGGAGGGAAGAATTCATCAAGAAATACCTCCTTTAACTGTTGCCAAGATGTAATGCTATTCGGTGGCAAGTGATAATACCACGCATTTGCGTTATCCTTAAGAGTAAAGGAAACGCTCTCAACAACAGTTGCTCCAGAGGAAGTGCAGACGGTTTCATTCTCTTACATATCTGCACAAACTGCGCTATTTGCTGATTAGGATTCTCCCCCGGTATCTCATTAAAGTAGGGCAACTGGTTCAACATTCCTGGCTTCAACTCAAAAGTGACCCCAACAGGCAAATCAGGAAACTGTACGTCCTGTGGTTGCTCATTCCAGTTCAGCGCAATCCTCTGCCTCAACGTCTGAAGTGGGGGAGGTGGATTATTATTGCCTCTTCCATCACCCCCATTATTTACAACCTCCGGCTCGTGATCACCCCTGCCGTTATTATTATTCATCTCGCCCAGCTGCAAATTTCTCCTAGCTTCTTTGCTTTCGTTTCTCCTGCACCTGAAATATCTTTCAATTTCCGGAACAAAGGGACTAGCAAGTGAATTAGCAGAACGGGTATGGACCATAAAAGGTTCCATACCACGAGATGACAATAATAAAGCTCAACTAAATAGGAAACAAGAAAATGAAAAAGAAATAGATTAAGAAAAAGAATAAGAGTGCAAACAAATAAACACCATTCCCCGGTAACGGCGCCAAAATTTGATAGGCTAAAGTCGCATGCCTACAAATTACTTACAAAGACTCGGCTACAAAACTGCAGCAAGGACAAGTCCAGGGTCGATCCATTGAAGAACGGTTATTTGTTTGCACAATTGTCGCTTGACAAGATTGGGGGTCTAAGATTGATTTTTATTAATTCCTAAGACGGGAATAAAAACTAGGTTGTAAACAATTAAAGAAAAGCACTTTGGATCAATTATTTTCCCCGTCTATCATTCAAATATCATCGGTTAACTCTTTTCACTTTTACCCTATTCACTCGATCACGAGATATATTTCAATCTCAATCTCTTCCTTTGATATTAGTTAATAGCAGTGACACACTCACTAATAACCCTAATCAATACCTAAACCTAACTGACACAGTCTAGATTCACAATATCAATTGATTCCGATTTAAGAGATTAAGATCGAGAACACGTTCTAATGTTATTTCAATTAGATACTTGTTTATTTTCTCCTTCTTCACAATCTACCATGACACATGCATAGACTATAAAGTTGCTACTTATGAAACCCTAAATTGACACAATCTTAGGAGATTCTAGCAATTAATCAATACCCAGGATTCAACAATTGGCCTGATTGTAAAACCCTAGAAATTAATTCAATCAATCAACACAGAAGAAAATATAAATTATCCAAAAGATATGAAAAGAAATTAACCTCAATTGAAATCCAGAACGGTTCCAATAATTAAATCCAAAGCAGTATGAATTAGTTCTCCATGAAAATAAATAAAGCTCTTTAGGAAAAATAAATATTCAAACCCTAAAATTGTTGTCAAAAGAAGTATCTATACTTCCCTTCTAAAACCTAAAAACCAAAGGAAAAGAAAAAGGAAATTAAACAAAATAAGAATTCCATACATAAACCAGCTGCTGCACGTGACGTCAGAACACGCAAGGAGCACGAGTTGTGCAAATTAGGACGAGTCGTGCCATGCCTTTTTCACTCGTGAAACGATTCGTGCTAAAAAAGTTGCTCTTGCTGATTTGAGGAACGACTCTTGCTAGGGAGCACGAGTCGTGCCTTTTCCTGATTTCCCAAACTTTTAGCTTTTGCACCTTGGTCCCTGAATGTTTCCTCCTTTCGCACTTTGACCCTTGAACCTTCAGTTGACTTGGCTTGTTGACTTTCTGGCTTGTTGCTTAGCATCTCTTAACCAAATCACCTCATATTATAATAAAAATACCAATAATAACCTCTCCTATTACAATGTTCCTCAATATTATAAGGTATAGCAATTTAACTAAAATAAGCTCAAAACGTAACCAAATTGCTACAAAATGTCCGGAAGAACCGAGGAATTACCAAAGATAAAAACAACCTATCACTTGCGAGTCTATTACAAGCCAAAAATCTTTTTATGAGGACACACCCTCACCAAATTAATTGTTTTGAAAAGAAAACACATCCCATCTTACTATAGGACCTCATTCCGTATTACTATCTTGAGCATCTTCAGCCTGCTCAATTTTCTCGTGAATCTGAGAGGTTACCTCACCCGTCTTTTCATCAATGATCCTTTGTAAAGCTGCGTTTTCTTCTTCTAGATTCTAGTTTATGTGTTCTCTAGCCTGGTACTCTTTAATCATTTCGATCCTAGCCTCAAAGACTGATTTCGCACCTTCAATCATCATGTCATTATGAAGTGACTCCATCTCCTTCGCATGCTTCCTACCGGCGTTGGCAAGTCTGACTACCCATCTTGAAATCTCCGTATCCTTAGCCTTAACTTCTTCTCTCTTCTCTTTCAACATTTTGATAGATGATTTTAGATCTTCCTCGTATTCAGCCCTATCCATGTCTAAAGTGTCAGCCTTTACTTTCCACATCCTGATTTCCGATATCATCTTGGCAATTGTCACAGCCTATCATAAAAAACAACAGAATTGATCAAAGCATGAAAGGATCTTCAAATAAAAATCAAAATAACCTATTACCTGACTCTCTAAAACTTCTTCACTCGGTGTTTCCTTCTCTACGTCCATATCTTGGTCACTCCTTTTTCTTTTCAATATAGCCTTGTTATCCGTCTCTGGCATTAGAGGCAGACTCCCTTCTACCTTCTTCTTACCCGTATACCTGGCCACGATATCACTAGCTATGAAGTCGGATCGAGTCACTACAAAGATGAATGTCAAATATGTTAACACAAATGCAGAAGATAAAGGAATTCTCCGAAAAAAATTAACGAGAAATACTTATTGAAGAAATTTTCGAAAAGAAAATACGGATGAACTTGCGCTCTGGATTAGGGTAATGATTGAAGAAGACCGCGCCTTCCAGAAATAATCTTGGTATACAAAGGAAAGAATTACCGTAATATAAGGGAATGCCCGACTTGGAAAGGATTCGAAGAGATTTGTTGCTACTATTAAAGCCATCCGAGAGAAGAACGGTTATAGACTTCTAAGCTTACTATAACTCCACAACTTCCATTCAACCGTCACAAACCTACTACGTCAATAACTCCTTAGAAGATACGAAGACTCACTTGGCAAAATATTAAGACTTTCTGCATTCAACTCGGAAAGCCCCAATATTTTAGGGGCAATTGTTTAGGATGAAAAAATTCACTCAGCATACTTCACGTCTTGATCATCCACCTTGAGGTAACGTCATGAATTACATCTTGAAATTAACGCCTTGAGTTATTTGTTGTATATCTTCCTATTTTCCAGGAAACAATTCACGTACAAACAAGATAACCCTATCATGACTTCTTGGAGACCTTGTCAACTCCAGCATAACGGCCATGATTTCCACAAAGGAGTAACGGCTGCCCATCATCAACAAGAAGCGTGATTCTAGGCGAGATAGAAGGGATATCATTTATGTTGTTTCAGTTATATTATTTGTATATAAATAGTCCTTAGAAAAGCACATGTACACACGTTACACTTAGTTTTACGCTCATACTGCACTTTGTATTCGAAAACATAAGAAGCTTAATAATACATTTTTGGTTAAGGTAGACTTTTCCTTAAGCCTTCCGAGGTTTTTTCCGGCGAACGATTGTTCAAAGGTTTTCCTCGTTACATCCTTGTGTCCATCTTGGTTTGAAAATTATATTCCATTTGTGCCCAAAGTTCATCAAAATCAAAGACAAATTTACTTGTTGAAATTTGTCCAAAACAAAAGCGGCGCTTATTTTCTCTTTTTATAAAGTAACCCTTTTCCCTTGCTGTTTTTTCAGTTTTGAAGAATATATTATCAACCCTTTTGTTTAAGATCAATTTTTGTTTTGTCTGATGTCTTTGTCCTAGTCTCAATCATGTTTGGAACTCAAGATACTTCTTTTCTCTAAACAAATATATGCAGAGATGATCGCAAATGTGATGACAAATGCTTGCTCAACTAGGAAATGCTATCATTGTAAGTGCACTTGTTATTCCATGTGTCGTTTTTTGTACTCTTCCATTGATGCGATTACATTGATTAGCGTCACAAGTCCAAGTTCATTTATCATATGCCTTACTATATTTATGTTATTTTGTCAAGTTCTTAGGTTACCATTTTTTTTCAATGAGGCTGTTTTATAGTGCAAAATACTCAAATTAACATGATGGAAAGAAGCATATTTGTTGGCCTAATTTGTATGCAATGAGGAAAGGATTGAACTCAATTTTTCCTGCCATAAAATAATATCTTTTCAGTTTTTATATAGGTCGGCCTGGTTCCGCCACCCTTACTAAGTTTTTGGGGATGGTTACTGGTCTCCTGAATTTATTAAGCCGCTTATCATATAGAGCTCTCTTTCCCGTCCCTTTTGTCAACCTAAAAACTATTAGGGTCAGTAAAGTAACTTTTAGGTCGGTAGAATGCCGGCCCTAAAACATCTATTCCTTGTAGTTGTACATTGACTTCGACAAAAACTGAAGAAGTTTCCAAGTAGATGATAGTGTCAGCATACTTCCTTGGATCTAATATGAGACTAAGCTAGGCGACTTCATGAAATACTTTTCCAATATTCTTTAGCATCTCCGTTTCCTCATAGAAAATCATTGTTGTCTTACAATGGCTTGCTCGTTCTTTGAGATTCTAACTTCATTTGCTTTTACCTTCATCAAGTTGCACTAAAAGTCTTCCCTAGAGATTCATCCCTTATTAGGGAATGACTGAAAAATGATAAGCCTGACTCCCTTTTGAGACGGAAGTAGTAACAGAAATATTTTTTGGATAAAAATCATAATTGCTTTTACTAGGCCTCCATGTCGGTCATTTCTATTGATCAGTAAGGCAGGCGGAACTCTTAACACCTCCTAATATAATCTCACACGTAATAGTATGGAATATACATACATACATACTCCATTGTTTTTAGCAGCATTTCAAATCAAAATATGGCTTCTTGTTTTCATCTCCCATGTCCACGACATCTTCCATGAAGTTTACATATATATTTTCATTGACATCTTCAAAGCCCACTTTTGTTTCCTAAGTTGGCTTATTACAAGCTAAATAGAATACTTATAACTGATCTTACCTGTCGTGGCGCATACATTTCTAAATTTACAATATATGAAACAATATTTGAGATTCCTAATCTTTAATGCTATAATGGATATTAGTGTGATCAAGCAGGCAACACTTTCGTTGCTAGTTATATTATTTAGTCTTATAAGTGTTTCACAACAACAAGATCCATCCAAAGAGATCGATGGAATCTGCAGGAAACAAATACATGCATTCAACAGTTCAGATCAATCTTCCAAGGGGGGCCGTCTCAAAGAAACATCCGACCAGTGGGGTCTATAGAAACTCCAATTCATGAAAAAGAGCTAATAATTGCTGTTCCAGTGGCTTCAACGTTCAAGGAATTGGTAAACGTGGAGCATGATCCTGAGACTAATGAAATAAAGTTCACTGGCTTTTGTATAGATGTGTTTAAATTTGCCATGAACGGACTGTCACATGAAGAAGATGTACGTTATAAATTTGTTTCATTTGTAGAACCTGAAGGAGATTCTTCTGGATCTTACAATGAGCTTCTTTCTCATGTATCTCTTCAGGTATTTTCTGAAACTAATAAATGTTAATTTTCTAATACAATCCTAATGTATTATCTCTTAGGCTGCCATATTGCGGGTGAAGTAGGATTACGATGGTGCAGTGGCAGATATAACAATTCTGGCCAACAGATCAAAATGGGTGGATTTCACAGTAACTTACACTGACTTGGGTGTTGGAAAAGTAGCAAGAAGTGACAACAAAGACAAGTGGATCTTCTTCAAGCCCTTTGGTGTTTACGTTTGGCTAGCTATTGCTGCTTCCTTTTTCGTAGTGGGTCTTGTTGTTTGGCTCTTTGAACATTCCACAAATCAAGTCTTCCAAGGTCCACCTGCTCAGCAAATCGCAACTATCTTTTGGTTCACCTGTATGACCATCTTTTTCGCTCAACGTAAACTCTCTCTCTCCCTCTCTCTTTATTCAAATGTACTTGTACTTGGGTCATTTTGATGTAAAATCTCTAGAAGCTTACTCAGATTTTTAGTATAGAATTTTACTTTATGCCTAGCTGGAAGAAATGCTCTTTGCCCCAAAACATCCAATGCTGAGATTTGTCATGACAGCCTCGTTACTCTTTCTGCACTAGAATGATGAGTCCTCATTACTAGAGAAGCCCTTCTTTAGTTAACATACTCTCTCTATCCCTAAATGAATTTCTAATTTTCATTTATAGGGCATTGTGAAAATGTTTACTTTTTGTAAAATTAGCGTAAAAGATGCATAAATGTTATTGCTATTGGTTTTGCAAGTAAAAATGAATAGAGATTTTTTTTTTGGTAACATATCATTTGGGGACAATTCCTTTTTAGAAATAGACATTTATTTTGGAACAAAGATTTCTTGGAAAGACATTCATTTAAGGACTGAGGGAGTAAAATGCATTGGATCCTTGATCATCAACATGAAAGAAATTATAAGCTGATTTTTTTGTTCTTGATCCAAGAACAAAATGTTGGTGATTTTAGTATCATCAACTTATTTTATTGTAATGGTGATTTACTAGAGATCAATGTGATTCGTATTAGACTCGGATACGAGTATGGGAAAGTGTGGAGTACACACTCGTTTGAGCTAAAACGAAGTCAACCTTGATAAAGAAGTAAAAGTTAAAGGGTAGCACAATTTGCTGATGTGCTCGGCCGAGCAGAGTCCTTGACTCGGCCGAGCAGAGCATGGCAGATTGTCCAAGTTTCTGGACAGCCTTGCTCGGCCGAGGCATATGCCTTGCTCGGCCGAGCAGTATGAACAACACGGCCGTGCAGTTCAAAAGGACACGGCCGTGCAGTTGAGCAAATTGTCTTGGACATCTTTGCTCGGCCGAGCGAGTCCCTTGACTCGGCCGAGCAGTTCCTGAACAGGTGCCAGTTCAAACTGAAAAGACACATCGCTTGGCTAAAGTCGTGTCTTTTGGTTATACCCTTTTACTGATACCTCTCCATCTGTTTAAATACAGATGTTTGATCTCATTTGTAACATATATAACATACAAGAGTGATACAACAATAACGAAAGCAAAACAATTCTCAAGTTTTTGATTTGTTCTCTTTGCCTAGAAAACAAATTGCGTGATTGTCTTATCCCAATAAAGATTTTGTGTAACCCAGGAATTAAGGGTCGAAATACTTTATTCGGAAAGTGGATTATACACGATTCAATCACATATCCGGCCTCAGTATCAAGATCAAGACCCAATATTTCCCCTACAAACGAATAAAGTATTTGTGATACTCATGGCTGGTGGAAGTACTTTGAAGGAGATGACGACAAAGTTTGGAAAGCTAGACAAATTTGAAGGACAAGACTTCAGGCGTTGGCAGAAGAAGATGCACTTCCTTTTAACAACGTTAAAAGTAGTGTATATTCTATCTACCTCTATTCCGGAATTGCTTGAAGATGACAACTTGGAAGCAATCAGACGTAGATCAAAGTGGGAGAACAATGACTACATCTGCAGAGGACACATATTAAACGGTATGTCTCTATTTGACATTTATCAAAATGAGGAATCTGCAAAAGAGTTATGGGATTCTCTTGAATCCAAGTACATGGCAGAGGATGCTTCTAGTAAGAAGTTCCTTGTGAGTAATTTTAATAATTAAAAGATGGTCGATTCAAGGCCTGTCATGGAACAATTCAATGAACTCCTTAGAATCCTTGGACAATATACACAACATGGGTTGAAGATGGATGAGTCAATATCGGTTTCAAGTGTGATTGATAAGTTGCCTCCCTCCTGGAAGGATTTCAAACACACTTTGAAACATGGTAAAGACGATCTGTCTTTGGTTCAACTTCGTAGTCACTTGCGCATAGAGGAATCTCTTAGGGCGCAAGAGGATGACAAAGGCAAAGGAAAGGAAGTTGATGGACCCTCGGTCAATATGATTGATGAGGGTGGAAACAATAAAAACAAAGGAAAGAAACGTAGTTTCAATGACAATGGTTCTGGTTCCAACAAGAAGCCTAAATTGGCATGTTGGAAGTGTGGCAAATCTGGTCACTTTAAGAAGGATTGTCGTGTTGGAAACAACAAGAAAGGCGCAAGCACAAGTGGTTCGGGAAAGGGGTCTATGGACCATTCTCAAAACCAAGGTCAGATTTTAATACATAGTTGGAACATATTTATTAAAAATTCTGTTTCACTAATTTCTGAGGCATTTTATGTGCAGGATGATGCTATTGCGTGGTGGATTGATTCCGGTGCCACAACTCATGTTTGTAAGGATCGTTGTTGGTTTAAGATATATGAACCAATGGAAGACGGATCTGTCCTTTACATGGGTGATGACCATTCCGCTCCTATTCAAGGAAGAGGAAGCGTGGTGTTGGAATTCAGTTCGGGAAAAACTATTTCTTTGTTTAATGTTTTATATGTACCTAAACTTCGTAAGAATTTAATTTCTGGTCCTGTCTTGAACAAGTGTGGTTATAAACAAGTTTATGAATCCGATAAGTATATCTTATCAAAGTCGGGTGTATTTGTAGGATTTGGTTATTATAATAATGGAATGTTCATGTTGAATTTAAATAAAATTCCTGTTAACTCTAGTTCTGTTTTTATGACTTCCTCTGTTGTTATCAATTCCTCATTATGGCATGCTCGGTTAGGACATGTGCACTATAAAAGAATGCTTGAAATGTCCAAAGATGGTTTGATTCCTGTTATAGATAATAATATGGAAAAGTGTAATACTTGCATGTTGACAAAAATCACCAGAAAACCTTTTAAAAGTGTTACAAGGAATTCTGTAAAACTTGAATTAATTCATAGTGATTTATGTGATTTTCATGCAAATCCATCTTTAGGCAATAAAAAGTATATTGTCACTTTTATAGATGATGCTTCTAGGTTTTGCTATATTTACTTGCTGCATGCAAAAGATGAAGCCCTAGATAAATTTAAAATTTATAAAACTGAAGTTGAACTTCAACTAAATAGCTTGATTAAAACCTTACGTACGGATAGAGGTGGTGAATATTATGATCCTAAATATTTCCAATCCGTAGGGATAATTCATGAGACTACGGCTCCTTATGTACCACAACAAAATGGTGTGGCTGAAAGGAAGAATAGAACTCTTGAAGAAATGGTTAATGCCATGTTGTCTTACTCGGGCTTGAGTGACGGGTTTTGGGGTGAAGCCATGTTAACGGCTTGTCATCTATTGAATAGAGTTCCTAATAAAAGGAACAAAATTACCCCATATGAGCTTTGGTATAAGAAACGACCAAACTTGACATTTTTGCGAGTTTGGGGTTGTAGGGCCGTGGTTAGGCTCCCGGATCCTAAAAGGAAAAAGTTGGGAGAAAAAGGTATTGATTGCATCTTTGTTGGATATGCTGAGCATTCCAAGGCATATAGGTTTTATGTTATAGAACCTAATGAATTCATTTCTATTAACACAATTATAGAATCGAGAGATGCAATCTTTGATGAGAATCGTTTCTCTTCAATACCTAGACCCAAGGACATTATACCAATGTCGGCTGAATCTCAAATGGGTGATCATTCAGTTGAGACACCAAATGAGATACCCGAACCTCGTAAAAGCAAAAGAGTAAGGAAAGCTAAATCATATGGTTCTGATTTTCAACTATATTTAGTTATGGGATCAAGAGATCAAATTGAATCTCAATACTCTTACTGTTATAGTATAGAGGAGGATCCAAGAACCTATGATGAAGCAATGAAATCTCGAGACGCTGGTTTTTGGAAAGAAGCCATCGATGATGAGATTGGTTCTATTGTGGAAAATAATACATGGGTCTTGTCTGATTTACCACCAGGCTGTAAACCTTTGGGGTGCAAATGGATCTTCAAAAAGAAGATGAAATTCGATGGAAGAATTGACAAGTTTAAAGCTCGATTGGTAATCCAAGGCTTTAGACAAAAGGAAGGGATCGATTACTTCGATACCTATGCACCGGTTGCTCGTATCACTACCATTAGATTACTGATAGCTTTGGCAGCTATTCAGAATCTATTGATCCATTAAATGGATGTCAAAACAACATTTTTAAATGGTGATTTGGAAGAAGAAGTGTATATGAAACAACCAGAAGGATTTGTTATGCCAGGTAATGAGCATAAGGTATGTAAGTTAATTAAGCCATTGTATGGGCTGAAGCAAGCACCTAAGCAGTGGCATCAAAAGTTTGATGAGATTGTTTTGTCGAATGGTTTTGTTTTAAATCAGTCCGACAAATGTGTATATAGCAGATTTGATAAATCCGGTAAAGGTGTAATCATCTGCCTATATGTTGATGACATGTTGATTTTTGGCACAGACCAAAATGTAGTTGATGAAACTAAGAAGTTTTTGTCATCAAAGTTTTCTATGAAGGACATGGGAGAAGCCGACGTAATTCTTGGTATAAAGATTAAATCGATGAACAAGAGAATTGCAATTTCACAATCTCATTATATTGAGAAAATTCTCAAGAGGTTTAATTGTGATAATTGTTCTAAAGTTAGTACTCCCATGGATCCTACTGAGAAACTTGTATCATACACTGGTAAACCTATGTCACAGCTTGAATACTCAAAAGCCATAGGCAGTTTGATGTATGCTATGACGGGCACTCGACCTGATATTGCTTATGCAGTTGGACGATTGAGCAGGTTTACTAGTAATCCTAGTAGACAGCATTGGCATGCTATAACAAGGGTGTTCAAGTACTTACACTACCAGAAAAAGGTCATTTAGCGACGGAAATTTCCGCCGCTAAAATTAAATTTCCGTCGCTAAAATAAATCACCGACGGAAAAATTCCGTCGGTGGTCCGCCGCTACCAGCTCGTCGCAGTGCTCCGACGGGTCAATTTCCGCCGCTATTTTTTTCTTTTACCGACGGAATTTAATTCCGCCGGTGAATTAATGGTTTCAGCGACGGAAAATTCCGCTGCTATATTAATTTAATTTAATTAAATTTTCATTTCAAGGCGGAAATTTCGTCATTGTAATAAAATTAATTTAATTAAATTAATTTCAGCGGCGGAAATTTCGTCATTTGTAATAAAATTTAAATTAAAATTAAATTATTTCAGGCGGAAATTACCGTCATTTGAAATTATTTAATTTTAATTTAAATTTTATTACAGACGGAAATTTCCTTGGCGAAATCAAAAATTAAATAAAAATTAAATGATTATAGCGGCGGAAATTCCGTCATTGAAATTAATTTATTTAATTAATTTTTATTTCAAGATTAATTTCGGCGACGGAAAATTCCGGCGGATTCCGAAATAAATTTAAAAAAAATAATTTAAAATATCAATAAACCAAAATTTTTTGTACCGATATAACATTTCAATTTATAAAACTAAAACTATAAAAACTAAAATTCAAATATCGGCGTACCAAATAAAAACTAAATACCACCGTACCAATTCGAGAGGGGGAGAGGGGGGGAGGGGGAGAGGGGGTAGAGGGGGGAGGGGGGAGGGGGGGGGGGGGGAGGGGGGTGGAGCGGGGGAGAGGCGGGGAGGGGCTCCGCGGGTACCAAATGTCTCAAATGTTTACAAACAAGTATAATTTAATACAAAAATGTCTAAAAAAATCCGCAATCAACCCGGGGACGCTGGAAATTACCCCGGGAGTCCCGGCCGAGATGAGCCATCAACAGCGCCCAATTGTCTTTGAGTCTCTGCATGTTGTCTTTGAATCTCTTGCATGACGTCGATCGTTCTCCTCCCCGCATCCGCGTCTCGAACCGCCAAAGCATCCGCAAGCTTTGCCCGCTCGCGTTTCTCCTCCTCCAACGCAGCCTCCCGAGTGTCGACCCTCGGATCATGAAACGTGGGTGGGCTACATTTCGCCGACGGCCGGTCGACATCGACGGGCATTGCCGCCCGTAATCCCCATCCCTAACACTCGGGCTCCTCTCCTTGGATGTCCCGAGAGGTGACCTCGTGCCAAACATCGAGCACGAAGGGGACGGGCTCGCCGGGGCGTTCCTTCGGGAACAACGGCGGCTTGATATGCGGCTGAAAAATAAAACAAACAATTATAATCATATACACAATGTAAGGTACATAAATAAATTTACATATTCAAAATCAAGTCATTTAATGATAGTTTACTTACAAAGGCATTAGCAGATCGATCGTCAACCCATTGCGGAGGTTGATCGGGCGCCGTAGAATTCCGAATATGGGTGCTAGCGTAAAACATCCACAAAGCGATATTCGGACCATACTCCCTTTTCTATAAATAAAATAAGCGAGATTATTACTTTGAAATTGTATATATAAATGCAACATTTAAACCGATTTAAAAGCATGCATACACTACATTTACACTAAAACTATGGATTTCATAGCATCAACATTGGCTCCCGGCTAACATACGTACATAAACCTATTTAAAAGCATCCATACACTACTACATTTAAATTAACATACATACCATGCGGTCGTGATGCTCGGCGATCGTGGCGTCCCCGGTATGCAACGCCGCCGACCCCGAGGAGCCTGCTCTATTGGCCTTGGCTTTGTTCGGATATAGCCTTCGCCGCGGCGACCCCAATATTCGCAAAATTGACCAAACACCTCATCGGTCATAAAAGTAGGACACAATGGTCCGTTCTCCCGCCGCGAGCCGAGTAGTATAATAATTTTTCTTCGTGGTACCTATAAAAAATATGAATATCTCGTAAACATATAATGATGACATTATAAAATTAAAAGAGTATAATCATTGTTAATTAAACTAATTAAGGATAGATAAATATGTTACAAATAAAATCCGTAAATAGCTTGTGAGCACAACGATCGAAAACATATCTAGCCGTCGCCTCGCCGATGTCCGGCGCCCAATAATATTTAGCCTACAACATATAATGATAACATTACAAAACTAAAAGAGTATAATCATTATTAATTATAACATTTTAATAACAAACTAACATTTAAGTTTTAAATAAAAACCATTAACACATTACCTTAAACTCATCCCACGCATCGTCCCTTCGCCTCCGTGGCAATTTTTTCCAGTTGGGCCAAAACTCGGTCATTTTTCGAGACCGCCGGTATTGCCCGATCTTAGTCCCCTGGGGTGGGGTATCCACCTACAAACCTCGCCAAGTATATTTATACAATAACATTTTAACTTAAATAATGAATTATATATAAAGCAAAAAGGAACCAACTTATATCAAATTAATGAAGAGTTACTTACTGGTCATAAAGTGATGATATCCTCGACAAATATCCTCCCCTCGTAATCGACAGTAGTCCGAGTACCGGCCCCAGAGGTGGAGCTAGTACTACTTTGCGTGAAGGGTCGACATCATCGCTACCGGATCGGGACGATTGCGTCCCAAGAATCAATGTGTAAATAGGCTTAGTCTTCTTACCCTTGCCCTTTCTACTAGAACTCATATCTCATTACAAGTAAAAAATATTAAAATATACAACTTTAACAATAGGAAACAATATATTCACAATACATCTAAAACTTTAAAGTTCTAATAATCTAAAGCATTCACAATACATATAAAACTTTAAACTATTAATAATATAAAGCATTCACAATACATATAAAACTTTAAAGTTCTAATAATCTAAAGCATTCACAATATATATAAAACGACTGATATTAAAAATAATCTAAAGCATTCACAATACATATGAAACTTTAAAGTTCTAATAATCTATAGGGTATAGGGTATAGTGTATAGGGTATAGTGTATAGGGTATAGGGTATAGGGTATAGGGTATAAGGGTATAGGGTATAGGGTATAGGGTATAGGGGTATAGGGTATAGGGTATAGGGTATAGGGTATAGGGTATAGTATATAGGGTATTAGGTTTAGGGTTTATAATTTATTTATTTTTTCAAAAATAATATTTATTGACTCATATTTATTTTTTTGAGAGTAATTTAAAATAACTTTCATATTTTATATAAATAAAAATAATGGCATTATAAAATTAAAATTAATAAATATTTATGATTTATTTATTTTTTCAAAAATATCATAAAAATTTATGATATTTTAATGTTTTTTAGTTTGTTATTTTGTTAATTAGTTCTAAAAATAAACAAAAGTTACATTTTATTATCAGCAACGGAATATTTCCGTCACTGATAAATAAAAAAATATTAAATTATCAGCGGCGGAAATATTCCGTCGGTGTTTAATAAAAAAAAAAAAAACATTTAATTTCACCGTCGGAAATATTCCGTCGGTGTAATATTTCAAAAAGAAAAATAAAAAATATTTTATTTTCACCGTCGGAATATTTCCGACGCTGATAAATAAAAAAATAAAAAAATGATATATTTTCACCGGCGGAATAATTCCGTCGCTGATAAAGATTTAGCGGCGGAATATTCCGTCGGTAAATCAACCGCCAAATTAGCGGCGGAAATAAACGAATATTCGAGGAATATTCGTTTTTAGCGGGAATTTAGCGGCGGAATTAAATTCCGTCGCTAAATTTGACGCCAAAATAATTCCGACGCTAAAGTCTATATTCCGCCGCTATTTAGCGACGAAATATGTCCGTCGCTGTTAATTCCGTCGCTAAATGACCTTTTTCTGGTAGTGTTAAAAGGTACTATGGACTATGGTTTGTGTTATAGTGGACATCCTTCTATATTAGAAGGTTACACAGATGCTAGTTGGATCAACCAAGAAGATTCATCTTCTACTAGTGGTTGGGTGTTCTTGCTTGGAGGAGGTGCCATTTCTTGGGCTTCCAAAAAGCAGACATGTATTACACATTCTACAATGAAATATGAGTTTGTAGCATTGGCTGCTGCTGGAAAAGAAGCGGAGTGGCTTCGGAACTTGATATATGATATTCCATTATGGCCAAAACCGATATCACCAATGTCTATCCATTGTGATAGTGTTGCCACCTTGGCTAGGGCCTATAGTCAGATTTATAATGGCAAGTCTAGACACTTGGGTGTCAGACATAGTATGATTCGAGAGTTAATCATGAATGGTGTGATATCAGTTGAGTTTGTTCGGTCGCAACAAAATTTGGCTGACCACTTGACGAAGGGGTTAGCCAGAGACTTGGTAAATAAGTCTGCAATGTGAATGGGATTAAATCCATTTAATCCTCTAATTGTGAGATACCAAATTCCCTTCTAATATAACGTTAGAAGCTTGAATTCAATGTGGAAAGCTCGCAGTTGGAGATTGGAACACATGTTATTATCTTTCCCAAGGTATGTGTTCAGACCTGCAAGTAAAGGTTAGGTTTAATATCTTCTTAATAGTTCCTTTGAATCTTCTTAATAGTTCCTTTGAAAAATTGCAACTGCAGGTGCAAGATTAAAGGAACTACCTATGTGGACATGAAGTTTTGCCGCTTCAAGAAGCTAGGACTTGGCTTCCTATATGTTCACTATTGGATATGGACACATGGCTTGTAATAGTGTCAAGATTAAACAAAGAGAATTGTACTGAACTTATGTGTATAGTATCTTCAGGTATTCATATGAGTTGACGGGTTCAATCGTTAGGACACCCCGATTCTCGAGTATTTGAAATGTGTATTATACTAAGATGAAAATTCAATCGCAAGACATTTTCATTTACGCATTCGTTTGTTTCGTTATTTATAAAGTTTAGTAAATCAAAGGATTACACTAAAATGGAGGGGATTTGTTGGTGATTTTAGTATCATCAACTTATTTTATTGTAATGGTGATTTACTAGAGATCAATGTTATTCGTATTAGACTCGGATACGAGTATGGGAAAGTGTGGAGTACACACTCGTTTGAGCTAAAATGAAGTCAACCTTGATAAAGAAGTAAAAGTTAAAGGGTAGCACAATTTGCTGATGTGCTCGGCCGAGCAGAGTCCTTGACTCGGCCGAGCAGAGTCCTTGACTCGGCCGAGCAGAGCATGGCAGATTGTCCAAGTTTCTGGACAGCCTTGCTCGGCCGAGGCATATGCCTTGCTCGGTCGAGCAGTATGAACAAAACGACCGTGCAGTTTAAAAGGACACGGCCGTGCAGTTGAGCAAATTGTCTTGGACATCTTTGCTCGGCCGAACGAGTCCCTTGACTCGGCTGAGCAGTTCCTGAACAGGTGCCAGTTCAAACTGAAAAGACACATCGCTTGGCTAAAGTCGTGTCTTTTGGTTATACCCTTTTACTGATACCTCTCCATCTATTTAAATACAGATGTTTGATCTCATTTGTAACATATACAACATACAAGAGTGTTACAAAAATAACGAAAGCAAAACAATTCTCAAGTTTTTGATTTGTTCTCTTTGCCTAGAAAACAAATTGCGTGATTGTCTTATCCCAATAAAGATTTTGTGTAACCCAGGCATTAAGGGTCGAAATACTTTATTCGGAAAGTGGATTATACACGATTCAATCACATATCCGGCCTCAGTATCAAGATCAAGACCCAATATTTCCCCTACACAAAAATGGGCATTCATTTTGTCACAGAGGGCGTATTAAGGTAAATTGGACTAATTTACATATCATTTCTGACATCGCAAGAGAAAGACAGGCAAATAATTGGGCGAAATTTGTCGTGGTCGTTTGGTTATTCCTGGTGCTTATACTTATAGCGTGTTACACTGCTATACCGAGTTCCCTTTTGACAGTTCATCAAATTCAGATAGCATCAAAAGGGAATATTATTGGATACAAAAGTGGCTCTTTTGTGCAAGGAGTTATCGGTGACAACATGAACTTTGAAGATTATAGGTTGCAGCCATATAAAACACCCAAGGAATATGATGATGCCTTGTCAAAAGGAAGTAAGAATGGTGGTGTTGATGCCATTGTTGATGAAATCCCTTACCTTAAGATCTTCCTTGCTCAGTATTCAAACGGCTATGGCGCCATGGTCTCCTCTGAGTCTTCCACGAGTGGATTTGGCTTTGTAAGTTTCCTCTATGCACAACTCAAATTATTCATGGATCTGGGGCCTGTGCAGTTGTGTTGTGCACAAAGTCTGACTTTTATAGTAACATAAGTTACATCTAATATTATAGTACGTGTGTTTCATTTTACCAGCATAAGATAGCATGTATTGTACATGAGTTACATCTTATAGTAATATGAGTTGCGGGTTATAATAAATGAGTTACACTTTTATTCAGACTTCTGTGCAATCGCACTCTGAATGGTCGCAGTCGGACAACACAGGCCCCAAATTCTTCATTCTAGGCTTTCTAGCACAGATGTATTATAGTCCTTTATGTTACGTACCTTTTTACACAGGCTTTCCAAAAAGGTTCACCGCTGATCCATCTTGTATCACGAGAAATTACAAAACTAAGAGAAGACGGAACACTGGAGCTGTTGGAGAAGAAATGGTTTAAGAGTTCATCATCTTCAACACTGACAGAGGCTGCAAACAGGCCCAAAATTTTGACCTTGGATGATTTAAGTGGTCTTTTTATTATTGGTGGCCCTGCTTTTGGTTTAGCTCTTCTTACGTACTTATATAACTTCTTCAATAAAAGATTCCATCTCAACGAGCACATTTTCATAATCCTGGCTGGAGGAAGATTGGCTATAAAGACCAGATACCTCTACCTCAGAAATCTTATAATTGGGATGATTGCATAAATTGATGTTAATAATTATAGGTTTTGCTTCTTCTAGTTTTCTGTTCATGCCCCCACCCCCCCCCCAGATTTTTTTTTTCACAGATTCAGTCTATAAATGGAAATGTCAAACTCCTTCTGGGATTCAGTCTATATATGAAAATGTACAACTTCTAAGCTATGTGAAGATTCAACAGTTGGAGAATTTCGTCACAAGCTTTTTTATTTTGTTCATGATTCACTCTTTATCTGGATCCTTTGCAGAGAGTTTCACATCAGGAAGGTTCACATGGCAGTAGTCCTTAATGAATACGGAGGAGCTGCGTAAATTGTTACCTAGGAAGATTTTGTTGGGAATTTTTTCGATGCACACCAACCGTTTGATAAAAGTTCCTGTAAAAGTGACTTGAGGAATTGCTTGGATTAGGCCTTGTTTTTGGTGCTGGATTTTCAATTGAGTGGTTGTGGGATCCAGGAGGATATTGGAAGTATAGTGAGCCATACTTGAGCAATTATGAACGAGTAGATTTGATGTATGCTAAGTATATGATGAAGGTCTATGATATAATTCTGAAAGTAAGTTTAAGAGTTACTGGAAAATGGAGTTTAGGCAATCCCAACGGTCAATGGGAATTATTTTACTGATAACAACACACTTGCTTCGATGTGGTGATGCAAAGCTACACAAACATAGCAATGTTGTTATACGAAACAAGAAATCCTACTTGGTTGCTACTGTTATGGTCTGTCATGATTTAGATAATCCCATAGTTGATCTTGTTGTTCACTATGATACTCTAAAGATTATGTGCATTGTGTACTTGCTTGGTAGAGCAAAGTTGTAGCGTTATGCTTATTACCTACTTCGTGCGGTGGGCTTAAGTTTAGAGTTTGGTTCTTTGGTGGCTGGAGGACTTGATTGTCTAATATGGGTCATTCATGCAGGGAGTGAGAAGATACACAAATGTTTCGTGACTCATGGGGACTCTATTAATGAAATTAGAGCCCATGAAATAAAGCCACCATTTCCAAATGAAGGCTTAATAGACATTCTTTGGCAATACCTTGTTCCGGAGAGTGACATATGGGTTATCAAATTCTCCTATGACTACCATTACACTGCGGCAGCCATGTTGGCAAGAAGTATTGAGTATCTTTATCTCCGTGAGCTTCCTTCCTCTCATCTTTCCATCCTTTTTTGGTTGCACTTTGCATCATCCATTCTTGATCTTCTTCAGTCGGTTCCAAGGTATGCGAAATTTTTGAAGGAGTTATGAACTATGAAGAGGAATCAGAAGGAGCGGAGTCAGAAAAAGGTAAAAATCAGTGAGCATGTGTCTGCAGTCTATCAGAAGAGGATGCCGAAAAAGTGTAGTGATCCGGGTATCTTTGTGATTCCGGTGTCGCTAGGAGATGCTTCGGAGCATATGGCTATGCTTGACTTGGGGGCTTCAATCAACGTCATGCCCTATGCGTTGTTTGAGAACCTAAAGTTGGGACCTCTACAAGATACACGGGTTATTATTCAGCTTGCCGACAGATCCAATGCGTACCCTAAGGGGTTGATTGAGGATGTTCTAGTTCGGGTTGGTAAGCTCATCATTCCTGCAGATTTCTATGTGTTGGAGATGGATACGGATCCTAAGGCTCCCATTCTGTTAGGGAGACCTTTCATGTCGACTGCTCGTACCAAGTTGGATGTTTCTAATAGGTCATTGACTATGGAGTTTGATGGGCAACAAATGGAGTTCAATATCTTTGATGCCATGAAGTACCCTAAGGATGTCCACTCGGTGAACTTCATTGATGTAGTTGAGCCCGTAGCTCAAGAGGTGTTCGATGTGTGCGGGGGAGATGATGACATGAAATCTGTATTGGAGAATGAGTTGGAGTATGCCGGGTTAGAGTTTGACATTTCCGATGAGATGAAGGAGGCGGTGATGAGCCTTTCTGAGGATGCCATGTATGTCTCACCACCGGGTTATGGTCGTATACAGTTGGAGGTGCCACCGGAGAAACCATTGCCATCTGTTGAGAAGGCACCTGTACATGAATTGAAGCCCCTTCCCGAGAGTTTGAAATATGCTTTCTTGGGTGAAGGGAAGACACTTCCTGTGGTGATCTCTAGTGTTTTGACGGAGGAGCAAGAGAAGAAATTAGTTGATGTGATCCGTGAGCGAAAAGAAGCGATTGGGTGGACTATTGCCGACATCAAGGGCATAAGTCCTTCTTTATGTACTCACCGGATCTTACTAGAAGTGGGTGCTAAGCCGGTAAGGCAACTGCAAAGGAGGTTGAACCTACCTATGATGGAGGTGGTGTCTTGCGTACAGTGTAGTGCCTCTTGATTCCATGCTCTCTACAGAACTTCTTGAACTCGCCATATGTGTACTCTGTCCCATTATCACTTCTCAAACACTTGATTTTTTGCCCCGTTTGATTTTCCACTTCAGCTTTCCACACCTTGAACTTCTCAAAAGTTTCTGACTTGTGCCTCATGAAGTAAACCCAAACCTTCCTCGAAAAATCATCAATAAACGTCACGAAGTAATAATGTCCACCTCTAGATTCTGTTCTAACCGGCCCCCACACATCTGAGTGAACATAATCGAGAATGCCCTTTGTTGTATGTTTACCCGTCTTGAATTGTACCTTGTTTTGCTTTCCAAGAACACAATACTTGCAAAACTCCATTTTACAAGTTTTCACACCCTTCAACAACTTTCGTTTATGAAGTTCCCGCATCCCCCTTTCACCCATGTGACCAAGCCTCATATGCCATAGAAGGGCATCAATATCAACCTCAGATTCAACGGATGTGACTCCACCTACAACCGTGCTTCCTAGCAACCTGTAAATGTTCTTAGAGCCCTCTCACCCTTCATCACAATCATAGCACCCTTAACTACTTTCAATACTCCACCTTGTGCTTTATAGGACATACCGTTTGCATCCAAGGTACCAAGTGAAATCAGATTTTTAGAAACCTCCGGAACATGTCTAACATCACATGACGTTCTAACCACACCATCATACATCTTAATTCTTATAGTTCCTATGCCTTCAATTTTACAAGTAGCTCCATTACCCATAGTAACTATACCAAAATTAACTGACCTGTAGGTATCGAACCAATCACGATTCGCCGTCACGTGAAACGAACATGCTGAATCCAGGATCCAGCCATCTGTCGGGTGCTCTACAGCTGATGAAGTCGTGAGTATATCTCCATCCACATCCTTTGAGCAATCTCCAACCACATTAACTGACTTTGAAGATCCTTCTTTGCCTTTACCGTTCCCCTTCTCCAGACAATTCTGCCTCTTGTGCCCTTTCTGCCCACACTTGAAACAATTCCCCTTGTACTTCTTCCTTGACTACGAACGAGAATTCTGCCTCTGCGAGTTATCCCGGAACTGGGATTGCCCACGTTCCTGATTCTCCTTCACAAATAACCCTTCACCCGCAGGTTCATCAACGGACTTCTTCCGTTTATGAAAAGCTAGAAGAGATTTTGTGACCGGTTGCAACGCCACAATATCTTTCCCCCAAGTCAACGTAGTAACAAGGTTTTCGTATGTCAAAGAAGTCGGCAACGAATTCAAAAGTATCAACACCTTGTCCTCCTCCTCGAACGTTACCTCCACCCTAACCAAATCGTTGAGTATTTGATTAAACGTGTGGATATGAGATTCAAGGTCCGAACCATCTGCCATCTTAAGCCCATACAACCTTTGCTTTAGATGCAACTTGTTCGAAAAAGATTTTGACATATACCTGGCCTCCAAAATCTCCCAAACATTCGTCGGTGATTCTTCATCGATCACGTGATACACCACCTCATCCGCAAGGTGTAACGATGTTGTTCCATTTTTCCCGAAAGATTTGGTATTTTTCTTTTCTTTTGAAAATCAATCGAAAAAAACACGGAGTCGCCACGCCATTTTTATTTTAAGGGACAAAACTTTGAAAAATGCCCGAAATGAGATATTTGGGTTCGGAGGTCACGTTACACGCCGGGAAGAACGTTAGTGTTCACCCGGAATGCCTCGTAAAACGAGTCTTCCAAGCATTAAAAATCATTTGTGTGTGTGTGTGTGTGTGTGTGTGTTTTGGCCAAAATAAGTTCAAACTGAAAAGTAAAAATTGAGAACTCTTTATTATACTTTAAACAAGTCCCATGATTTTTGGTAAGATTTTTGGGTTGAGTTTTGGTACTCAAAAGATTTTTTGAAGTTGAAGAACATTTCTGCCAGAATGAAAAAGGCAGTGGACATTTGATTTTAAAATGGGTTTAAGGGCTTAAAAATCTCAGAATCTGGGGAAAGTCTTAGAATGAAAGTTGTTCAAAACACCTTAAATAAGGTTTCTGTAAAAGAACTTTCCCCTTTGGAGGTGATTTGGTGGACCAAAATCTTCTGGAAATCTCAGATATGAAATATGGATTTCCAGAGACTGATGAACTGACTTTTAAAATAAAATTTGAAAAAGGGAGTTTTACTCACGTAAAAAATAAAGTAAAAATATGTCTGGAAAGCACTAGATGTTGGCTACAAAAAGTATTTTGTAGTCAACACCAAATTCCAAGTTTCTGTATGTCCAAAAAATTAGACCATGGACAGATGTCTTAGAGAAAGGCTACTGGACAGCAACTTCCTCTTGAAGAAAAACATGATTTAAAAGGGGATTTGGCATCCATGCTTGTCCCCATATCCTTAGGCTTTGATTATTAGTCACTAGACATTTTAGTGGTGATCTACTATATCAAGCCATCCTTAGGGTACATTAGGACTTAAGCATTTCATTTGCTTGGGAAGGGGAATTTTAGCCTTGAAAATGAAGATTTGATGTATGAAAATGTTTTTTTTAGGGTTTTGAAAACATGTTTGCAAGTAAGTAAAAACACTTTGAAAGTAATGTTGATCCTTGTAGAGGATCATCCATGGAGATGAACTTCCATGGTGATCCTCTTGGATCTAGGGCAAGAAGATGAACAAACTACATTTTGGAGTTTGAAAATGCATGCATGGATGAGAGAACTTTAGGGTGAGGAGAAGGAGGTTATACCTATCTTCTTTGTGTTTTGTGTTTGAATGGATTCAAGGCTTGAATGTGTTTAGGGTTTGAATGTGTTTAGGGTTTGTGATTAGAGTTGGTCAAAGAGAAAACAAGTAGATAACAATTAAGTCCTCTATGTTTTCTCTCTAATCCTCCTCCTAAGGGGTGATTTAAGCTTGGGCTTGTGTATGTATGAGAGTGATTTGAGAGTGTTTTGAGTGAGTGGGATTTGGGAAAGATTCAAGAGAAAATGGTGGCAATTCAAGTGAATTCCCACTGTTTTCTCCCTATTTTTCGCCAAGGTGCAGTTATAAAATGTGTTGTTGCTCCCTTTTTTCTGTGACTGAAGGGTTCAATTTATAGGCATCTGGGAGAGTCATACTCATCCGCGCGGATGACTCTGAAGGCGTGCCTGGTGCATTAAATGCTGCTCCAGGCTTTGGACACAAGGAATATTTTTCAAATTAAGCAACCAGAAAATGTTCCAGCAGCTTCCATTTCGGGTTTTTGACCTTTCTTTTGCTTTTTTTGATTCTTTTCCATGCTTAACTCTAAATGGCAATCCCTAATCTACCCTCACTTTGTTAGAAATGTTAGGAATTGTTAGAAATGTTAGAAATGTTAAAACTTTCGTTAATTTTCTAACGAAAATACTAACAACTCAAATTGGAGCACTTACAGTAGCCCCTCGGCGATGGTGCTTTCGAAGGAAGAGGGGTCGTCGATAAGAGTAAGGCTTCATATTTGGCAGGATGATCAAGTGATCGAGTGGCTGAACCTGGCGATAGGCTACCTACGTATCCCGAATGGAAATCAAGCCGGCCGTAGTTCGGGTCTTTGACCCTGGAATGACTATTTTGAGGCGTCAACCTGGTGAGCGAGTTCTGCAGTCGATTGCTGAGAGAAACTCTGCTGGGGATAAGAGATGACCATTTTGGTCTGATGGCTGAAGTTGTATATCCGCTCTGCTGGGGATAAGAGATGACCATTTTGGTCTGATGGCTGAAGTTGTATATCCGCTCTGCTGGGGATAGGAATGACCATTTTGGTCTGATGGCTGAACCTAATGATAGGCTACCTACGTATCCTTAAGAGGAATCAAGCCAGTCGTAGTTCGGGTCTTTGACCCTGGAATGACTATTTTGAGGCGTCAACCTGGTGATGAGGGCGTTTTAGGTGCCTCGAACCTTGATGATGGCATTTTAGGTGCCTTGGACCTTGATGATGGCGTTTTAGGTGCCTCGGACCTGGATGATGATGGCATTTTAGGTGCCTCAGACCTTGAAGATGGCGTTTTAGGTGCCTCAGACCTTGATTTGAAATGTTTTCCCTATGGTGGACTTCATTCGTCTGCTGCCGAGGGAAAGGATGACCGTGCTGGTCGAGTGGCTGGACCTAATGATAGGCTACCTACGTATCCCTAGTGGGAATCAAGCCCTTACGTAGTTCGAAAGCTGCTCGTGATTTTGTTGGCTTTCGTTGGAGAAAAATTGGGCTCACGTTTTACGGCCGTTGATGATAATGATGAAAGAAACGGGATTCCGTTAACTTCACTGGGGATTTTGTTAGCTTTTGCTGGGGAAGACGGGCTTACGTTTGATTGCCGTTGATGATTTTGATGAAAGAAACGAGATTCCGTTATCTTTCTCGAAGAAATCGGACTTACATTTGACTGCCGTTGATGAAATTGATGAAAGAAACGAGATTCCGTTAGCTTTATCGGAGAAATCGGACTTACGTTTGACTGCCGTTGATGATTTTGATGAAAGAAACGGGATTCCGTTATCTTTCTCGGAGAAATCGGACTTACGTTTGACTGCCGTTGATGATTTTGATGAAAGAAATGGGATTCCGTTATCTTTCTCGGAGAAATCGAACTTACGTTTGACTGCCGTTGATGAAATTGAAAGAAACGGGATTCCGTTATCTTTCTCGGAGAAATCGGACTTACGTTTGACTGCCGTTGGTGAAATTGATGAAAGAAACGGGATTCCGTTAGCTTTCTCGGAGAAATCGGACTTACGTTTGACTGCCGTTAATGATTTTGATGAAAGAAACGGGATTCCGTTATCTTTCTCGGAGAAATTGGACTTACGTTTTACTGCCGTTAATGATTTTGATGAAAGAAACGGGATTCCGTTAGCTTTCTCGGAGAAATCGGACTTACGTTTGACTGCCGTTGGTGAAATTGATGAAAGAAACGGGATTCCGTTAGCTTTCTCGGAGAAATCGGACTTACGTTTGACTGCCGTTAATGATTTTGATGAAAGAAACGGGATTCCGTTATCTTTCTCGGAGAAATCGGACTTACGTTTTACTGCCGTTAATGATTTTGATGAAAGAAACGGGATTCCGTTAGCTTTCTCAGAGAAATCGGACTTACGTTTGACTGCCGTGAGGGTTCCTTTGAAAGGGGGTTAACTCTGGTTAACTTTGGTTAACTCTGTTAAGTTGAGGACTAAATTGCAGAGTCCTGGAATTTTAAAGGGCAAAATGGTCTTTTTGACCCTTCATTCCTGTCCGCGCGGAGGGTTCTGAATCCCTGACAGGTTTAAATGAGGGGCCGCCCCCTTTCTCCTTCTCCCTCACCATTTTTCCAGTTTTTTTTTTACGAAACCAGAGAGAGAAAGTCGGGATTTCGCCATTTTTGGCCTAGGAACTTCAAAATTCTTCCATTTTCTTTGATTTTTCAAGCAATGGAACACGGGGGAGTCGCTATTCAAGGTCAAGGACGCGGCCCGGTCGCGGAGAGGCGATTAAAACTCGTAAGGATGAGGAGGCATTACACACTTTCCCAATCGATTGCGGAGGAGCCATGCCCCGATGCGTGGCAACATTGGGCCACTGATCCGAGTCTCCGAACGGTATACTTCGAATCTCTTCACTTCCTTTGTTGATTTTTGTTTGAAATTGATTTTTGGTGATTTTTTTTTATTTCGAAAATTATAATTGAAAATTCGAAAATTGTGTTCTTGGAATTTGAAATTGAGATTTGCATGAGTAGATGCATTTTGTTTGAAAAGAATGGGCATTTTGCCATTTTGAAATATGAGATGAAGATGAAAATTTTCCCGAATTCGGGACGGACTTTTTTTTTTTTGTATGCAATGACATGAATGTATGCATGTATGCCTCTTGTAGGATTTTTTTTTTTATTTTTGCAATGGGATGATGAATGATATGAATGTATGTATGCATAGGATTTTTTTTTGAAAAGTGGACGGATTTTTGTTTCCGTTGACTCGATATTATTGACATGCTTTCTGTATGAATGAATGAATGGTATTTGCTGAAAAAACTCTTTTCTTTTGTGCGAGAAAAATGGGGCTAGGTCCGTTGTATCTTTGTTATCTTTGCCCGATTTTCTGCAAAACTTTATGTTTATGATGCATGTGTATGCTTTTTTGAATGCAAATGCCAAATGAATTTTTTTTTTTTTGACATTTTTGTTTCCCCCCCCCCCTTTTTTTTGTTGAATTGCAGGGCGAAAACAGTTTCGTGATGGAGCAGCTGAACAAGATGAAGACTCGAGGATCGGTGGAGTCTGTGATTTACTTGTGGGACCGGCTTCCGGTTTTGGGCAGAGGAGCGATGATGAGTCCTAGACAGATCGTCATTGAGACCGGATTGTACGAGTTCATCGAGTGCTTGAGGGGATTGGTCAAGTTCCCCAAGAGTAAGGGCCTGATCTTTGCCTTGGCACAACATTGGTGGGACGTGACCCACACATTCCATTTTTTCTGGGGCGAGGCCACGGTCACACCTTCTGACTACGCCGCGATTACGGGCCTGTCCTTTAAAGGACGGAGCATTGAGTGGAGAGACGGCTACAGTGATCTGGATTTGCAGGCCCTTCTAGGATTTTCCCCTATTCCCAAAAAGGGGATGGGGATGGAGTACGCTGTGGTCCACGGGAAGATCGTGGAGAGTATTGGGAGCTACGAGGCTGGGGATGAGAGGATAGGCGCTGAGCAGATTGCTAGGGCCTTTTTATGGTTTGCTTTTTCGAGCACGCTTTTTGGACATGCCGAGGGGACGGCTGTTTGCTTTCTTGAGGTCCCTGGAGGACGTGGGGATGGCTGGAGAGGTATCTTGGGGAGAGGCAGGGCTGGCAGAGCTATATTTTGCTCTGGATCGATATAGCCGGAAGGCTGTCAGCTCTTTGACGTGCTTCGAGTTCCCTCTGGAGGTACAAGCTTTCTTTTTTGCTTTCCCTCTTTTCTTTAAGCACGTATTCTTTTTCGCACTTAATTGATTTGACCTTTTCCTTTCGCAGGTATGGGCTCTAGAGTTCTTTCACGTCACGATGTGGCGGCGGCGGCGAGTACATCGGGCGTATCCGACTATGCTTTCTTGGTCCAAGTATGCCTGGGAGAAGAAAGGTTCTAGGGGGCGCACGAGCCTCAAGTACTCGGATTACGCCTTTGACGAGGGCCGGTGGACAGATGAGGGGATCATATTCTACCCCTGGGACAGCTTCGATGTGGAGCAGCTGAAGGGTGCTGAGAGATGGACCGTGGAGCGGAGGATCTTGAGAGGCTTGACCTGCGACGTGTATTATCTGGGGGAGAGAGTGACGCGTCAACATGGAGTGGGTGCACCCGCGATGGCTCCGGTGGAGTTTCCTGCTGACATGATGCATCCGAGTGAGAACTCGGAGACCTGGGATGATTATCGAGGTGGCCAGCACCACTCGAGGTTCGTGGCGATCGAGGAGTACTCGCGATTTGTCTTATGGAGGCTGAGGATGCCTCAGGTTCTTGAGAGAGAGGGATTGGGGATTGTGCGGTACCCTCGATCGAGCTTTTCGTATGTCCAGGACGGGGTCAGGCTGAGAGTACAGATCCCTGTCCCTGATCGGGTTCCACGAGCTTTCCGGCCTCGTCCGGATATGAAGGTATGGCCTCTACTTCTCCTCTTTTTTTTTTGCTTCTGTCTTTTCCTTTCTTTCCTGTCATCATTTTTCGCCTTAATTATCTCTGACGATTTTGTTTCCGTGCAGTTCCCGACCAAGGTGGTGGAGAAGCTGACGAATCAGGTGATCGGGGCCAAGAGTTTTATCAAGAATATGGTTATTTGTGGGTCTTCTCAGGGCAGGAGGAGACGAGCACAGCCGGCGCCTGTCGAGCGGGAGACTTCCCCTATTCCTTCCGAGCCTTCTTCCGAGACTCCTCTTTCTCCTCTCATAGATCCCAGTGTGGTGCTGCCTTCAGACCACGTCATTCTCGGGGATTCGTATGGACAGGGACATGTCTGACATCACGGTGGGTCTTCTTCACACGTCCTGGAATCCGACGCGTTTTCGTTCGGATACGACTTCTTTGCGGATCCTGGCTTGCCGTATCAGGGTGTGCCGGTTGGTCCAGACGAGCCTTCCTCCGGAGACGAGGATGATTCTGAGCCCGAGATATTCGTGGCTACTGAGGAGGCGGGCCCGAGCCGCAAGAGGGATCGGGGGAAAGCGCCAGCCACCGAGGATTCTGACTAACGATCTTCTGAGACCGACTTCTGAGACTGCACCTATTTTTTTTGACAGATACAGTTTTTTTTTATGCACACTCTTTTTTTTTGGAATGTAATAATTTAGGATTTTATTTTATTTTCTCTATCATGAATGCAATGTTGTATGAATGCACTGTTGCATGAGCCCCGTTTTTTGGCAAGGGTGTAAGTGTTTGGTATATGAACTGTTTGGGTAGGTTTTGCACAAGGTTCGAGCAGCCGGGATGAAAATATTCTTCCGTTGTGCAGCAGTTTCAGCATGCTGCAGATTTTTTTTTGGGCGACAATCCTATCCGCGCGGATAGGTTCGGCTTCTGACATGGTTCATTTATTTCGGTGGTTGGATCTGGTTTGGTCCATAAATGCCATTAAAACTTCGTCTTCTTCAGTTCAAAATTACTGAAAATCCGAGAGAGAAGCCAAAAAAGCCATGGAAATGTCCAAATTTTCCCCAAAATTGCCCAAAGAAAAGCAAATGTTGTTCTTCAAAAAGTTCAAGGAGTGGTGTAGGGAGATTATGCACGAGAGGAGGTCATTTTTCGAAGAGAGGTACAAGGTAAAGTGCTTGTGGTCTCTCAAAGAATTGGTTCCGGACTATGACCTCTTGAGAGCTTCTTCTTCTTCATTTTGGGATACTAGAAGGCATGTCTTTTGTCTTTCTTACAATGAAGTGGTCCCGACCATTGAAGAATTTCAGGCTTTACTTGGTGGCCCGGAGGTGGAAGAGATCGGGATTCCTTTGCCCGGAGGGGCTTCTTTTGTTGATAGGTTGTGTAACCTTCTTCATCTTTCTCCGGAGGAAGCGCAAGGTATGATTCGTAGTCCCGATGATTTTGACATTTCTGGTCTTCCTGATAGATTTAGGGGCTTAGGTTTGGTGGATGATGCGTATTGGGATGCTTTTGCACTTTGCATGTTTGGTACCTTGTTCATGGTTTATTCCTTTGGGATTTGTCATCGGGCTCTGCTGGATGTGGTCGTTCACTGTCGCTTGGGCCGAGATGTTGCGCCTTTAATCTTGGGAGAGAATTTTCATGCTCTCGACAGGTTGGCTACCGGGTGGCGGTATATGCACGGGGGCAGCCCGTTTCTCTTGACTTTGTGGCTGATGGAGCGCCTGGGGGTTCTTCGGGAAACTTCTGATATGATCAAGCCTTGGACATTTGCCAGGAGAGGGGTTGCTGTGGATTTTGATGATCAGGGCTCATGGGAGCATTGGATGGCTGGTCGCCGGACTGAAGATATCAGATGGTCGGTGCCTCATTGGCGGGTGGAGACTCGGAGAGTACTTCAGGACGGGTTTCATGTGGTTATACTTTCGGGGCTTTCTCAGTCCAGCTTTTACATTCCGGCTTTGGTTCTGAGACAGTTCGGCTTGGAGCAGGTTCCTTTGGAGGACTTTGATGATATAGCCACTAGGGTGGTGGCTTCTGCTTCTATGGATGATCCTTCGGTGTTTCCATTCCTTTCCCGAGTATGGAGGTATGACGTTTTTCCTCCTCGGGTTATCCTCAGGCGTCCGAGACCTGTGTTCCTGACCACTTGGTACTTGGATTGGTATGAGAGGCATTTGGGGGAGACTCAGATGGCTATTTTGAGACGGCGTGAGGCCATTATGGGTGCGGAGGACCTGACAGTTTCGGAGAGGAGGAGGGCCGAGGCGAGGGCCAACACTCACGACAGGAGCGGAGATACTGTGACTGACTATGAGGCTTATGTCAAGAGACAGGAGAGGAGGACACCTATGCTACCAACTAGGCTACATGAGATGAGAGATGACGCTAGGGCTACTAAGGCCCCGACAGAGGCTGGTTTGATAGATCCTGTCCCTACACCAGAGCTTGGTAGGAGGAAGACCGACATTTTTCCTGTTCAGAGGAAGAAGACCCGAAGGGGGAAGAAGAGGGGAGAAGCCAGTACAAGTGGCTTGGAGTGACCTTGAGGTTTCCGAGTATCCCTTTCTTGTCGTAGCAGACACATTAGTTTGATTATGTATCTTAGTTTTCTTTTAGCAGATTGCCAGTTGTAGGAATGAACCGAGCTTAGACTCATCAAAGAGGTTTTAACTGTAATGAATATGTGAATTGTTTTAGAGTTTTTCGAGACACTTTCATGGTCTGATCAGTGTATTGATGTCAAAATATGACTTTTATTTGTGTTTTAGACCGAACCGTTTCCGGCTGCCTACGTTCCCTTCGGACAAAAGGGCTCAGGTCTTCGTAGTTCGACCCGGTTTTTTTTAGTTTTTTTTTTTGTTTTTTTTTTGTTTTTTTTTTGTTTTTTTTTTTTTTTTTTTTTTTTGGTGCAACCCTGCTTTTTACCTAGGCCGCCCTTTTCGGGTTTTCAACCTAGTTGGGTATTACTCTTTTAGCACTCTTTTTCTCTTTTTTTTTGACTCAGTGTTTTTACGCGTAGTATCTGCGCAGCTTGTCACCATTCACTGGGTTTACAAAAGGATTTCCGTCGAGGTCTGCAAGTTGCATGGCTCCTCTGGAGAAGATTTTCTGGACAACATATGGCCCGACCCAGACAGGCTCCCATTTGCCAAGCGGGTTGATACGGACTGGGGGCTTCTCTTTCAAAACGATATCACCTTCCCTAATCTCCCGATGCTTCACTTTCTTGTCGAAGGCTCTGGCCATTCTCCCTTGGTAAGCTCGGATATGTTCCATTGCTTTCAATCGTCGCTCATCTAGCAGGGCCAATTCATCATGGCGACTCTGGAGCCATTCGACCTCGTTTATCTGACCTTCCAACAGTACTCGGAGTGAGGGGATTTCTAGCTCGATTGGGAGTACGGCTTCCATCCCGTAGGTAAGATCAAATGGTGTTTCCCCGGTTGCCGTTCTGACGGATGTTCTGTAGCCCCAGAGTGCCAGGTGTAGCTTCTCGGGCCAATCTCGACCTCAGACAGCCATTTTTCGGATGATGTTTTCCAGAGTCTTGTTTGCTGCTTCGACGGCTCTGTTGGTTTGGGGCCTATAGGGAGATGACTTGTGACGGGTTATTCGAATTCCGCCGGCGGCTGTCGCATTCCCCTTCGAAGTGGGATCCATTATCTGAGATGATTTCGGCTGGCAACCCGTATCTGCATATGATGTTTTCTTTGATGAAGAGGGCTACTTTCCTTGAGTTGAGGACCTTGTAGGACTTGGCTTCAACCCATTTGGTGAAATAGTCCACAGCTACCAGGACGAATTCGTGGCCGTTGCTGCCTGGTGGTGTGATTTTGCCTATGACATCAATTCCCCAAGTGACGAAAGGCCAAGGGGTTGTCATGCAGTATAACTCGTGAGGAGGCAAATGATTAAGATTTGAGTACCGCTGGCATTTGTCGCAGCTTTTGACGAACTGGATGCAGTCGGTTTCCATGGAGATCCAAAAGTATCCCATTCTTAGTATGATTTGCATTAGAGCCCGAGCATTCATATGGGGGCCGCAGGTACCACCATTTACTTCTTTCATGAGTCCGGTAGCCTCTTGTTTGCCGATACATCGCAGGAGGGGACCTTGATAACGCTTCTTGTACAGCATATTTCCCAAAAGAACATAATGGGAGGCGAGTCGCTTCAGGGCTGAGAGGCTTTTTGCTTTGATTCCTTCTTTATATTCCCCATCTTCATTTTTGAAGGAGGCTTCGCCATTCTTCAGGTGCGATAGATCCGAGTGTACCGGGGATCGGGCCGGTTCGGCCTCCGCTTCTATTTCAAAGCAATAAGCGGGGTTTTCTCTCCTCCCGACTATGAATGGTTTGACGGACTTCCCTTCGGGTATTTCAACGAGGGAGGCTAGTGTTGCCGAGCATGCATCTGCGAATGCATTACGATCTCTGGGCAAGTAATGAAAGCTGATTTCCTTGAATTGAGTTACTAGTTCTTCCATGTAAGTGTGATATTTCTGCAGACCCGGATCCACGGTCTTCCATTTGTTAGAGACCTGGTTGATGATAAGGGCAGAATCACCGTACACTTCTAATTCTTTGATATTTCTTTCAAGGGTGGCTTCCAATCCGGCTATGCAAGCCTCATATTCAGCAGCGTTGTTGGTGACCTCGAAGTTCAATCTTACTGCTATGGGGGTGTGTTCGTCAGTAGGATCGACCAGAAGCATTCCTATTCCATTTCCCCTTTTGTTTGACGCCCCGTCGAAGAAGAGTTGCCAGCGATTTTCTCCTTCTAGAGCAAAGATTCCCTCATCGGGAAATTGAGGTTCAGGTCCTCGGGACTCATCACTTGGGAAATCGGCCAAATGTTCTGCCATTATACGCCCTTTTACGGATTTCCTTGAAATATAAGTGATGTCGTATTCAGCCAAAAAGAACGACCATTTTGCCAACCTGTAAGTACCCAAATCTGGCTCATGCCTTCCGGTTAAATTTCCCGGCAATTTCGTTAAGTTTCCCAGTAATTCCCCGGACCTTCCTAGTGTTCCGGAAATATTCCGGAAAGTTCCAAATTAATTAAGGGCTGAAAGGGAGCCTTCCTAATTAAGAAACACGTTTTTTCTTAATTAGGAAGAATTTTCTAGAATTTGCCACCTTGTATGGTTCTAGAAATGCTGAGTCACAATGGATAATGCCGCACGGCTGCATTAGCTCGAGGTCCCTAGCCGCACGGCCTCATTGGCGATTTCCAGACTGCCTATAAATAGAGCCCTCCTCTACCCATTTTAATCATCCACAAAAGGCATCAATTACTCATATTACGAAGAAATCCTCCCAAGAAGCTGCTGGAAGTCCAAGAAGGTGAAGAAGAAGGCCAAGAAGCTACCTCCCTCCTCCTTGAAGATCCAAGATCAACCTCTCCTCCTAGCTCCATCCAAAGAAGAAGGAAGCCATTGGTAACCTCGCACGCCCTAACCTTGCATCCTAATTGCTTTATAAATTGCTCATTGCATTGCCTTTATATTGCTTGGGACTTGGTAGATTAAAGATCACATCTTTATATTCCCCCTTCCCCTTTTGCATGCATTAGACATCATTTGTCATAAAAATGTAGTCTTTCCCCATAAAGGTGCATCCTTTGCACCTAAAACCCCCATTTTCCAATAAAAATGTCATCTTTATGCATCCTTTGCATATAAAAATCAAATCTTTCCAATTAAAATGCATCCTTTGCATTCAAAATCCCTTTTCCAAGCATCATTTGCTTTAAAGATCATGTCTTTACCATAAACTAGCATCATATGCTTTTCAAAATGCAATCTTTATGCATCATTTGCATAATGAATTCCAATTTCTTCATAAAAATGCATCATTTGCATAAAAATCATATCTTTATGCATCATTTGCAATAAAGATCATTTCTTTGAATCAAATGCATCATTTGCAACCCAAAAATGTCATCTTTTCATTAAAAATGTCATTTTTACATACATTCCCCCATGCCCCCATTAGTAACCTCGGAACGGACCGATGTAAAAGATCCTATCTTTACATCGTTCCTTCCATAAAGGTTTCATAATCTCTTTAGAAAGGGACACCTTTGAACCCTATATCTCCGATTATCACTTAAGATGAGTATGAAGCATCTATACGAGCTCGACCATCTTAAAGTGTAGGATTGATGGGCTAAGGACCCTCCTTTTCTAAAGAACCTCATCTTTGACTACAAAGAGAGTCATTCTCTCGATCACGCAAGTCCCAAGGTCCAAAAAATGCGATGATCACAAGTTCAAGATGAGGGCGGGATCATAATCCCGAATACATAAAAATCCAAGAAATCCCGAGCGACAACCAACAAATGGTTTGTACGTCCGGAAGACGACTTGGGACATTCCCTCCTTATTTTCAAACACATGCACACAAGAAAGCACGCAAGCAAGCACAATTAATGGGATCTTGGGAGACTTGCTCCGGTAAGGCACCTTGGGTGAACGACGATCCGTTCTTCCCAAGGGGTAACTTAACCTCCGAACCCATAAAACCTTTTTTTCAAAGTTTTGAGGTAATCAAAATGGCGTGGCGACTCCGTTTTTTGAAATTAAACCGGATGTCTTCAAACTCGCGTGAATCCAACAAACACAAAATTTTGGGCACACATTCACAGTTTGGCGACTCCGCTGGGGACATCCCAAAGGAGAAAAGCTTTTATTTTCAAAACAAAAAATCGATACTCGGTATATAGGTGGAAACCACTTACCCTTCCTGTACACTCCCTGACGTGGGAGTTGGGATAACCGGTGGTTTAACAATCCCACGTACCGGTATCCCTTTTCGAAAAAAAATTTGAAAAAATAAAAGAAAGCTTTTCCCTTTGAGCGGGTTAGACTCCCGTCGCCGATTTCATTAATCGTGCTTGCTTTCTTTACCATGCATTGCATCATTTGCATCTTGGAATCTGTGCATACTTTGAACGGGAAACAACCCGAAAAATAGCAAAAGGAGTGGAACCTGGAAAATTGATCCATGCAGTCGTACGGCTCAATCCTCCTTGGATTCTGACCGGGCGACCTCGGTGGCAATTCCACCAGAAAAATCATGGTTAATCTCGCGGTCCTAGCGGCTTGGGGCTACTCGGCTCCATGGCGACCGGGACTCCCAGAAAATTTACGTGCTTATGTGTTGCATTTTCCCCGTCCCGAAAATCATTCCTTTAAAACACATTTCTGAAAATCTCTGTTTTAACTCAAAAAAGGAACATTTTTAGGAGACCGCACACTACGCGCACCTGATATATCCTGTACACTTTGCACGCACGTCCTTCAAACCCGAGGGTGGTTCCAAGTGCTAGCCACGGACTGACCTTACGATGCTCCTGGGCGCGCACGGAATCATCCCAACCTCCCCATGGCAGCCAGTGTCGACCAATGCACAGTCCGTGTCACACGTTTCAAAAAACCGTGACTTTTGGTTGGTTTTTGGTCTAGTCCGTGTCATATAGCCCATTTGCATACCCTCCTAAAGGTCAAGCCTTAGTTCATAACGGAAGAAAAACTCTGCCAAAATTCCGACAAGGAAAAATTGGCGAGATCTCGACTCCGACATTGACTATTGACCTTGACCTGCACGGAATGCGTAAGAGTCAAGACCGAGTCTTTGCCAACAAATCAAAAGATCTTTCGCTCAAGCGAAGCTCTGCTAAAATTCCGACAAGGAAAAATTGGCAAGATCTTGACCTGGCATTGACTTCGATTCTAACTCACGCCCGGCGTATGCAACAAAGTTCAATGTGACACTGTGTCATCCGGCTTTTGCCGCCCGACCCATGCCTATTATCTTCTCGGACATTACCGAAAGTCAAAACGTCATTCGCTCAAGCGAAATTCTGCCAAAATTCTATCAAGGCAGAAAGACGAGACTTTCCCGGTATTGCCTTGACTATAATCCGCATCGCTCGTGCGTTGAAAGTTCCTATGACCCGCTAGACCCGTTAGGAGCGTTCTTTACTCTCGGTCGGTGGGATCCGCGTGCCCTATAGGACCCTCGCCCGGGGCTGTCCACCCTGGGAGGTCAAAATACAGGTGGAATACGAGGGGCTTATAGACGTAGTGACGGAACCCACTGATCCAGGATCTAGAGTAGTTACGAAAAAGAAGGGCAAACCCCCTTTTCCAACCAAATAGATATTAATAAAAGACACTGTTTTAAGTAAACTGGAAGATTCTAATTTGCATATTGCCTGAGCTTCACCTACCCCGAGTCTAAACCTTTCCTATCCCTTTCCCGCAGCGAGAAAGAAGTGGGTGAGAACACCGGGTCAGCGATTTGTTAGCGCAGAATTCTCAGACAGTTCGCCAGAATCCTCAGTTTGGTCAGTCCAGAGAGTCAGAATGTCCGATTCGACAGAGAACAGCACTGGTTTGGGTAACCAGATGACTAGGGAAGCAGAGCTAGCCTATAGCCAATCCCCTCCTCCATCCACATATAATCCTTTGCCAAAGACTGTCCCTTTTCAGTCTTCCCCAACATCCCGAGCCGTCAGGGTCCCGACACCCTCACAGCCTTTGCATCCCCCCGTGGGACTCTTTCCCTCCTTTCAGCCTAATCCAAATCCCTTTACTTTGGAATCCCAGTACCACCCTGACCTCTCTAATTTCGTCAACGCCTGTGAATTTGCCTATCTCTCAGACAGTGGTAGTGAAGAATCAGTCGGAAACGAGAATAGGAATGGATGGATTTACAGTGATGATGACAGTTCAGTAGAAGGAATGGACTTGGAGTCAGCAGAAGTGAAACCCAAAGGGCAAGATGAGGTAGAAAACCACAGACCCGGAATAGGGGATGAAATCACTTCAAAGTGTATTTGCAGCCTGTGTGAAGGCTCGGAAAAGGAAAAAGATGCTAGCTTAGATGAGGCAGTATATGAGTCCTACATCCTAGAGTTCAATACTCCTTACAAAGACTTGGTCGGTGAATGGAGGGATTTAATTGAAGCCCTAGCTGAAAGAGGAAAGTGGACTCCACCCACCGATCTGGAAAACGTAAGCATCGCGGAAGCCAAACTCTCATCAGGGAGAGTAGACTCTGTTACGGTGTTAGTAGTCACTCCTGAGACCTTGTCCGAAGAAGAGTGTATGGATGCCCTGGAAAGAGTCTTAAGTCTCGAGGCGACCCCAGTCCCCTTTATGTCCTGTGATGACAACGATGTTTTCTTGGTAATTCCCAAGTCAGAGGAGGAGTCCAAGATACCTCTTATATGGCGTCAAGTATCCCGACCTGCTTTTGCCCTCATTGGTCATCAGAGTCAAGACGAAAGTTCCCGCGAGAGTTACTACAGTGATACTGATGAAGACACGGTCGAAGTGCCGGAAGGAACAGTAGAAGAGTGGTTAGCCCAGAAGCCAAAAAGCCCAGAAAACCTTCCCGACAGTGAAGAACAGAAACCCGCCATGAGGTTTTACCCCGCAGAAATCCTTATTGATGATGGAATTTCTCACTTCAGAAAATGTATGGCCAATGTCAAAGATGCCGTCAGAAGGCTGACCTCTAGAGAAAGAAGGGACATGCTTGACAGTGATGAGGAATGTGATCCCACTCTGTTGAAAAAATTGTTGGACCTGGATGAGAAAGCCAGTTGCCAGGCTCCAAACTCTGAAGGTGATAACTCCTGTTGCGTGTTGACTTTGAAAAGTTTGAATGAGACTGTGAAGGCTCTAAGAGGAGAAGGTAAAGCTGAAACCAGCCAACTGCTAAGCCAATCAGAGAGTCAGAACCCTGAGAAGGTCAGAAAGCCGTTAACTTGGGATCAGATTCGAGAAGCAGCCTACGCCTCCAATAGTGCCATTAATCAGATTAATCGCGAAATTGGCCATACGCCAGCAAGAGCCCGCCTCTGACTTTGAAAGAGCTAACAGAATCCTCCAGTAGGAATAATGACTCGGGAAAATCTAATGTTTATGTGATGACTCGGTCTGGACAGATGAGTATTGAGCAGCCTAAGGGTGACAAAAAGAATGCCGTCTCGGAGCCAAAGACAGATAAGAGGCCTTATAAGCCGGAAGTAGAAAAGCCAGACTCTAACAAAGAGGATCCAGTGTTGACTCAGTTGAAGTGTACCCAAGCCAATATCTCCTTGTGGTCCCTGTTAACCTCTTCATACCCTCATAAGCTGAAGCTAGAAGAAAGTTTCGCCAAGACCATGGTGCCCATAGATGTCACCCCAGATGAGGTCGTCCAAATGATTGGAAGTATCCACTACGGAAACATCATTACCTTCACTGACTTGGACCTGCCAAAGTATGGGGCTAGTCATAACGAACCTCTTTACATCACAGTCCAGTTAGAAGAGCGTCGATTGCCACGGGTATTAGTCGATGGAGGGTCTGCAATGAATGTCTTGCCAGCCAAGATGATGGACTTATTGGACTTGAAGCCAACCGATTTGAAGCCTTCTAGTCAGACTATTAAAGCCTATGACTCCACTGCACGGTCAGTTTTGGGGATTGCTACTCTCAAGCTGTGGTTCGGAAAAAAGGTCATGGACTTTGATTTTCAAGTAATTGATATTCCGATTTCATTTACTGCTCTCCTGGGGTACAAACCAAATTCTCGAAATGGCAGAAAAGATAAAGGGGTCCAGCTTCGTCCCTACAGTTTATCCCTGACCCATTATTTTACAAAAGGCAAGACACAATAAAAGTGATCACCAGATCTCCTTTTAGAAAACCCTTCTAGAGAATCTTGAGAAAGTAAGGGGAAAGCCAGCCAATCCTGTTCGAAGAATGTTCCTTGACTTGCCAGACATTCCTGGGGCTACCACTACCGTTCAGAACGAGTATGTCTTCAAAGGAAACTCGAGAGTCGCAAAGAGTCAATCATCGGGTAATGGACTTCTGCTTTCGAGTTAGCTCTTCCGAAGATCGACGGATAGAAGCCGCCAATAGTGAAGACTGATGAGTGGGGCTTGCTACGGTTGTTTGATGAAGAAGCACAGATCCAGCATTTGATCGACTTCAGCTCGAGATGATGAGATAGTTGCCGTAATTGGAGACGGTGGTGAAAATCCTTTTGATCCCCGCACTTTGGTAACTAAGACGTAAATGCCGTTGAAGAATTGGGAGACGTTCTCGGGACCGATAGCCAGACGGCAAATGATAGCGGAGCTTGGATTGAGTACCTCGTCCTTCTCAACCCGATTGTGTCAAACACCACATTGTCTGTTCGGTTAGTCGGGAATCTTTGAATTCCGGTCCTACGAGTCATCCGAAGGCCTCACGCCTGAGGACTATCAAAATGTAATCGATGTCATCTTTCCCCTTATTTTAATGAAATGACGGATCTTTACGAGTATCCTCTTATTGCCAACTTAACAAATGATAAATTAACTCAAAAACTTAACAACGATTAATAATGAATCATTTGAACAAGATGCAAACACACTAAATGAACAATACATTAAAGAAATCTTTAAACGGGTTTCGAAAAAGAGGAAAACCGGGCCCAGTGCCGAGGAGGTTTTGACAAGTGTGAACTTGGGTCTTGTCGAGGAACCTAAAGAGACACAGATCGGAAACTTCTTCCGGGGGGTTGAACGGGACGAGGCCCGATCGATCTCGCTCAGGGAATACGTCGACGTGTTCGCATGGTCATACGAGGGGATATGCCGGGGCTAGACAGGTTCGATAGTAGAGCACGTAATCCCTCTAGCACCGGATGCTAAGCCGGTAAAAACGAAACTAAGGAAGATCAAGCGGGAATGGTCTCTACGAGTCAAAGAAGAAATTGAGAAGCTACGCGGGTAAGATTCATCGAGTAGTCATCGAATATCCGACATGGTTATCCAATATTGTGACCGCTCACCAAGGCCCGATGGGAAGGTGCGGCTGCTGTGTGGATTTCCGAGATACGAACAAGGCCGGCCCAAGGACGATTACCCTTTTCCAAACATAGACATCCCTGGTGGACTCCACGCGCACTTCTGAAGTCAAATCCTTCGTTGATGGCTTTGCGAGGATACAATCGGATCAAGATGGCCGAGGAAGACCAAGAAAAGACGGCCTTCGCCACACCGTGGGGAACTTGCTGTTATACGGTGATACCATTTGGGCTTAAGAACGCCGGGGCTACTTACCAAAGGCGGCGACCGCGCTTTTTCATGACATGATCCACAAGGAGATTGAGGTCTATGTAGACGACATGATAATCCACTCCAAAGGCGAGGACGGGCGGCACTTTGTTGACCTGCGGAAGTTCTTTGAGAGGCCGAGACAACATTCCATGAGACTAAACCACACTTTAAATGCACCTTCGGAGTGACAAGGGGAAAAGTGCTTGGGTATATGGTCACGGAGCGAGGTATCGAAGTTGACCCCCAAAAGATCAAAGCCATTATGGATATGAGGCCACCTCGGACCCGGACGAAGTCAAGAGCTTTATGGGAAAAGCTGCCGGTACATTAGCCGTTTCGTCAATCAGATTGACCACTATGTGCGAGCCCATCTTCAAGCTCATGAAGAAGAACGTAGACACGAGAATGGACCAAAGAATGCCGGGATGCTTTTGACCGAGATCAAGGCATACTTGGTACATCCTCACGTCTTATGCCCCCACATAGATAGAAACCTCTTACGCTCTATCTCACTATCCTTGTCTGGCGAGTTGGGGCTATGCTTGCTCGGGAAAAGAAAGACACTCGGGTAGAGAATGCCATTTACTTTGTCAGTAGGAAGGCCGCGGGGAAGTGAGCTCAATTACTCGGCATGTGAAAAGACACTGTGCGGGAGGCGAGTGCAGGTAGTCGGCAAGTTGAAGCATTATATGCAAGCCCACCCTGTGAATTTGGTCTTAAGAATGGACCCATCAAATACATCTTTGATAAGCCTTCCTCTCGATGCGTCTAGCAAAGTGGTCCTTCTTCTTAGCGAGTACGACATCAACTATGTGACCGAAAGGCCATCAAGGGTCAAGCGTTGTCAGACCACCCGGCAAACTTTCCCAGTAATGAAGACGAGAGGGCACGAACCCCAATTCCCGAGATGAAGGGATCTTTGCGATCGAGCCACGAAAAACCGATGGCAATTGTTCTTTGACGGAGCCGCTAACAAAAAGAGGAAACGGTATCGGGATGCTCTTGGTCGATCCAAAATATGAGCATACACCCATAGCCCTCAAGTTGAACTTCCCCGCCACGAACAATGTTGCCGAGTATGAAGCCTCGCATTGCTTTGGTTTGGAAGGCTGCCTTAGAAAAGGAATGTCAAAGGAGCTAGAAGTTTAAGGAGACTCAAACACGATAATCAACCTGTGTTTCCAACAAGCGGGAAGATTGTGGACCACGACCTGCAACGGTATCATGCCCATATGGAGGAGTTGGTTGGACGGTTCGCAGAAGTGACCTTCCACTACTTGCCAAGGGAAAAGAAACAGATTCGGCAGATGCCCTAGCTACTCTAGCCTCATTGGTAGAGATCCCCGAGGGAAAAGCCATAAAACCCTTCCGAGTGGGTAGAAGAGAAGCCCCGGCCTTCATTTGTGAAGTAGACACAGGACCCGAGCCTATAAAGGAACCCTGGTACAATCAAATTTACCGAGTTCCTCAAAGATGGAGAGTCGGCTTTCGAGACGAAAGAAGGTAGACCAAAAGAAGGTGTCGAGCCAAGAGCTTACAAGCCACGAAAAGGTTGGCCTCCCATTATGTCATTCAAGGAGGCAACCTATACAAGAAGCGTACCAAGGACCACTCCTCTTGTGCGTCACTCAAGAAAAGGCCAAAGAGTTGATGGCGAAGTGCACAATGGTCCCTGCGGTCCTCATATGAAGGCGAGCCACGATGCAAGTGATCCTCGGAATGGGTTACTCTTTGGTTTCCATGGAAACGGTGTGTCCGGCACGTCAGAGCATGCGACAAGTGCCGGCGGTTTGCCAACCTCAACCATCTCCCGCCTCATGACCAGTCTTGCATGACGACTCCTTGGCCGTTTGCAACTTGGGGTATTGACGTGATAGTGGAAAATAGCCCCGGCGGGAAGCAATGGACATGAATTTGTGCTAGTAGCCATCGACTACTTCACCAAGTGGGTAGAGGCCAAGTCTTACAAGGTCCTCACTTCCTTAAAAGTGGCCCAATTCATCAAAGAAAACATAATGTGCGAGATATGGGGTGCCCAGCGAGATCATTTCCGATAATGGGTCGCACTTTGAAGGGACTCGCGATAGGTTCTTTGTCGAGAATTCAGGATCACTCGCCACAAGTCGTCTCCGTACGCACCTCGGACTAATGGAGTCGTGGAAGCTGCTAATAAGACGCTCGAACGGATCATCCGAAGATGGCCACCCGTGGTCGTGATTGGCCCAAAAAGCTGCACTTGGCACTGCTGCAGGGCTACTGAACGTCTGTCGAACGGCTACGGGAGAAACTCCTTTTGCCTTAACCTACGGGATGGAAGCGGTGTTACCGGTGGAGTTGGAAATCCCGTCATTAAGGGTCCTCCTGGAAAACAGTGTCAATGAAGTAGAATGGTTGCGCGGCCGGCATGATGAGTTAGCCACCTTGACGAGAGAAGGCTAAAAGCCATGGAACACACCCGAGCCTACCGGAGGCGGATGGCGAGAGCGTTTGATAAAAAGGTCAAGGCCGGAGACATCAAAGAGGGTGACTTAGTGTTGAAAGTGAAGCCCCCTACCGGAGACAACCCCACAGGAAAATGGGAACCCGTTTGGATCGGCCCTTATGTGGTGCGAGAAGGTACTATCGGGAGGAGCCATGAAGCTTGCGGACACGGACGGCAATCCCTTTGTCCACCCGATCAACGGTGATAAGCTCGAAGATACTATGTCTAAAAAAAAAAAAAAGTGCAAAAAGAGTAATACCCACTAGGTTGAAAACCCCAAAAGGGCGGTGATAGGCAAAACAGACAGGGTACACATAAAAAAAAAAAAAAAAAAAAAAAAAAAAAGAGTGCTAAAAGAGTAATACCCAACTAGGCCGAAACCCCAAAAAGGGCGGTCTAGGCAAAAAAACAGGGTTGCACATAAACAAAAAAAAAAAAAAAAAGAAAAAATATATAGTTCACCGTAATGAACTACGAAGACCTGAGCCCCTTAGTCTTTCTTGTAAAAGGAACGTAGTACCATATATGGTTCGGTCTAAACAATAACAATAAAAAGGACAATCAAGCTTCCATGAAGTGCGTCCTAAATAATAAAGGGTATTTCGTTTTCATAAAATGGGTCCCAATCAATAAGACATTTGAATTTCCATGAAATGTGTCTCGATTAATTTTAAGATAATATTTCTTGTTCATTACAAGTTAAAAACTTCTTGATGAGTTCAAGCACGGTCTACCTCTTGACTCGCTAACCCGCTACAAAGATCTAAAATACAATAAAATGCCTAAATAAACTAATGTGTTTGCAAAATGGCAATAAGGGAATCCTAAGAAAAGATCCGTCGCCGGTCATTCGCCGAGTCTTCTTTGGTCTTTTCCCTTTTCCTCGGCCCCGTCGAGTCTTCTTCCTCTTTTTATCTATGATGTCGGTATCCTCATCCCGACCTCCGGTATCCTCACCGGAGCCTCTACCAAACCCGTGTCAATAAGTGCTCTCTACCCGAGCACGAGTCCGCACTTCCTCCCTCCGAGCCTCGCCAAAGGAGCGACCTCGAACAACCTCTTGTACCGAGCCTCCATGTCTCTCGATCAGGTCACCCGACCGGGTTATGGCGACTCGCCTTAGCCTCAGCCTCCCTCAAAGTCCTGCTCGAGTCGCGCCGCCTCCCAATAAAGCTCGACGTCTCTCCTCCAATATGACCCGAGTCGCTCCCATCTCCTCTCGTACTACCCAAGTAGACAGTGGTCAAGATGGTACTCTTCCTGCTCCCGAAGATAGCCCCGGGTGGGAAAGCGATTAGCATATGTCCAAGCCCTCGAGAAGAAAGAGAAGCCGGGCCGGATCCCTCATATCCAATGACACCACCTCCATGGTCCGGATGTCCTCCCAATCACTCAAAGGCTCCCGTAAAGCCCCAAACCGCCCGGATACTAAGCAGGGTATGTAGAAGGACGACCGACAGTAATCCTCGAACCCTAACAAAGATAGACTCCCGAAATATCCTCCCGGGTCCGCAACCTCCAATGAGGTATCCACCAACGGATGTCCGAAGTGGATAGCCCTAGCCATCGTCGCGCTCCCTGGCCTACTCGGGTCTGTTGCACAGCTTTCAAAGTGCACCTCTCTGAGAAATCACCCGAAGTGGCACCGAGTCGGCAGAAGCTCCCTGGGCAAAGCCACAGAGCCTCTCCCGCGGCCATAAAGATTGTCAAGACAAACGGCCGACTCCCCCGGATCTCATGAAATGGTCTCACCGAGAAACCATCCACTGTCAATCCCGTACGCAATGTCTCTCCCAAACACCCGGACAATGATCCTTCCCAGCTTTCCAGCCTCTACGACCAGTGTCTAAGAGACCACTATGACAGATCCCCACCGGACTCGTAGGTGAGCAAAGCGGAGAATACGCGAAAGGATAAATGCGTCCATAGCCACGCGTGTGATGCGCAGCCATATCGCGGAGATCCCAAACTCCGCCCCGGGATATCGTAAAGGTCAATCACTGTCAAGGGGAACTACCACATCATCCTCTCAGCCTCCCCCAAGAGGAATCTCGCAAAAGATGCAAGCTTTACCGCCACCGGCACGCTTCCTCCGACCACCAAATGAATAGATATAGCCTCAATCTCGGGACCCCCAATCAAGGCTCGGGAAGTCTTCGTGCGTCGGGACAATCTCGTTATAAGAAAAGCAAAAGAAACATGTCTCCTGACGTCCCGTAAGGGCTCTTCGGCTGCGGCTCTCAAAAAGGTCCCAATCGGGCGGGAAGATCCCTCAAATGCCATAAAGATTTGATCTTGAAGGAAGAATCAAGCAACCCCTATGAGATTGGAAGTTGTGTCTCACCCAAGATTGAAGACTGGCGGACAAAAGCGGTCTCGCTTTCCCCTTTGCAATCTAACGGGCTTCTCCATTGCAAAATGACCAAAGATGGTGCTTTTAGGTCCCAAGAAAATGTGCTGCTGGGAATGTAATTGGGACAAGTCTAAGTTGAAAATGAAATCGAAATGGCCAAGCCTTTGCTTTTATTGTAAAATAACCAAGTTCGGATGTAATCGCTGAGCCGCACGGCTTCATTTGCCCCTCTCTGGAGCGAAAACCGCACTGCTTGATTCATTAGCCATGCTAAGGAAGTAAATTGCTGCAAGGCAACCAAGTTGCTTTGCCCAAGGGAAGTTTTCACCCCACTTTTTCAACCAAAACACATACAAAAACATATCCAGAAATGCTTCATTCAAGCATTTATACACCATTATAAATCATTTTGGCCCAGTTTCCAGCCCGATTCCAAGCAAAAAAAAATCGCTGCCCAAGGCTCGGCATAATATGCAAATTAAAAAAGCATAAATTAGGAAAGTAAATAAAGCATTAATACAATGTCTTCGCCATCCATCGGCGCCAAATAAAGCAAAAATAAACAAAGTGTGCATAAATCTGTGTCCATTGTTTCGTTTTTGTTCCTAAATCTATTCTAGAGACCTCCTAGGCCTCCCCAGATTCTTCCTCTCTCCTCATCGCTTTGCTCCAGCTCGTAAATGCTAGCCTCCCTCATCAAGTCCTCCCGGTCGCTCCACGTCGGACAAATGGACATTATCGTGCCCGTACTCGGCTCACGCGCTCCGGAAGGGGCATCGTCGTTGGGATCCCACCGCCCCGAGGCATGGCACTTTGGAAAAAAGAGAGAGTACTCACGAGGCCGATGAGGGTAGACGCTCGTGCCCCCCGACATGCCGCCTCTTGCGCCCGGGCCTCCTGTGCATCCCGGCTATTCAGACTGCCGCCTTTGAAGCGCGAGCCCGACTTCCTCGAAGGGACCAAGCACATTGTCCTTCCAAGCCCCTATTACTCAGCACCCGGGACGCTCTATCATAAGTGCGAGCCGGAACTACGAGAAAAGAAGAGAAAAATCCTAAGAAAAATCTCAGTAAAATCTCTAAAAATTGCAAACGAGAGAAAGCAAGAAAAGCCGAAAAGTGGAATAAGACCCTAAAAGTATACTTACACAGTCTTTGTCGGGCGGCGGTATACCAGGACTCCACTAGTGTGCGGGGACAGGAATCCTCATCCCTCCTCGGTAACTCCGTGGACCAGGCGTAGGACCCAGATGCGCAGGAGGGATTTGTGGCGGGTCGGATGGCTCAATGCCTCCCATATCCCCGAGTGCCACCGCCGGCTTTCACTAAGCACGTGAGATCCTCAGCGCCGGCCCACAAACACGAACAGTAGGGGGTACCCCATGTCAAAGTACTCTCTCACAGCTACGCCCGCCACGAGTACCTAGCAATTCTCATCCTCCGGCCAATCCCACTGAGGCACGTTGCATCCGTCTTGGAGGATCCTGAGGAGTAATGGCGCTCCCAATGGAGAGGATGACATGGCCATCTTTGCCGCTCGAGAAACGGTCCCCCAAAATATATATGACATCACATGTCAGCCCAGTGAGCCATCTCCTCTCGCTCTCGTGCAGCTTCGATGGCATCTCCCAAAGAAAATCTCCTGATACTGCTCGCCCCGAGGGTAGAAGTCCACTCCGTCGTGCCCATCCCTGTTGATGGCCTACCTCACCATTTTGTAGTCGAAGGTGATCCGGGTCTTTCCCAGTGAATTTATCCCTCGCATCTCCCTCCCGGCGAAATAACCATAGCAGTGGAAAATGGTGATATCACTGTCAGGGTTCCAAGGGAAGAACTCCGATCACCTCGCAGAACCAGGCCTTTTGCAGTGTTCAAAACATCAAAAAAGGTCATTCTCTCTCTACTCATAAAAGTCTGTGAGACAAGACAGAAAGAGAAAAGAGAAAAGAAAGAAGGAGACTACCTCGAGGGCAAAGGGCTTGAAACAAGCCCATGGAAGCAGCCTTTGTTCAGTACATGCAAAGTACATGTCCAAGGAGAAATACAACTCCGCCAATCCGACCCTCTCCCCAAGAGATCGTCCCTATCCCATCCGCACATCCTCCAAAGAGTCGAGGAGACAAAGTCATGGCCAAAGTGTCCTGCACTAGCAAAAATGAGTGACCGACACGGCATCAACCATTACAAAAGCTTCTTAGCCGGCCTGCGGGCGGTCACATCATTAGCTTGAGAAAGTTCCCGCATGCCGGCTCTGGATCGCCACCTCGACATGTCCAGAGTGTCTCCATACCCGGCCCTTGGGAATCAGCCTCAAATCAACCAAATTCTCCGAAACTCCTCACTGTAATATGGTCTCTCCAAGTCACGGGCCTCCCGGTGAAGCTCGTGAAGCCCGCAATAGTTGTGAAATCGGCGGAGTCACTCGTCGGCTCTCCCCTTAGCCTCGGGGCTCGGATGAGGAAGCTTGGGCGTGGGTGCTATCCCACCGTAACCTCGGAAAGGGCCTCGGATCAAGCCCTTGCTCTTAGAGGTGATATGAACACCCCCCGCCGATAGCCTCGACGAACGAGATCCATGCTCTGTTAGCCCTCACACAAATCCCTCGGGGTTCACCCCATTCTTCTCGAAATCCCAAGCGTCCTCTGCTGCCAAAGCTTGTACCGCAATCTCCTGATGGTCCTCTAGACTTGTTCTCCCGTAGACAAGCACAACAAAGAAGTGTGTCAATCCTTCATCATTTTCAAAAAGCATGCATATATTCAACAAAAGTGCACATATTTTTCAAAAGAAAAGCATTCACAAAAGTTTTTCTAGCATCATTTGCATCAAAAAAAAAAAAAGAAGAAGCTGCTCTTTCATCACTTGAAGCTCGTCATGTCAAGTCCCATTGCTTTCCTAAAGCACAAAAATCACAATTTTCACAATTCTTTTGCACATAAGCATTATTCTTTCCAAAAATGGCATGCATGAATCCTTTTCATCTTCCAAAATACATGTTTTCCTCAAAATTTTGACCTAGTTCTAACGCCACATGCAAGAACTCCGTCTCACTTTAGACAATTTTTCATTCTTACTTGCCATGTTGCGAAAGAAAAAGTGGGTCATTCCCAATATTTTTGTCAAACAAATTGCACATTGCATATTCTTAGCCTCATAGTTTATTCATCAATATCTCAAAATCATTCAAAAAAATCCTAGGAAAAATCCTAGAAAATTCCTAAGTTCAGATTCAAGCCTCTAAGTCATTCAAAATTCAATCAAAATCGACTTTGGAATTAGGCCAAATAAGAGATATGCTTACCCCAACCGGACGCGGGTTCGTCGATTTGTGCTCTCTTCTCCCCTGAGTGAGCTCCGACGGAGGCATAAGAAAAGTCATACTTTCTTTCCGTTCGAACGAGTTCTTTCCTTCTCCTCCGAGCGGCCGCCGAGATGTTCCTTCTTGCTTGCCTCGGTATAGGATTGCCCTCCGGATCCA
>JAFEMH010000431.1:0-30000 GCA_022495995.1 Adenophora triphylla var. japonica
AGGAATGGGAGCATCCATAAAATCACATCTTTCCCCAATCCATTTGTACCACTCATCATCGAACCACAACATCCTCCACAACACACATTTTCAACATTGGGGGGTTCCACAACAGGGACTCAAACAACATGGGGTTTAGGGGAGAAGAAGGAGAAGCTTCACCTCGATTATCTACACTGTTTACACCTTCGTAAGGTGATGATGGGCCTTAACGCTTGCTCCCCTTGGCTAGGGAATGTACCCGGTATGCTTGTCCCTGTAATGCTTCCGCCAATTGACCCATTTAGGTCTCCAACTTTTCATTGCGGCGGCTTGGTTATTACATTGCTTGTTGATGCTCTGCTTCTCATCCGGGATGTTGCTTTGCTCTCATCCGATCCATGGCCTCTTCCCAAGACTCTTTCTTCCTCTCGAAAGGGCCCCCGAGGTGGTTGGGGATGGAGGGTCATATTCTCAGTTGATTTTCACCCCACTGACAAATTGGGATGTCTCGGCCACGCTTGCCACCCTGGGATTGGGTACAGTATTACTGTGCTTGATTAATGCTTGGTGGGAAACTCTACGACCAAATCCTTGCAGAGCAGCCTCGTACACCTTTCCGATTAATCGGTCATAGCTATAGGGACTAGTAGTGGGACAAAGAGTTATAATCCTCGAGATTTAGATCCAGCATGTAAACACAAACTATCATAAACAAGATGAGCGATAGAAGGCATGTACGAAGAAGAAGAAGCCATTTTGCAAAGCTAATTTATCAAATCTTTTGGTTTAACAATGCAATTTACTTAGCAAGCTTGCCGTTGAAATTAGCCCTACCTCATTCACTCCCCTTGTTGCCCCACTAGAACCCTTTTATTTGAGAATTAGCACTCAACATCTCAAACAGTTCCTGCATTGTTGTACAGTCTTGGTACCCAAACTACCTCCCCGTTTCGCATTATCAACTATTGATTGGTATTCGAGGATAAAGCCCCATAAAATGTTTGATCTGACGCATAGAGGTAGCTGGGAAAGGCTTATGGTAGGGTGAAATTACCCGGGATTTCGCGCGCGGCGAAACGCGGTTGTCTTTCGCGGGGTGTTGGTGTATGAGACCTCGCTTCATGGGAAGGAAAATGAGGAGTCGCCACGCGGTTTTTGTAGTTTGAGCCCAAACGTTGAGAAACGGCTTTTGTGAAAATGGTGTCGTTTTTATTGGTAGCAAAAATTAGGAAAAGGCTTTGAAAACGGGGGTCATTTTTATTTGTAGTAAAAAGCTTTTTGAGTACCAGAGATTGTTAGGTTCGGAGATCACGTTACGTTTTGGGAAGAGTATTACGAGATCACCCAAAACGCCTCGCATGACGAGTCTTTCTACCTTTCTCAAAATCGTGTGTGTGTGTGTGCGTGTTTTGAAATGGGGGCTTGAATGACAAGCTTAATCTTGGTTTGAATGTCAAACGTTGATTAGGTGACTTTGTTGGAAAAGACGGCGTTTGAATGACAACGTCGGTTTTGAGTTTGAAATGGCGTTTGCGTGGCAAGCGTCGATTTTGAGTTTGAAATGAGCGTTTGCGTGGCAAGCGTCGATTTTGGAGTTTGAAATGGAGTTCGAAGGTCGAACTCCGGTTTTGAACCGGGCGAGTCATTGTTAACGATTTTTACGGGAAAAAGCGTATTAAATGATTTTGAGTGTCAAATGGCGGCTTTTAGTTTGAAGATGAGCGTTTGGATGCCAAACGTCATTTCGCGCGTTTTGAAAGAGAGTTCGAAGGACGAACTCCGGTTTTGAACCGGGCATTACATTGTTAACGATTTTTACGGGAAAAAGCGTATTAAATGACATGCGATCAACGAATCGGGTTGCGACTCGGACTTTGAAAAGTAAATACTATCACGATCCAAACGGGTCGGACTTTGTAAATGACAGTATTTAAAGCAGTATCAACGGAATCGAACGATCCGGAATCGTAAATGACGATCAACGAGCCAAACGACTCGGAATTGTAAATGACGATCGACGAGCCAAAATGGCTCGGAATTGTAAATGACGATCGACGAGCCAAAATGGCTCGGAATTGTAAATGACAGAAAAGTAAATGACAATCGACGGATCGATCGATCCGGAATGGTAAATGACATAAAAAGTAAACGGAACGGGGTCGGAACGCCGTTTTAACCCGTGATTACTTCTCTTACGGGAAGAGAAGAGGATCGAGGGGCTAAAACGTATCGGACCCCGTTAGACGGAGGCATCTACATTTCAACAACGTTGTTCGAAACGGTTGTAGCGACTGGCACGTAAACCGAGGCAGAACGAGAGATTAGAGAGAGGGAGTTATACCTATGGCTAGGGTCGACTCCTTTGGCTCGGGGGGTGTATACGGGATACGGAAAGTAGTTTGGAACAGTGTTTCGGAGTGGTGAGGGGCGTATTTGATCGAAATACGGAAGTTTCACGCGAATCGAGACGAAACGGGGGCTCGGGAAGGGTGAAACTCAGTTGGGCCGTGGGGTTTTGGTGGAGGGAGGTTATTTTTTTGTGTTCCAAATGGCTTTGACAGCCTCTCTATTTATAGGTGAAATTTCAGTAGGAGTCCGGCCGGACTTAGGCGAAATCCGGGGGTTTTGTGGTATTTTGGAATTTTGAGGGACTTGCTTGGCAATTTACGAAGGCTGCGAGAGGAGTCGGCCGGACTTTGGCATACGGGGGTATTTTAGTCTTTTCCCTTTGATTTCTGATTGAAGGGTGATGGGAGGGAGGTGGCATGGGCGCCACGTGTCCCATGACTCACCATGCGCATGGGAGTTCGTTCCGGTCCCGGTTTTGTCCGTTTTTAAATAACGATCAGGAAAATGTCCGAAACGCCCCGGAAAGTGCGGAAAGTGCGTTTTCGGGGAAAGCCGTACTTTTACGTGCGATGACACGTGTTAAGTACAGCTTCGACGTCGGGATGCTCGGGCGATCCGGGGCGTCTCGTTGGCATGACGGCGGGGAGCTTAACGAGTTCGGTTAACTGGAGGCGGGCCGGTTAACGGATTTCGGTTAACTTTCGGCGGATTTTGACGATCGGTTGGGTACTTACAGATTAGCCCCTCGGCGACGTCTCCTCCGAAGGAGGTGGGGTCGATTGAAAAGATAAGGATCCAAATCGGGATGCCTTACTTTGAAGAGACACAGGCGGTCGGTGTTTGGACCCTTAGCGAAAGGATTCCTACGTATCCGGCGGGAATCAAGCCGATCGTAGTTCGTAGGTGCAAGGAGGCGCGTGGGGACCTTGACTGGCGAGGCTGTTAGGAGCGTCTAAACCTGAATGAGACCATTGCGAGGTACCGGAACCTGAATGGAGACTATTGTGAGGCGTCTGAACACAGGATTCTGAAACCTTCGAGGCGTGTGGCGCCTCAAGCCGGAGTTCTTGAACATACGAGGCGTGTGGCGCCTCAAACCGAGATTCTTTGGATCATACGAGCGTGTGGCGCCTCAAACCGGAGTTCTTGAAACATACGAGGCGTGTGGCGCCTCAAGCCGGATTCTTTGAGATACGAGGCGTGTGGCGCCTCAAGCCGGAGTTGCGAGGATACGTTTATCTGAGACGAAGGCGTTCGTGCCTTGAATCTTTGGGCTTACGATGACGGCCGGGTTTATCTGGCAGGGATAGGGTGGCAATGATGGGAACGGTTGTGTTAAACTGGCGTTATTAACAACTCGGAAGGATCGACGTTTCTTCTTTAGAATCCTGCTGGGGATGAGCATTCGGGCTTACCTTGATGGCCGAAGAGGAATTGTTGTGCGGGCTTACCTTGATGGCCGGCGAGGTGGAACGATCGGGCTTACGGCGGCGGCGGGGAAGTGAACGATGGTGAAAACCACTAGAAATTTTAACGTCGGGAGACGGAAATGTAAGCTGGAATGTCAGGAGACATGATTGAGCGTTTGAATGTCAAACGTCAGCGAGGATTGAATTTAACGTGCGGAGACGGAAATGTAAGCTGGAATGTCCGGAGACATGATTGAGCGTTTGAATGTCAAACGTCAGCGAGGATTGAATTTAACGTGCGGAGACGGTTATGATGTCCGGAGACATGATTGAGCGTTTGAATGTCAGCGTCTTGGGATCGTCGCGGGCGAGAATTGAAACGAAGCGTGCGGAGACGAATGTGACGTGAAAACTAGAATTTAACGTCTGAGACGAGCGTTTGAATGTCAAAGCGAATTTAACGTCAGACGGCGTTAGTGCAGGAATTTAACGTGAAGCGGAAGCGAGGCGTTAGTGAAAACTAGCGAGAATTTAACGTGCGGAGACGGCGTTAGTGAAAACTAGCGGGAATTTAACGTGCGGAGACGGCGTTAGTGAAAACTAGCGAGAATTTAACGTGCGGAGACGGCGTTAGTGAAAACTAGCGGGAATTTAACGTGCGGAGACGGCGTTAGTGAAAACTAGCGGGAATTTATCCTCGGGGATGGGGTGTTAGAAATGTCTAGCGGGGAAATTTTACACTTTTGGGGGCCAAAAGGGGTAAAATTGGGCGCTAAAAGTTGAGGGCTGAATTGGAAGGAATCTTTTAATTGCGGCAAGAGTCAGGCCGGACTTGGGCGAGTTTGACCGAGGTTCAAATCGGCTCCAAGTCCGACGCAAACCATTCCCTTTTCCCCATTATTTCCGACGAGAGAGAGGAGAGAAAAGAGAGAAAACTTCAACCCCAAATTGTGAGATTTGCTCAGATTTGTGAAGGAAAATTGCTATGGAAGGTGATTGGGAACCAATGACTCGTCATGGAAGGACCGATGACGAAAGAACACGGTTGGTTCGGACCATTCGAACCAATGTTCATCCATTGAATCCGGCGGAGTTTTACCCGGCTAGGGATAAACACAACTCCAAAGGAGGGATCGAGAGACAAGTAAGCTTTCCTCAAATTCCATTAATTTTAAGAATGTGCATTCTTTAAATGTTAGAAATTTGACTAGGAATGAGTTAGGGATTTTGGTGCCCGGATTGGGGCTTTTGACTTTGCTATGAACCTTTGTCGAAATTGACTAGGATGTAGTTCAATTGACACTATGGGTAGATGACATAAAAATTTTGGTTGCAAAATTCCATGTCTAGATGCATTTTCCAAAATTAAAGTAGCTTTAATTCGGGACGGAGTAAATTTTCGAAATGTTCGAAAAGATTTGAAAGTTCCGGTTTCGACGGAGTTTTCGAAGGGTTTTGAAAGTTCCGGATTCGACGGAGTTTTCGAAATGTTTTGAAAGTTCTGGATTCGACGGAGTTTTCGAAATGTTTTGAAAGTTCCGGATTCGACGGAGTTTTCGAAAGGTTTTGAAAGTTCCGGATTCGACGGAGTTTTCGAAAGGATGGAAATATATGTAGGAAATGAATGAGAACCGTATCTGCATTGCATCCTTTTGACATGCGTTCGTGCATTCTGTTGACGTTGCTTACATTAGCAACGTATCCTTGCCTTGTTCACTGCGAGGGCGAGGGCGGTTGATACCCACAACCGAGAAGAGTCGGGGTGCCTTTGAGGCGGTGCGGCGTTGTGGGAGGTATTCCGGACGATGCTCGAGAGGAGAGAGGAGTCCACGGCGGCGGTGCTTGACTCCGGGTTAGGTGGGTTTATCGGTGCGGTAGGCTGCGATAGGCGATACGAGAGGGCCGGAGTCCATGTACGTGGCTTTGGCGAGTGCGGTGGGATACGACCCACACTTTCCATTTCGAGATGGGGAGGCGACGGTGACTCCCAGCGGCTTTGCCGCTATCATTTGGGTTGCCATTACGGGCAGCACGGCGGTGTGGGTGGATGGTTATACCCGGGCGGTTGTCGGGCTGCCGGGTTTTGATATTACCGATGCCGAGGGCTTAGGCATTCGGTACGAGCCGATGGAGGTGCATCTGCGAGACGGGTATTGCGGATTATTTGGATGGATCTTTGAGGATGACCGCGGGCGCTGGCTCGAGGTTCATTTGGTTCGCGTTGTCGGCGACTTTGTTCCCGACTTCGACACATCCTGTCACTTCCCTCTGCTCGGGTCGGCGGACTTGGATGCCGTGAGGGGTATGCATGGGGGAGGCTGGGTGGCGAGCTCTATCATTCCACTGGACGAGGTTCTCGCGGGGAGAGGAGAATTCCTTGAAATTTGTTTCTCGCATGCTTTGGATGTAAGTTCACGTCTTTTTCTCTTCCTTGTCTCGTTTATGTACTCGTATGTATACGCTCTGTAGGCGACATAACTTTCCATTTGCTTGGCAGTGCAGTGCTATGAGGTGTTCGGTCCGCGGGAGTGGGACATTAGGGAGGCGTATCGACCCTGTTCCCTGCCATCTTTGGTTTGGCGAGAAGAGGCGAAGAAGGCGGTCTCGTCGAGGTGGGTACTCGGTTGACGTACGAGGAGGTGTCCCGGGCCACTGAGCAGGAGTTCTGCGAGAGGATCCGGTGACTGGTGGAGTCGGTTCCACGTCGCGGTTCGGAGTTGCTAGCGAGGTTACGCGGCGGCGGAAGCTCTGGTGGGACTTCATTGCGACGCTATGTATGCAGGGGAGAGGGTGACCCGTCGGCATGGCCGGGGTCACTTCCGATGGTGCCGGTGGATCCTCCTATGCGCATGCGGCATCCTCTGCGGTGATCTTAGATGGATGAGTTGGAGAGGTATAGACGGGCGTGTTCTATCTAGTACGTCATAGCGGGGGCCGACTATGAGACTTTCTTGAGGATGAGGGCGAGGAGCCCGCGGGTGCGGCACGGGGAGGGCGATGGCCACTGGATATCCCGAGATCTCCCGCTCCCACGCGCTAGGGTGGCGTACGAGGGGCTGGATGGTTCGCGCGAGCGGTGGTGATCCCGCTCCGGATGAGCCGAGACCACGGTATAGGGTTGACCCCAAATGCTTCGGTGAGCACTTTTTGATTTTACGCATTTGATAGTAGCATTACGCAAATGTTGCATACATGCTACTGCTCGTCTTTGATGACTTTCTGGTTCGCGGGTGTACGGCCGTACGTACAACGAGGCTATGAGGCAGTGGACGGGTGGGCCGCCTACGCTAGGAGGCTCGTGGCGTTCATGCGGTGCGGTTCCGGAGGAGCGTGGATGTTCGTGGCCGAGGCCGTCTAGGCCGAGAGGTTCGCTGCTCACGGGCGAGTGGGGAGGACTTTGTACGGGGATTTGGCCGGTTCGCGGGCGGAACGGCGGGTTTGGAGCTCATCCTCCTTCGCACTCGGGGCACGAGAGGAGAGTCCTCGAGTTCACGGACGCCGAGGAGGCCTTTTGCATATTCCCGCCTGGAGGAATTTGGCGACTTCTTGTTTGCGACGGATCTGGCAGCGGCGGAGCAGTGCGTCGAGTGCTCGGATGATGAGCAGGATTCGGAGTAGTCCTCCTTTACTGCTTTCTCTCTTTTTTTTAGTGTATGTATCGTCTGGAACTATTTGATTTGAACTGTACTTGAAAAAAGGCGCCGTAGGGCGGAACACATGTTCGCGCATCTATTTAGTGATCACCTTACATTATTTTCGGCAAATAAGGAAGTAGGTTAATCAAAAATAAATAAAATGAAACATGCATTAAAAATTGAACGGGTCAAAATTTAAGCCTATATGCAGCGATAATTAATTAATTGCCTTTGTTGCACGAGCAGGGCGGAAGGGATATTGACATTGGTTAAATGAAACTAGGGGCGACACGCAGATTCATAAGGCATGAACGGGCGTTGTTTGGAATTGCTTCCAATTTAGGAGCGGTAGGCTGAGAGTTGACAAGTCAAGCTGCGAGAATCCGGCGGGCGAGGTGTATTTCCGAGTCTTTTAAATTGCGGTTTCGGCTTTGCAATTTGTTAAGAACTGCGCATTCACCTCTGATCAGTTAGCTGAATTCTCTCAAATTTCTAAGGTTTCCTTCATTTTCATGGCTCCCTTTCCCAAGCTATCGTCTCGGATGCAAGAGCGATATTTGGACAACTTTCAGTCGTGGGTACGGAACCACACGAGGCAGAACAAAGGGTTTTTCGAAGGCTGTTACGGAATGAAATCTGTTTGGGCTTTGAAGGAGCTTATGCCAGATTGGGATCTTTTGAGAGCCGCGTCTCGGTTACAGGACGTACGGAGGAATGTGTACGGCTTTTCGTACAACGAAATCACTCCTACGTTTGAAGATTTCGGGCCATTAAGGAGGACTGAGGCGGAACGGCTAGTTCTTCCGTATCTTTGGTGGCATGGCCCTTTGTTGAGAAGCTAGTGTCTTTGCTTGGTATCTCATTTGGAGAAGCATACGGGATGCGTCTTGAATGCGATTATGTTGACATTTCGGGGCCCAGATAGATTTGCGGAGGCGAGGAGCGTCTTTGCGTGGGATGCGTTTGCTGTGCGCGATCGCTACTCTGTTCACGTTCACGTCCACAGGTGTGTGCCATCACGGTGTCTTGGACTTGGTGAGCGATGCGGAGCGGGGAGACATCGTGCCGTTGGTCTTGGGCGAGACGTTCACAGGCATAGGTCGGATGGCGGCCGGTAGCCGATACATGTGGGGAGGAGTCCCGCTATGCTTACCATGTGGTTGAGGAGAAGGCTGAGATGATGCACGAGGTGCCAATGTCTTGTGACGCTTGGTCCTTCTCTCGGCGTCCTCTGGTGATTTGGGGCAATCGAGTGAGTTGGAGCTACTGGATGGCCGGACTCCGCACGCATCACTTGCGATGGTGGGTTCCCATTGGAGATTCTGAGACTTGTCGGACCGCTCGGGAGGGTCTATTGGTTGTCGAGTGCCGGGGCTGTCTCGGACGTCTTTCTACATTCCATCGTTGGTTACTGCGACGATGCGAGTGGAAGCGAGGTGCCATTGACGGGCTTGGTTCATCTTTGCTACCTTCGAGGTGGGATCTCTGGCGATGGAAGATCCTTCGACGCTATTGCTGCTCACACGGTGGTGGCAATACACGTCATTTCTGCCCGGGGTTCTCTTTCGCGGAGAGAGGGCCTTTGTTACATCGTCGGCGATATACGGCGAGTACGAAGAGTGTATAGGGGAGACACGAGATGTCTATCTTGTGGAGACGGAGTGGCGTTGGGTGTCGGACACCTTGACGGCTCGACCTTGAGAGGACGAAGCGAGAGCTAATCACGGGGATAAATCTTGGGAATGACATGGGCGACTATGAGGCCAATGCGTCGGGAGGCCAATCAAAGCACGGTTATGATGGCTCGAAGCGAGGCGGCTCGAGACGAGCTAGGGAAAGAGGCTGCGTTGACGGCTACGGGTTTGACGGAGGCGTCGGGAAGGGTCCACGAGCCGAGGTAGAAGGACTACGGAGTATTCCCTGTGAAGGTGAAGAACACTCGCCGGGGAAAGGGAAGGGGAAGAAGGATGAAGGACCAAGTTCGGGAAACTAGGTTGACCTTCTTTGTCAGTATCCACCCATTGTCATTGCAGACACATTAATAGATTAATGTTTTATTGTAGTTTTGCTAGCGTGTAGCGAGTCAAGAGTTGACCGTGCTTGAACTCATCAAAGATTGTTTTAACCGTAATGAATTTGTAGGTTAAATGAAAAGAGTTTTTCGAAACACAAGCAATTGATGCTTATTGTATTTTTTTTGTTTTTATATCGAACCAATGATGGTTGCCTACGTTCCCCTTTTACAATTGGACTAAGGGGCTCAGGTCACCGTAGTTCGACACTTTAGGTGAATTTGAGAAAAACAAAGACAAAAGAAGTGCGACCTGTTTTTACCTGTATCATTAGCGGGAATGTATCCAGTTGGGTATTACTCTTTTAGCACTTTAATTTTACTGAAGGGACGGTGTATGGGGAAGGAGAGTTGACTCGTGCTCTTCCTCAAACGAAGTATCTGCGGAGCTTGCTTCCGTTCACGGGGTTAACGAAAGGGTTCCCGTCCAAGTCTGCTAACTTCATGGCTCCTCCGGAGAAGATTCTTTGTACCACGAACGGTCCTATCCAGGTAGGCTCCCACTTTCCGAGGGGATTGGTCTGCGTAGGAGGCTTTTCCTTTAGCACCAAGTCGCCTTCTCTGATGTCTCGGATCTTGACTTTCTTGTCGAATGCTTGGGCCATTTAGCTTTGGTAGGCTCGAGTGTGTTCCATGGCTTTCAATCTGCGCTCGTCGAGTAGAGCAAGTTCGTCGTGACGGCTCTGTAGCCATTCGACTTCATTGATCCCGTTTTCCAAGAGGACTCGGAGGGATGGAATTTCCAATTCCACGGGTAACATCGCTTCCATTCCGTAGGTAAGCGCGAACGGAGTCTCCCCTGTGGCGGTTCGGCGATGTTCGGTATCCCCGAGAGGGCTAGATGTAGCTTTTCGGGCCGGTCCCGACCTGCAGTGGTCATCTTTCGATTATCATGGCGAGAGTCTTGTTGGTGCCTCTCTTGCACCATTGGTTTGTGGTACGTAAGGAGAAGACTTGTGACGCGTGACTACGAATTCGGTCGGTCGAAGTTGGTCACAATCTCCTTGAAGTGAGTCCCATTGTCGGATATGATCTCGTTGGGCACTCCGTATCGGCACATGATGTTCTCTCGGATGAACTCGGTCACCTTCTTAGAATTCAGTACCTTGTACGATCTGGCTTCTACCCATTTGGTGAAGTAGTCGACTGCGACTAGAATGAACTCGTGACCATTGCTCCCTGGTGGAGTGATCTTGCCGATGACGTCGATTCCCCATGTGGCGAAAGGCCATAGTGTAGTCATTCAATAGAGTTCATGAGGAGGGATGTGATTTAGATTGGAGAACCGTTGACATTTGTCGCGGCTTCGGACGAAGCTGGATGCGATCTGTTTCCATCGATATCAATAGTATCCCATACGGAGAATGATGCGTGTCAATGCTCGGGCGTTCATGTGCGGACCGCGAGGTTCCGTTGTGAACTTCGTTCATTAGCTCGGCGCTTTTTCTTTGTTTACACACAGAAGGAGTGGTCCTTGGTGGCGCTTCTTGTATAACATACCCCCCGAGAATGACGAAATGGGATGCCGGGCGTTTTAATGCCATCATGTTTTGGCTTTGATCCCTTCTTTGTATTTTCCATCTTCATTTGTGAAGGAAGCTTCTCCGTTTTGGAGAATGCTTGGTAAATTTGATTGTACCGGGGTTCGTCGATCGTTTCTTTTTTCATTTCGATCTCACGGCAATAGGCGGGTGTTTCCCGTCTGCCTATTACGAGGGGTTTCTTGCTTTCCCATCGGGAATTTCGACAAGAGGCGAGGTTGCCGGGCGTCTGCGAAGCGGTTCTGTCTCTTGGCAAATAATGAAAAGAGATGTCCTTGAGCGAGCAATGAGCTCCTCCATGTACGTGTGGTACTTACGGAGGCGAGAATCTACCGTCTTCCATTTGTTGGACACTTGATTGATGATCAATCTTTGAGTCTCCGTATACATCCGGTTACGAGATGTTGCGCTCGAGGCGGCTTCCGGACTTGCACGAGCTTCGTATTCTGCTGCATTGTTGGTTGTTTCAAAATTCGGCTTGATGGCTATGGGAGTGTGCTCGTCCTTGGGATCGACAAGGAGCATTCCAATACCATTCCCCTTCTTGTTGGCTGCCCCATCGAAGAAGAGTTGCCGGCGGTTTGCGTTGTCGAGTGAAAAGATTCCGTCGTCCGGAAGCTGCGGATCGGGACCCTTAGGTTCCTTTGCTCGGGAAGTCGGCGGTGATGCCATTACTACGCCCTTTGTTGATTTTCGACCATGTACTTGATGTCGAACTCGGCCCGGGAAGAATGACCACTTGGCTAGTCGCATTGACGGGGATGGCTTGTCAAAGAGATATCGGACGGGGTCCATTTTGGAGACCGGGGAGCAGAATGTGGCTGCATGTAGTGTTTCGGTTTCCCGACTACCCATACAGGCGGTACAAGTTTTCTCTAATCTTTGAGTAGTGAGTTCACTTCCTTGAAGCTTAGGCTTACGAAGTAGATTGCATGCTCAACCTTGGAATCTTTTGTTCTTGTGCCGGCATTGCTCCGATTGACGTGTACATTGCTTGTCGAGATATAGGAGTAGTGGCTTGTCTTCATGTGGCGGGCACGAGTGGGGGATTCACCAAGTAGGTCTTGATTTTCTCGAAAATTTGTTTGGCACTCGGAGTCCCATTTGATGTCGGCATTCTTCTTCATCGGTTTGAACATGGGCTCGCGAGAGAGATGTCAAGCTGGTTGATGAAGCGGCCCGATGTCTTGAAGTCTTCCCATGAAACTCTTCACTTACATCGAGTGCAGGCGGCTTCATGTCGATGATGGCCTTGATTTTCTTGGGATCGGCTTCGATACCCCTTTTACGTAACCATGTACCCCGGTACCTTGCCGCGCTTGACGCCGAAGGTGCACTTCGCGGGGTTCAATCTCATGGAGTGTTTTACGAGTACATTTGAAGAACTTTCTCGAATCTGTCATGTCTTTGCATGTCGATCCTCTGCAGTGGATGATCATGTCGTCGACATATACTTCGATTTCCTTGTGAATCATGTCATGGAAGAGAGGCTGTGGCGGCCAGTAAAGTAGCCCAGCGTTCTTCGAGCCGAGCGGCATGGCCGTGTAGCGATATGTCCCCACGGAGTGGTGAAGCGATCTTGGCTTGATCCTCCTCGGACATTTTGATGCTGGTTGTATCCGGCGAACCCGTCCACGAAGGACTTTACTTGAAATTTGCCGTGGTGTCGACCGGCATGTCGATGTTAGGCGGTGGGAAATCATCTTTAGGGCTGGCCTTGTTGAGATCCCGGAAATCCACGGCATCGACCTTTCCATTGGCCTTGGTGACCGTCACGATGTTGGAGAGCCAAGTCGGGTACTCAATCACTACTGATGAAACCAACTCGGAGCATTTTCTCAATTTCTTCTTTAACTTGCAAGGACCACTCTGGCTTGATCTTGCGCGGCTTACATTTGTGAGGCTTGGATTCGGGATCCGGGGAATTACGTGCTCCACGATCGAGGATCGAGTCTGGCATGTCTGGTATGACCGGGCGAACACGTCAACATACTCCCGGAGGAGGCTTATCGGGGCTTCTTTTACGCATCGGCGAAAAGCGCCCCTTGTGTCTCTTTAGGCTCTTGCAGCGACCCCGGGTTCACTTTGGTCATAACCTCTTCGGCGGCTTGGGCCCGGTTGTCCTCTTGGTCAACTACACGCTCGAGAACTTCTCTAATGTATTGTTCGTTTAATGTATGCCTTCTTTATCAATTGAGTTATTAACGTCTTTTAAGTTGTTTGTTAACTTATCGGTTGTTAAAGTGGCAATGAGAGGATACTCAGAAAGGTCGGACTTTTCATTGAACAAGAACGGAAATACATGGTTGGCTACATTATCATAGTCTTGGCGTAAGGCCGTTGGACGACTCGGAAGGCTGGACTTTTACAAAAGGCGGCTCGAGAGGGTTTGAGACCGGGTTTAGGGAGATGTGGGTGCGGGCCCGGCTTGTCTTCCGGTTACTGGCTTGCCCTTGGTCGGTGAAAGTTACCCAATTCTTCGGTGGCATTCTTTGGATGCTTGATGAGGGTGCGGGGATCGAGAGGCTTGGCCTGCGTCCCAATCATGGCAATCATCTTTGTTTCGGAGCCCAGGTCAATCGGGTTTGGCACCTCCATGACTTCTTCAAAAAGACTCTGTAGAGCTGGTCCAGCGAGAGCGTCTTCTATGAATTACGGTTCCTTACGCTTTGGAGTTACTTGTCTCGAATGTGGCCTCGGCGGGCGATCCGAACAATCTGTTTCCCGTGAAGAGTACCTTGAGTTGCTCTTCCGCATCTGAGATTCCCTTGAATGTGTACTCATCTTTGGGTGTGGTGGCGGTTGGTCCGAGTAGAGCGGTGATGTCGAGGAACGCTCCCCTTATCGGATTAGCCTTGAGTCCTCTGAAACGCTTGAGGTCCGTGCTAGGCTGTTCCATCCTTTACGTAGTCTCGGTGCGACTATCCACTGCTTCTTTCTCATCTTCATCGGTTCCCTTTGTCGGTCCCCTCGGTTACTGCTGTCGGTTCCCTGTCGGTCCCCTCGATTACACTTTGTCGGTTCCCTTGTCGGTCCCCTCGGTTCTGCTGTTGGTTCCCTTGGTGAAGTAATGAGCGAGGTCGAAAGCTATGGAGGTCGGAGGTTGGGTGTGCCGTCGGAGGTTCCCCTTTTGCGGGGCTGCTTGCCTTGGTGCGGGCGAGCCTTTTGTTTTCCTTGATGTCGGTGGTGTTGGCACGTAGCGAGCCCACTGGACCGTGGTGTGGTCCTTGACTTCGATGACTTGGTGTTGGCCTTGTAACCTTTTGCCAAGCCCCGATCACAGGATGAAGTTCATGAGTTTCATCATCTTCGTGGCGGGAGGAATCTTGTCGTGAGGCAGTGGAAGGTCCACGTTGCATATTTGGATCTTGGAGGTCTCGAGTGAATCCGATTAATGCCGTATGTCGTCACTATGCTTGATTTCTAACAACTTTGGAATGTCGTTGGTCTTTGGTCCCCTCGGTGGTGACCATTTGTCGCCGTAGGCGTGGTTAGCTCGTTGCCTTGCATGAACTTGAGGCAACGATGAAGGGTGGATGCCACGCCATTGATTTGATGCGGCCGGGGACGCCCCGGGATGGGCTGTGAAAGTGATTGGAATGTCGACACTTGGAATTCGGTGGGGATCATCCGCTTGCCGAACCAAATATTAAGAGTAGCAACCCCAGAAGCTGTACGGGAAGTAGAGTCATAGGCCTTGGCAGTGTGGGCCGAAGGCTTCGGTCTGTAGGCTTGATGTCAAGCGGAGTCCATCATCTTGGCGGGCAAGACATTCATTCGGAACCTCCGTCTACCAACACGCGGGGAAGGCGACGCTCGTCAGTGGGCTGTGATGTAGAGCGGCTCATTGTGATCGGCCCCAAATTTTGGAAGGTCCAAATACGTGAAGGTGATAATGTTGCCATAGTGGATGTTGCCGATCATCTGAATGACTTCGTGCAGGGTTGCGTCCACGGGGACCATGGTACGGGCCGAGGCTTTCCTCTAGCTTGAGCTTGTGAGGATATGAGGATGTGGCGGGGACGGAAATGTTCGCACAGGTGCGCTTGGTGAGTGAGGATCGGGTCCTCTTTCACGGAACTTGTGTCTTCGGGCGGGCGGGTTGCGGTTACGGCTCCATCGGCTTTTTAGTGGCCTTAGGTGGTAATGCATGGATTTGACCCGATCGGGTTAGAACGGCGACATCGGGTTTGGTTCCTTACGAACAGGCCGCTACGAGTTGAGCCATAGTTAGAGGAGGATTCCTCGTAGCATAGGGCCATATGTCTTCCCTCAACTCATTGGCTTGTAGATGTATTCCGGGAGCTTCGGCGGCTTGACGGATTACGTCCCGGGATGCGGCTTGGGTGCCTCTGCGGGGAGGTAGTTTACGGATTGCCGCATTGTTCGAACGTCGGTGCACAACGTGGTTGCTGGCTGAAGCGTGCGTTGCGACCCTCGGGGAGTTTGGAGAGTTCTGGCTCAAGCGAACGGTCTCCTTGATCTCTTCACGGTATATCGCGTTCCTTTCCTTCTTCTTGAGCATACTCGGGGCATTACGGAGTTGGGTGCAGCGATATTCATGGTTTGCTAATTTTCCTCCGCTCTTGGCCCGAGATCAACTTTCTTGCGGCGGAGCTGCGTCGAGAGTTAGTGCTGCGTTTCTTCCCATGTGAGAATAGCCGGTGCTTCTTTGAGCTGCGTGCGGCGGTCTAGGTAAACTTCCATCGGGGAGAGTTTTCCTTTACATTTTATACGAGTGGCGGGTATGTCGGAAGGTGAGTACACGGCTTCCCGAACATCTGCCCATGTATTTGGTTCTTTGTCCCGAGGTTGATCGTTTACGTAAGCGAATGCCGCGATCTGTGGAATTTCCACGAGTAGTTGCTCGAGGCAATTTTCATCTTCCTCTTGTTTTTAAATAGACCTTCCTCTCTCAGTTGGCCTTTCAATTTGAGTGCGGAAATGATCCGTTTACATCCTCCCAGGACCCTTGGAAGTCCGGTTTTGTTGACTTCATGACCGGCTTGGAAGAGAATGGTTTCATCGTCTTCGTTGTCGCTTTCATGGAGAACTTGCTTTCCCCGGGGAGGTAAGCGGCGAGATTTGTTCTGTGCCGTTCCATCTCCTAGGTCATCGGGACCGTTGACCACCCTCGTTTGGCGAGAGGGGTTGGATGAGAACAGACGGTAGTCGAGGAAGTTGCCGTGAGCAAAACCCCCGAGGTCGAGCGGTCTAGAGTGGCCTCTAGCTTTACGTGCAGAAAGGCTGCTTGTGACACTTTAAGGGCTCGGTCCTGTCGGTCTTTTGAGCTTGGTTTTCATCCCAGAGAAGGTTCTCTTGAGCGGCTAGTTCCATAAGGGCCTTCCTTGCGAGAGCTAAACAGTCTCCATAGGTGCGTGCCGGCTGACTAGTGTCCGGGCGTGATCACATCCAAATCTCCGAATGGCGGAAACACTTGGATGATGTTGACGAAGGAAGTCGGGCCAGGACATTCCATGCGGCCTTCCTTGATCTCGGTTACCAAGAAATTCGCCCATATACGCTTGATTGAACACACGGGAGTGTTGAATTCTGCAATGTTGACGATCTCGTGATCTCGCTCGATCGCCAAGTCTATCGAGCTAGCGATCTGGCGGCGGGATGTGCGAATCCGTGGCCGTGACGGCGGGAGCGAGAATCGAGCTGGAGCATGTTGATGCTTTGAGGTGGTCATTTCCTACGTCGGAAGGCGGCTCTGTCTTGCGGGGAAGACCTTTACGAGATGTTTTCGGGGTAGGCTGCCGGAAGCGTTCCCGAGGTTGATCGATTCGTGACGGGGTGAGGAGCTTGGTCTCCTTGGCTGTTGCCCTTGGCCTTGGCGGCGCTTGAGGGTATAAGCTTGACTAATGGCACGGGCCGGTTGCAGCTGGGGCAGTACTCGGAAGTAATGATGAGCTCGAGCTCGTTTGGCCGGGGCCTCGTTTACCATGAGCGAGCGATCGTCGAGGTAACTTTGGCGTTGCGAGAATCGACGATAAGGACCGGATCCTTGGTATCATCGGGATATACGGAATAGATGATGTTGACGAAGTCGTCGTCGATCACTTGATCGAGAGGATTCTTTGTCGTGTCAACCGGTTGCTTCCAATTGTCGGATAGAGCACATGCTTGGACGTTGAGCTTGACAATTTCCATGGTATTGGAGCCTTGGTCGTAGGTGACACGATCGGAGCAGGTGCCGTCCTCGAGCGAGCATGTGAATGCGAGAGGTGCGCCGCGGAGTGCCGCGTCCTCGACTCCGGAGAGTCTGATTCGTCGTCGTCGATGGCTCAACCCAAACGTAGGGACGTATTGCGTCGGGTGCGTTCTTTGGAGCTGCTAGGAAAACATCATGCCCTTCATTGGAGAAGAGGGTGCGGCGGGTAGTTCCTCGTGGAGGACATCCCATACGACTTCCATGCATTCATCACGAGAATGACGGTGCTTGTTGACCTTTATCACGAAGATCTCTTCGCACTGGCGGGAGCAGAGAGTTGGTTTGAAGAATGCGACGAATCTCCGATTGGAGACGGGGTTTACGTGCCGCATCATGGCGATGCTCGGTGTTTCTTTCCAATACGCCTCCAAATGTTGGAAACGACAGTTGAACTTGATGTATCGGACGCCGAGTGCACTTTGCTCGAGTACGTTTACATAGTTAGCATCTCCGGACTACGAGGGATTACGATGAGATTTGCCCCGATAGTCCCTGGTCGGTTTGAAGGAGGTAGCCCGGTGCACCGCTGCGGGCACGCTTGGCTCTTGTCTCGGCTTCGTTTCCTATGAGGAAGCTGTCCCCTCGATGACTTCAAGATCTCCTGTAGGTTAATGAACTTAACGCATTGATGGAGAGTGGAGGCTATGGCTTTCATGTGATGCGGCGGGGCGTCCCAACAGCCGTGAATTCGGATGGAATGTCCATCACGTGGAATTTCTTTGGCACCATTTGGGTTTCGAACCGAGTTCCCGAGTCACCGTCCCGAGGATGGGATGAGGCGTCTTTGTCGTAGGCCTTGATAGTCAGAGTAGACGGAATCGAGATGGCTTTCGTTGATACGGAGGGCTCGCATCATGCTTTGAGAGGGAGAACGTTAACGGGCTGACCCGTTATCTACCAATACTCGGGGAGTGTTATGGTGTTGAGCTTGAGAGTGATGTACGAGCTTCGTTGTGCCCGAGGCATCTCTCGGTAGGTCTTCATCACGAACGTGATCATGCTTGCCATACGGTCGGGAATCGTAGATCGATCTCTATCAGGAGAAGGAGAGTCATCCGGCCATCCGTTTCTGTCTTCCTCTTGCGAGGTAAAGCCTTTCTTTGGAGCCTCGGGATTGCGTTGAGGCTGTTTGTGGCGGTTGCCGCCCTTGGTTAGCACGTTGATCGAGTGCGAGTGCCAAGGCGACTTTGATCTTCCTTTGCCGGTCCGGGCTCGGAAGTGGACAAATTGAACCTTGGGCGATCCCGCGGGGGTTAGGCTTCTGTGGCGATAAGATTACCAAGATCGAGGTATTCCGGTGTCCCAGGTCGAACTGCAGTGTCGGCGGGACTTTTCGGCTTTCCCGCCACATGCGCTCTAAAGGCTGCATGGCTGGAGGAAGGGAGGGGCATTTGGAGTAGAGTACGTAGTAGTCGAACCTCCCGGATGGCTCTCAGAGTGTACCCAGCTTGGTGTCTCCGGCTTCGTATCTTTCTCTCGGCATACGTTGAGAGGACTTCTTCTTGTTTTCTCGGAGGATTGCTCCGGACCGTGTCTTGGGACTCGTACTCCGGGCGAGGCGGAGCGATCACAAACATCGTAGGCGATGTGGACATTTAGATGAGGACCCGGTTTGGAAGAGGCGGAGGCGCTCTGCGGCAATCTTCTTGGGCACCCATTCAATGGAATTCACACTGTTGTTGTTGTTCGGAAAAGGGTTTCCGCGTATTGGGCCACGGGGCGCTCCAACTTTCCTTCCTCTATCAAGTTACGAATTTCGTATCGTAACCCCACGCGGTTGTCGGTGGTATGGCCGTGATGCGATGGAAGGCGCGATACTTGCTCTTGTCGGCGTTGACTACGGGATTCTTGGGTTTGTAATTTGGCAACGGGTTTAAGGAGACCTTCCTTGATTAACCCTTCCGGCATCTTGCTCGGTGGCATGTCCAACTTGTCGAAGTGTACGGCAGCGCACGAGTAGAATTGTTGCTTTGTGGGGCCGGGTTTTGTTGCCATTGTTGTCCACGATGGATGTAGTTGACAGACGTATCTTTCCCTTTGCTTAGGGGCCGGTGCGGGATTGAATGCAAGCTGGCGGCGGTATACGTATGGGCGTGCGGTAGCCAACTTTTCCTTGAGATCCTTCTCGAAGCGTGAGCCGGCATTGACCATGGCCCGGAGATGCAGGAAGAAATGGTGGCCCGATGAGAGTTCGATGGACGGTCTTAAGCGGGACTTGAAGATCCGCATCTGTTCATCCTTGGAGAGTGGCTCCATGATCTCGGAGAGTTTCCAACTCCACCTCTTGTAGAATTCTCCGACGCTTTCATCCGCTTTACGTTCGGTGGTGATTAAGTCCTCGCGACTTGTTTCCCACTCTAAGTTGGATCGGTACCGTTCCGGGAAGATGTTGCGATCGATCCCGGGTGTGGCGATCCGCGAGCTTGACCCTCGAAACCATCGTATGTGAACTCTTGAGCGTATGCTTTGGAAGTGGTCGGCCATTTCTTTGGAGGGTTGCTCCTTTCGCTCTCATGCGAGAACGTAGGTGTCGACATGCGTTTGAGGACATTCGGTTCCGTCGAATCGGTCCATCTCAGGCATTACGAACTTGGCGGGGAGAGGCGTGACCATTCCGGATACGTAGATTTGAGCGTTTCTGCTTTGAGGCTGCTCATGGTGGCTTTCGGGTCTTTCATCTGTTCGACCATCCGAGGCTAAGGTTGGGTCCGGTGGTGGGTGTGAGGCTCGGCGCCGGGTGCTACCATGTGAGCGGTAGTGATTGGAGGTGGAAGGCTTGATATATGTGGATATATGGGGGCCTTTTACGAGCTGTATCGGGGTTTGTCCCCGGTGTTTTGGGATTCGTGTATAGGCAACGGGACGAACCCGGGAGGGTATTGAAGAATATTGGCATGCATGCGAGATGGTCAGCGGTGCGCGGTGGTATTGAGTGATAGGAGTAGCCTTTGGCGGCCAAATATGACGGGGTTGCCACGAGAGGTGGCAACGTGGAGCCTAGGTCATTTGTTTCCTTGGTTCGAAGGAATCCCGTAAGTTGGCGGGGAGGAACCTGGTTGAAGGTTTGAGGAGCTGGTTTCGGGGAATCGTCATCCTCGACCGGGACAAAAGTACCGTCGGCGGGGATAGGCTGCTATACCTCGCTCATTCGGAAGGCTGTACCACGAAATTCTCCTGATCTTCTTTACGCACTCTTGTGAACCTCACAAGCCCGGATGGCTTCTTCCGAGTCATATACATTACCGGTGGCGGGGTCCTTCCCGTCACGATTTCTCGGTGAGCTAGACATGTCGGAAATTCATTTGAGGGCGAGGGAACCGAAGAAGCGTCAGCCGCCGTAACGGTGATTCCGGCAAGGCGGCGGACCCGGAAATCTGAACCACTTTACGCTCGCTGCGGGGAACGAAAGGAAGGGTTTTAGGCTTCGGAAAAGGGGTATTTGGCTCAAGGCTTCGGGCTTGTGTAATGTGCAATTACCGATTAATGTTTACTTAAAACGCGTTTTCTCAGAGTCCTAATCGGTTGGAAAAGAGCAAGTCTTCTTTTTCGCAACTAATCCTAGAGCTCTAATCAGTGGATCTCGTCACTACGCTTATAAGCCCCTCGTTTCCATTTGTAGATCATCTTTCTCGGGACGGACTATCCCGAGCGAGGTCCTATAAGGCAAGCGAGTTCCACCGACAAAGGAAAAAGTGAACTTAAGGCTAGGCGATCACGCAAACTTTCAACGTATGTGGCCTTGCGGACCACAGTCGAAGTCAACGTCCTTAAGTTAAGGCGGGGATCGTGCCAAAATTTTGGCATGACCTCTCCTGACTCGCTTGTGCGAGAGACCTTAGCTTTTGGCGTTGGCCAAGTTGTGGCTGGCACGGTACATACGGTGAGGTTTGGTGACACGGCGTCACATTGAACCTTCGGGTATATTTTTCGGCAGAGCTCCGCGTCAAAGTCAAGGCTGAAAAGCTCAAGACTTCGGGTCGGGAACGACCTTCGGTCTCAACCTCTCGAGCTTGACTCGTGGCGGAACCCGGCGTAAAAAACATACACTTAGGCTTTATGACACGAGCTAAGCCAAAAACCAACCGGGGTCTTGGACAAAGTGTGACACAAAGAGTGCATGGCTTACACGGGCTAGGATGGGCTGTTTGGGACGACCCCGTGCGCCCCCGAAAGGTGTACGCGAGACCAATCGGGGTGCAGCGATAAGGCCATCCCGTGTTACGGGTTGTAGTGTGCAGTGTACCGAGGCAGCAAGTGCTCGTGAAGTGCGGTGTACCGAGGCAGCAAGTGCGAGTAGTGTGTGGTCACTAAAATTCTTTTTTTTGAGTAAAACAGAGATTTTTCAGAATGTGTCTTAAAGCATTATGATGCGCAGTTCAAAAGACAGCAATGAAAATCAAACATGAATGGGGATGCACAAACATGGTATGATTTTGAAAAGTCGACAATGTAATGCCTTTGAAAAAAAACCGTTCGAGGTTTAAAGTAACACACGCACACAAAAACGAGGAAGGGTAAACGAAAGTTTGACCCACGAAAGGCTTTTTGAAAACGACGGTAGTTTTGAAAAAAGTATCCATTTCCCCAGCGAAGTGTCCCCAACTGAAATTACCCGGGATTTCGCGCGCGGCGAAACGCGGTTGTCTTTCGCGGGGTGTTGGTGTATGAGACCTCGCTTCATGGGAAGGAAAATGAGGAGTCGCCACGCGGTTTTGTATTTTGAGCTCAAACGTTGAGAAACGACTTTTGTGAAAATGGTGTCGTTTTTATTGGTAGCAAAAACTTAGGAAAAAGCTTTGAAAACAGGGAATCATTTTTATTGGTAGCAAAAACGAGTAAAAAGCTTTTTGAGTAGCAGAGATTGTTAGGTTTGGAGGTCACGTTACGTTTCGGGAAGAGTATTACGAGATCACCCGAAACGCCTCGTATGACGAGTCTTTCTACCTTTCTCGAAATCGTGTGTGTGTGTGTTTTGAAATGGGGGCTTGAATGACAAGCTTAATCTTGGTTTGAATGTCAAACGTTGATTAGGTGACTTGTTTGAAAAGACGAGCATTTGAATGACAAACGTCGGTTTTGAGACGGAAATGAGCGTTTGCGGGGCAAACGTCGATTTTGAGCTTGAAATGAGCGTTTGCGTGGCAAACGTCGATTTTGAGTTTGAAATGGAGTTCGAAGGCCGAACTCCGATTTTGAACCAGGCGAGTCATTGTTAACGATTTTTACGGGAAAAAACGTATTAAATGATTTTAAGTGTCAAATGGCGGCTTTTAGTTTGAAGATGAGCGTTTGGAGGCCAAACGTCATTTCGCACGTTTTGAAAGAGAGTTCGAAGGACGAACTCCGGTTTTGAACCGGGCATTACATTGTTAACGATTTTTACGGGAAAAAACGTATTAAATGACATGTGATCAACGAATCGGGTTGCGACTCGGACTTTGAAAAGTAAATACTATCACGATCCAAACGGGTCGGACTTGTAAATGACAGTATTTAAAGCAGTATCAACGGAATCGAATGATCCGGAAACGTAAATGACGATCGACAAGCCAAACGACTCGGAATTGTAAATGACGATCAACGAGCCAAAATGGCTCGAAATTGTAAATGACGATCAACGAGCCAAAACGGCTCGAAATTGTAAATGACAGAAAGTAAATGACGATCGACGGATCGATCGATCAGGAATGGTAAATGACATAAAAAAGTAAACGGAACGGGATCGGAACGCCGTTTTAACCCGTGATTACTTCTCTTACGGGAAGAGAAGAGGATCGAGGGGCTAAAACGTATCAGACCCTTTAGACGGAGGCGTCTACATTTCAACAACGTTGTTCGAAACGGTTGTAGCGACTAGCGCGTAAATCGAGACGAAATGAGAGATCAGAGAGAGGGAGTTATACCTATGGCTAGGGTCGACTCCTTTGGCTCGGGGGGCGTATACGGGATACGAAAAGTAGTTTGAAACGGTATTTCGGAGTGGTGAGGGACGTATTTGATCGAAATACGGAGTTTTCACGCAAAACGAGGTAAAACTGAGGCTTGGGAGGGGTGAGAATCAGTTTGGGCCGTGAGGTTTTGGTGGAGGGAGGTTATTTTTTTTGTGTTACAAATGGATTTGACAGTCTCTCTATTTATAGGTGAAATTTCAGTAGGAGTCTGGCCGGACTTAGACTGAAATTCAGGGGGTTTTGTGGTATTTTGGAATTTTGAGGGACTTGCTGGCAATTTCTGAAGACTGCAGAGGGAGTCCGGCCGGACTTTGACTGAAATCCAGGGGTATTTTAGTCTTTTCCCTTTGATTTCTGATTGAAGGGTGATGGGAGGGAGGTGGCATGGCTGCCACGTGTCCCATGACTCATCATTTGCATGGGAGTTCGTTCCCCGGTTCCGGTTTTGTCCGTTTTTTAAATAACAGTCCGGAAAATGTCTGAAACGCGCCCGGAAAGTGCCGGAAAGTGCGTTTTTCAGGAAAAGCCGTACTTTTACGTGTGATGACACGTGTTAAGTACGCTTCGACGTCGGGATGCTCGGGGCAGTCCCGGGACGTCTCGTTGGCATGGCAACGGAGAGTTTAACGAGTTCCGGTTAACCTGGAGCGGGCCAGTTAACGGATTTCGGATAACTTTCTGACGGATTTTGACGATCCGGATTTGGGTACTTACATAGGGGCATTGAATTTGTAGCATCCTAAATCTATCCCATGCCTCGTGGATGGCTTCCCCCGGTTCCAGTGCAAATTCCATAATTTTCACCCTAAAATTTGTCAATGCATCATAAGGGTAAAACTTAGTAAGAAAAGCATCATGTAAAGCATCCCAAGTAGTGATGCTACTGGAAGGAAGTAACAATAGCCAAGCTTTGGCTTTATCTTTCAATGCATATGGGAAACACTTCAGTCTCAAGTGCTTCGATTTAACACCCTCCTTTATAGGGAACCCACTCACAGTAGACATGAATTCTCTCAAAAATGCCAATGCATCCTCACCAGATAAACCATGAAAATTGGGAAGCATGTTAAAATAATGGACTTTAATTTCATATGCCAATGCTGCATCGGGCAACACTATGCACGACCCCGATGTGTCGACCCTAGGCCTGGCAAAAGCATTCATGATTTAGTCTGCCATCACACAATTAAAATCTTTTTCTCCCTCGATGGAAGAAGTTTTTAGGTCACTTTCGAGGGAATTGCCCTCTTTTAAGTTTAGTTCTTTTAAACGCTGACCCAACCTATCAATGTCGTCGTTCAATGGTTCCAAGCTAGGATTCAAAGAACGCCGACCAAGCATGCACCGATTAAATAAACTTGTTAAAAATCACAACAAGTCCTCGGCAACGGCGCCAAAAACTTGATGGATAAAAATCCACTGTGTAATAAAAATACCTAGCAAGTGTACTAGCTACCGTTGTAGTAGTATGCACAAGCAAGGATCGAACCACAGAGACTTGAGTGAATTAACAAGCTGATTCAATTAATGCAGAAAGTAACAAAAAAAGGGGGGGGGTTTGATTTTGATTGATTTAAACTAAATTAAATTGCAAATAAATTAAACTAATGAAAATAAAACAAAGGATTGAAATCAAGAATGACAACGGGATTCACGGATTGGGTTTCACAATACATTCACTTTATGCTATTTTATCTCTTAAAGAAGACATCAATTTCATTCTAGGGTTCATTCACAAAATTATGAGTTGGGACGGTTTGGTGTGCGATTTGCAACTCAAATATTCTCTTTTTATTATACTTCCAGTTACGTTTAATATAATAATCCAAGAAAGCCTTAAAATCGAAAGAATATTTGAACCTAAACCAATTGATTTCAGTTACGTCCTCAATTCGGTTTAAGTAGTAAAATATTGGTCATGTATCTATGCCCGAGTTACCGTAGCAATGAATACCCACAAATTCTAGGGCCAAAAATATCTTAACATAAATCTAAAACCCTAGAACAGATTAAAACTATTTTACCACTCTAGAAAAAAATTGAATTAATAATTAAAAAATATAGCATAAAAATCATGTAATGTTATTCCCAATCCGCAAATCAGATACTTAGCTACTCATAATAATAAAAATTACAAAAATAAAATAAAAATCATAAACCTGAATCGAAACGGGACGGAGGAAGTATTGTTTCTTCCCTTTTCTTTCCCACGGCAGGAACCGTACCACCGCTCCAGAATCCCAAAAACAAAATTGTTGCAATCTATTTATATAAATACCTAGGTAGGAAAAGAAAACTTGGGCCAAGCCTCTTCAATCAAGGCCCAATTCCATCAGGCCCACTTCGCAAGGATCCCAATCCACCAGGTCGGCGGTCGCCTATGTGTTTCCTGCGCATTCGCCCAATTGAACAGTAATAAGTGGTCTTTTACTTCGACTTATTATCATTATCGATAGTTGTATTTTTTTGGTCACTGTACTTCCCAGCTTTGTAGTTTGGTACTTGAATTTTAAAACACATTTTTTCTCCTCTTTTCTGCTTAATTTCACTTCAGCTCCCGTACTAAAAAAAACACTAAAATATACATTAAATTCTCAAGGTTTCGAAAAGAAAATAAGCTAGGAACATATCATTTGGATGGGTAAAATCACATCCATCATTCGTCTAACCATCTACCCTCACGGCCTTCAAGGTTCTTAGTAAGGGCTGTAAGTACCAATTTGTTGGCTGCCTCTGCTTGTCAGTTGCCTTGGGGTCTGCTTACTGATGATTTGATGTGACGAACTCTTACTCTACCCAACTCTGCTGTGAATGCCGTAGAGAATTGGAGTCCATGATCCGAAATAATTGTGTGTGGGAGCCTGAAGCGACACCAGATATGGTCATGAACGAAGTTTATTGCACTTTCTTCTGTTATCTTGGCCAATGCTTTTGCTTCAATCCATTTGGAAAAGTAGTCGACTGCTACTATCACATACTTGCAATTACCTCGGACGGGAGGGAATGGTCCAATGATGTCAATCTCCTACATATTAAATGGCCACGTAGGTATTACAAGAGTTTGCTCAACTGCTGGGAGTCTAGAAATGTCAGAGTATCTTTGGCACTTATCACATTTTCTAACGTAGGCTTGCGCATCCTCCCTTAGGTTTGGCTAATAGTAACCTAGCGTGATGATCTTGTCAGCTAAGGTTCTGGCCCCCGAGTGTCCGCCGCAAACACTTTCATGTACTTCCTCCAAGAGATTCTCAGCTTCCTTAGGATAAACACACCTCAGCAGGGGCTTAGTAAAAGAACTTCTGTAGAGCACGCTGTTCATCACAACGAACCTTACTGATTTCTTCTTGATAAGTTTAGCTTGTGCTTCCTCTTCTGGGAGTTGGCTCTTCTCGATGTAGTCTATGTAATCATCGATCCAGCATCTCTTCTCTCCATCTAGAAGCATGACTTGTAATCTTTCAAAGATGGCGGGTTCTTCAGAAAAAACTACGTATGGATTGGAGTGGGACTCGGACACATCCATAGTCGCTAGTTTAGATAGAACATCTGCAATCTGGTTATCTTCCCTACCTATTTGACTGATCTCGAAAAATTCCACCTTCTTCATCATATCTAGGACCAGGTCTCTATACTTAGTAAGTATAGGATTTTGTGTAGTACTCTCCCTTCACTTGCTTGACAACGAGTTGGGAGTCACAGAGAGCCGCAACTTTAGTTGCTCCATAGAAGGAGGCCAACTCGATGCCAAATATTAGAGCTTTATATTCAGCTTGGTTGTTGGAGACAGGGAACTTGAATCTTATGATGTCCTGGATGGTGTACTCTCCTTCTGGACTTGCTAGTACAACTCTAGCTCCGATTCTCTCCTTTGTAGCTGAGTCGTCCGTGTATATGACCCAACAGTTGGATGGGAGTTCGATGGTTGACGCTTCTTCCTCCGACGTTTCACGCTTACGGGAGGTGGGGAGATGTTCACCCATGAAGGCGGTTTCGACCATGAAATCAACCAAAGGCTGTGCCAGGAGGGTCTTCCTTGGTTGGTAAGAGATGAGGAAGATTTCCCCTCCTCGTCGCGTATAAATAAGGCCGAGGAGGGAGCCTTACCCGACAGCCGAGGACGATTAAGATGGTTCGACGTCAGGTAGAAGAGAATGATGTGTTCAATCATCTCATCCCGACTGTGAAACACTACCAAACTTGGGGACATGAAATCAACTCGGTCAATCCTAAGTTTGCTCGGATAACGGAGATCTTCCCTCGGGAATCCAAACCTCGTTAACATCTCCCCAATATCCATCAAAGGCACCAACAACCATGGCCCTCTCTCCCTTCGGTAAAACCTAAGGTTGCCTTTATGTTAGCCATGGATGAAACGAGGGCTATGTTCCCAAGAACGAGTCATCGCTAAAATAGGACGAAGGGGTTCAAGAATCGCAGCAAGAGAAACTCAAGAAAAAGCTTCAAAACTCCATTAATGGCGGTTCATGAAATAAAATTCAACAAAAACCCAGAAAATACAAATCGGAGGAAGAAATAACGATGAGAGAAGAAATTATACCTGTTTTTATTGAAGATTGATGAAATCGAACGGTGAATCAACGTTTCTGGCGAATCTGGGCAACTCGCAAGCAAAAACACGAAAGGGTTTTTGAAATCTCAATATTCGCTCTCAAATGCCAAAGGATTGTAAAGATTGGAATTGAAGAGGAACCCTGTTTTTATACCCTCTCAAACGGGTCAAGATCCAAGTTAAACGGGTTAAAATGGGTACGGCTCCCCAAGCATTTAATGCGTTAGTGGGTTTCCCATACGTGTGTCAGACCTAGGGGACCACACCCATCATTTGCACTAGTAATCGGCAGATAATGGAATGACACGAACATCGAAGCGACATTGCCACATGGCGCCTGTTCATATTCTCATAGCCGAGGATGAGATCACTTTCTCCCTCGTCATAGCCGAGCTAGAAAGTTGGGGGCCAATGAACATTATAAATCGAGATACGAACAGGGGCTTGTCCGGGTAAGATCCAATTGGATTGGGCCCTAAACATAATCCATCAAGTCTCAGATACGAGGGAAGACCTGGGCTTCCTTGTCTCTCTATCTCGTCATTCCATAAGACTGACCTGGGCTCAGCAAGCGAGCATAACCAAAGCCCAACTCAAGTGCCGATGAGACCTTCCTCGTAGGCCGAGATGTCTCCCTAGAGGACGAGGAGCCTTCCTCGATCATGACATCATCACGACTGGTTCTCAGTTATCTCTCACCTCTTCCCCGACTCATAGTAGGCCGAGATGGCCATGTATGACGAGGAAGGAAGCATCTCGACATACCGGCAGAATTGCAGTTTATTGGTCCTATCCAAATAAGGACATTGAAGCAGTTATAATCCTCTTAGGATTGTAACCTCCTGTACCAATTGTGATGTACCCGATTTTTTGAAATCAAACGGAGTCGCCACGCCATTTTTATTTTGAGGGCCAAAACTTTGAAAAAAGCCCGAGATCAGAGATTTTAGGTTCGGAGGTCATGTTACGCGTCGGGAAGGACGTTAGTGTGCACCCGACGCGCCTCGCAAAACGAGTCTTCCAAACATTTGAAATCCTTTGTTGTGTGTGTGTGTGTGTGTGTTTTGACCAAAACGAGTTGAAACTGAGAAAAACAAAAATAGGGAACTCTTTATAAGACTTTGAACAATCCCCAAGATTTTTGGTATGATTTTTGGGTCGAGTCTTGGCACTCAAAAGATTTTTGGGTTTGAAAAGCAATTCTGCCAGAATGAAAGAAGGCAGTTGACCCTTGACTTTGAAATGGACTTAAAGGCTTCAAAACCTCAGAATCTGGGGAAAGTCCGAGAATGAAAGTTTCTTAAAACACCCTAAATAGGGTTTTTGCAAAGGAACTTTCCATTTTGGAAGTAATTTGAGGGGTCAAAACCTTCTAGAAATCTCAGATGTGAAATCTGGATTTCCAGAAGCTGATGAACTGGCCTCTAAAAGAAAAATTGAAAAAAGGAGTTTTACTTACTCAAAAAATAAAATAAAATTATGTCTGGAAAGATCTGGATGTTGGCTACAAAAGGTGTTTTGTAGTCAACATCCAATTCCAAGTTTTACTGGGTCCAAAAAATAGGAAAATGGACTGAGGTCTCAGAACAATGCTACTGGACAGCAAGATGTTCTTGAGGGAAAATGTGATTTTTGGGGGATTTGCATCTATGTTCACCCCATTTTCATCCCTAGACTTGATACCACTACTTTTTATTAAGTGTTTATCATATTCAAGTCATCCTTGGGGAATTTATGGGGTTTAGACATGTCCTTTGCAAAGGGAAAGGGGATTTTGTAAAGATGAAACCCAAGAGAAAGAATTGACTAAAGATCTAAAATGTGGACCACTTGAGATGGTCATTCATGAAGATGAACTTCAAGATGACCATCTTAGGTCAAAACTCAAGTTAAACTAGACATAAAATAAGTCAAAGTAAGAAGAACAAGATGATCAAAAAATCAAAAGAGAATTTTAGGGTTTTGAGAAGGAGGGCTTTACCAATGGTGACACCCTATCTTCCTAGGCTTGGAATTTGACTTGAGGAGTATCAAGATTTGGTGTTTGGCTTGAGGAGTATCAAGGTTTGGTGTGTTTGGTATTTGATTGGGAAAGATTCAAGAGAAAATGGTGGCAATCTAAGGATTCCCACTGTTTTCTCTCTATATTTCGCCAGAACTTCGTTGCTGTGAGTAAGTTGTCTTTGTAAACTGAGAGAGGAGGGTTTAATTTATAGGCCCTCTGAAAACTCAAAGATGTCCGCGCGGAGGTCCCTGTAAAACGTGCCTGGTGCAT